>CM067322.1:45310956-45910956 GCA_034231615.1 Meghimatium bilineatum | reverse complement strand
TGATGCGAGTCTTCCCTATAGAATAAGTGATGTGGGCTGTCCCTCTACATAAAGTGATGTGTGATTTCCTTATAGATGGAGTGATTTGGGCCTTCCTATAGATGAAGTTATGTGGGCCTTACGTATAGAAGAAGTGATGTGGGGTTCTGTATAGATGAAGTGATGTGGACCTCCTGTATGGTTGAAGTGATATGAGCCTTCCGTAAGGATGAAGTTATGATAGTCTTCTCTATAGATGAAGTGTTGAGAATCTTCCCTATATATGAAGTGATGCGGGTTTTCCATAGATATATATATATATATATATGAACTGATGTGGGCTTCTGTAGAGATGCAGTGATGTTTGCTTCTATATAGATTACGTAATTGGGACGTACCATAGAGATCAAGTGATGTAGGCTTTCCTATGCAAAAGGCAAACCTCACTATACAAAACATATATAGAATGTTATTCATGTAACATTTCATGGGTTCTCAGCGTGATCAGACGGCAAGCACAATCCATATGTAATCGATAGTACTCGGGAGCACTTTTCATCTCATATGGCGTGAGCATATGTCCTTACGAGAGCACCAGGTTGATAACGCCTGTAGTATGTCGTTAGTCTGATGAGTCATGTTAGACCTCTCTAATGTGGTTAATCTGATGAGTCACTTCAGATCTCTCTCATGTGGGTTACGAAGCTTAGAATAAAATAATCTTTTCTCATGTTCAATTCTCTTCGTGACATTTGCACACAATTTGCATGCATTCTGATTTCTACAGATTTTTGTGGGAGATATTTCCGCACATATAGCAATAATTAATCTCTTTTCATGATCCATTCAATCGAGAACACAGTCAATAGATCCTAATTCCACGATAAAGTTCAATCCAAAAAAAAAGTATGGTCAGGTTTGAATAATTCATCGAAGATACCCTGTTTGAAGAAACTCAAAGCAGACGTATACTCTTGGAATCGTTGATAGTAATCAGGCGAGATACGATCTGGAACGGACAGGAGAATAAAAGGGAATTAGTTTTCCATGATTGAACAAAAATGACCTCAGGTTGGACAGTGGCTATAATAAAATGCAATGTGTACGAATATATGTCCCCTTTATTTTGTCATACTTGGCAAATAGTGAAATTACGATTTGAAATGTCATATCTACCACATTGTATACAGGGTGTGAACAAAGTCACTGTGCACTCATTTGTCGTTTGTCCATCTGAGCATGGTCACCTGCATTAAAAGATATTCCAACAGAATTAATTAGGACCCAATTCGGCACGTTTTTAAAAATATTGTTGGTCACTATTTACATACTTGAAACCTCATGCCAATAATAGTCAAAGCGAGTTCATTGATTCATTCATTTGTCTTTAGCGATGAAGTTAGCGCATATAGCAGAGGTCAGATCTCTCCATTTCCGTTAAGCTATTCTGTGCAATTCTTTAACAGTATGAATAATGTTTGTTTTAACTTATCTAAGTTGTGTTCTTCTGAGTGTTTCCATTGCTCTATCCGTGCCTCTTCTGCCCGTTGGTATCCATGCAAGAGATTGGTGGACGGCGAGTACAAGTATATAAATAGTCACGAACCGAAATCCCAATAATAATTTCAAAAAACGTTACGAATGCGATTCTAATGAATTCTGTTGGAAGGTCTTCTATACAGCCGACTGTCTTGGTCTGAGTTGATGATGATCAACATGCTCAACTGGGATGATGACGAATATGACTGCGGTGTGTCCGGTTATGCTCATCTGGGATGAGGATGAATATTACTGCGGTGTGTCCGGTTATGCTCAACTGGGATGAGGATGAATATTACTGCGGTGTATCCGGCTGTGGTTAATGAATCATATAAATGTCTGAAATTTTCTTAAACTCTCTAAACGTATGGAGAGTTGCCTGTGAGACATTCAACAGCTGTTGCCTTTCCTCTCGAATGTTCATTTTGTGTTAAGCAGTATTGTTTCTGTTCTATGCAATAACTGCATCGCTCATGATTCTGCAACGCCAGTAAGATCTATCTTATACAAGACTCTCCCATAAATTCGTCTATGTTGAAGTTAGTAACTTATCTATGTCAGGCATTTCCACATGTTCCGAAAGCTGAAGATTGGCGAGACAGACCTGTGCAACTGTGGACTGAGCTCAAAGACTGCAGAACACATTCTTCATGCCTGTCAACTGTACCAAGAAGAGAGGGAGAAACATTGCCTACTGATACGGCACTACTTCCAGACGTGAAGGGAATCACACAATTCATTTAATAAGCTATTGGCGCGGAAACCAGATATTTCATTAAAGAACGATGAAGAAGAAGACAACAGCTTATGTATTTTATACAACAACTAACATGATCATTCTTTTCGTTTATCATTTACTTTATTACAACCTGTTCATTCTTCACCGTTTATGCCTTTCCATGTAGTTACGTGTCTTTATACATATTGTCCGTCTTTTCTACTCACATATTTGCCTATATTCATGACTATACTCCTATTCATCTATATATATATATATATATATATATGTTTCTATACATTTTGTGTTTTGTGGTAGCATGACTCCTATATACTATTCGTCCGTCGAAGTCGAGGATGGCTATTCAGCTCAACTGGGATTATGACGAAGATGATGGTGTCTGCGGTATGACATACTGTAATTAATGAGTCCTATGCGTGCTTGGGATTGCCTATCACATTTTCGGCATGTGTGGGAGGAGTCTGGGACATTGAGCAGTTCTTGCCTATTTTCTAGCGTGTTTTAACCTTCTCAGCCTTTCAACATATATATATATATATATATATTGGATATTATTATATTATTCCTTATATATCATCATATAACCAGCGTCAATAATCATAAAATTAATTATGGATAATAATATAATCAGCGCCAATATATTTATATCTGTAAAAAAAAAAGAAAAAAAATTAACCAAGTACAATATGTGTGTATCAAATTGTATATACTATATATCTCGTATGTGTGTGTGTGGTGTACAGAATCATTCTGGTGTGTCGTGGACGAGGGCAGATTGGGAAGCACTGGTGTAGACCATCAGAGACAGCGAAATTGAAGATGAAGTTCAGCAAAGCGTTAGCTTCCCGCCATATCTCTGTACTTCCTCTATTTCCAAAAGACACCAGGACCCAACCGAGACCAATCAACAAATACGGCACCAGAACCCAATCGAAACCAATCAACAAATACGGCACCAGAACCCAACCGAGACCAATCAACAAATAAGACACCAAGACCCAACCAAGACCAATCAACAAATAAGACACCATGACCCAACCGAGACGAATCAACAAATAAAACACAAGGACCCAACCGCGACCAATAAAGAAATAAGGCACCAGTTCCAAACCGTGACGAATCTCATATAAGAACTAAAAGCTGAATAAAAACTACTCAGACTTCATCTGTGATTATTTTGATTATTTGTGTGATTTCGTTGGTCAGTATTTATATCATGTGTGTCGCATGACAATGCCGACAATAATGGAATGCATGCCCTAAAGGGTTTAATTTAATTCTGTCGGTACGGCTCCTGTTGATGAAAGTCACAGCCCAGCAATACCCAAACCTCGACTGCCGGAATCACGATCTGTGGACTTGACCTAGAAGGACGATTGTGATTATTGCCGTAAGTTTAATAATTAACTGATCGGTCTTGGTTATGTTTAACTGAAGACTCCAATTATATAAATAGCATCCAATGAATAGCCAGACAATAATCAAAAACGTACGGAATAAAGGCCTGTTTACGTTCAGCAATTACGGTTTCTATATTTCAGCCGGAGGTCACGCCCGAGCGGTTTCCAACATGGAAATAATCTACCGTAGTAATATCTTTGCGTACTGTGTTTTCAAACAAATGTTGTTTTCCGTGTGATCTCTGATTTCAAAGCAAGTACTATACTTATCTCAACATCCAGTCGGAAAATATACATACTCATTTCAAACAACCAGATCGCTAAATCTCACACTACAATGTATATTTAAATGAGTGTCTGAGATTGATCTCCCCAAAGGCAGTGAACCAAATAAGATTTAATTCTCAACCTAGGAGATGGCTATCAAAGTAGAGACCTTTCAACAAAATTAATTCGGCCGTTATTCGTAACGTTTTTTAAAAATCTCTATTGTTCACTATTTATATACTTCGAGTCACCGTGGCTATTTGTGGTAAGAGACTGTACGTAGAAAAAAGTAACCAACGGAAACATGAGAATATCCAAGAACAAAAACAAATGAAAACCTAATTAATTCTGTTGAAAGGTCTTAAATTGGATTGACGGGCGATACCAATGAGGTGTTATTCTGTTTTGGAACCCTAGGAACATATTCAGTGAACCGTGGCGTGTCTTAGTCGTCCTGTTATTGCTTCGCATCAGTACTTTCGCCGTTTCCATGTCTGCTGGAGATATGGTTGAGATAGAAGGAAACTGGAGATTAATTATTATAGTCCAATATTGAAAACATCGGACATTCGGTTGAATAAGCAGGAAAAATGTAACTGTCCAGTGTGATCGGTGGAGAGGATTTGACCACCATCTAATAAGGAGCTGAAGAGCTTGAATTGGTCTCATCATCATCATCAAGTGCCGTCTCCGCAACGAAGGTTGGCTGCAACGTATCTCCAACATCTCCTGTCTCTTGTCTTGGTGGTGCACTCTGCTAGCCTGTAACCTGTCCATCGTGTAATGTTACTCTCCCACTTGTATCTCTGCCTACCTCTTGCTCGCTTCCCTTTGACTTTACCCTCAAGTAAGGTCTTCAATAGGGTGTCATGTCTTTTAATGTGTCCAAAGTATTTTATTTGCCTGATCTTTATTTCTCTTAGTAGTTCTTTCTTCATATTAAGTGTTTTTAGCACCTCTTTATTTGTTTTCTTCTCTTTCCATGATGTTCTCCCTATTCTTCTATATACCCACATCTCAAAATTGGTCTCAAGGACTAGTTAATTCCTTTGTTGTGGTGTTCAGAGTGAGGCCAGTGTTACGGTTAAGGGATCAATTCCTGAACTTTTTATCTGATGACCTCCACCGGTATTTCAGAATAAATTACCACAAATTGTGGGGTTTCTTAAGTCTCAGGTGTCTGTCACTTTGTAGTTTGTGGTCAAAGAACAGACTAGGAATATTTCATTATCAGCTGAGCCAATAAGCCTACTTTTTTTTTCTCTGAAATGTTTAAAGCAGGCAGAGTTTCCTCTCCTTTTGGTTAGCTAATTTCAGAAGTCATGATGACTGGATTATCAGAACCGTGAACTTGACTATTTTTATGACTTCTAAATACAGATACACACATAATGCTATAATATGACATCTATACTCAAATCTTGTTAATATATAATTAAAACATATAACACATATAATGCTAAAAATTATTTCTACATAAAGACATAATGCGGAAATACGGGGCCGATTTAACACCTTCGGCCATAAGTATTTACAGTTTTGGGGTTTTCTTAACAAACATACATACACACACGTATATGTATGCGAATATAAATATATATATATCCTCGTATATAGTGATTTTTCAACAACAACAAAATGATGAGTATACGGTATTTCCATATAATTTTATAACAGTATAAAATGAAAATTTTATGTTTAAATTCATTTCATACATTTTAAATCACAATAAATCATAAAGAACTAAAAAAAAGAAGAAATACTGCACAAAACTAAAGATTATCTAGAAAAAAAATTCAAATCATTACCGGAAACCACAGAGAACATAGAATAGAATAAGTTTAAGACCTGCCTAACGAAACATTGGTAAACAACTGCGAAAAAAAAAAAATACGAGGAAAACCCAGAGTTAAAAGAACACCCTGGTGAAACGAAGAAGTAAAAACAGCAGTTAAAAAAATAAAGCTTTCCGAACATGGATACAAACAAAGAATATAAGGCACCTTGGAAATTATCACATCAAGAAAAGAGACGCAAAAGACATAAAAAGAAAGAAGGTCAAATCATGAAAATACGGACAACAGATCTCACACATTTGGAAATCAAGTACTAGAGAATTTTAGTAAAGCTATGAGAACCATCGACAAATACATTTAACTCAACAACAATAATAAATGGCAAAGAAGGCAAACCCTTATTCAACATAGAGCAAAGGAAAAACTGATGGAAAGAATATTTCCAGGAACTGTTTAAATCAGAAATAAGCAACAACAATCCCACATTCACACACAAATGACAACAAGAAACAGAGCTAGCTATTATAATATCAGAAGTCGATCAGGAACTGAGAAATTGCTCAACATACAAATCTCCGGGGGGAAGACAGCATAACAGATTTAATTGTAAAAAATCTCGCGAAACTGCAGTAAAATGAGCATACATAATATTCAACACGCATGGAATGAGAAAAGAACACATGAAGACTGACAGACAGCAACAATCTATGGAAGAGCAAGGGTTCAAAGAGAGATTGAGACAAATACATATTGCTACCGAGTCAAGTTGGGAAGACACAAGCAAAGATAATAGAAAAAAGTACTAAGACCTCGCAGACCCCCAAATAAGTGAAAATCAATTTGGATTTAGGAGTAGCATGGGATGCACGGACGCCCTTTTCACATTTAGACAACTGAGCGAACATACAATATAATAGAACAATCAATTGAATATCACATTTATCGACTAAGAAAAGCCTTTCGACTAGACTTTCAACACTAGACATACAGTGAACCTCCTTGGAAGAATACGGGATCCACGGCCAACTCCTCGAAAACATCAGAGCACTCTCTATATCAGAGATGTGAAGCAAGAGTAAGAACACCAGAAGGAATCACAGATACATTCATAATAGCATCTCCCCATCGAGGCCAGCTCCTTGGCGTGGAGATGGGGCTTAGTCCAGCCAGCAGAGGCTGGAAACTAAGACTGGCCGGGCCCTCCCACATCCGGGAAGGACCACAGTCTTGTCTAGCAAGTAAAGGTGCTGAAGTCAGCGACATTTGGCCAGAAGGCGCACCGCAACAATCAGAATGTCATGCATTATCGCACATGAATGTCTATATCTGCATTACCCCGATATGGTGCTAACCCTGTGACGACTCACCAGGCAGGAGTAGCACCGGGCCCTATACCTCGAAAGGGCCCACCCCATACGAATGGAGTTCCTCTTCGATTGCCTTGTGGAGCCAGGAGGCACAAGAGTAATATCACTGACCAACAAATATTACCAACCAATGAGACATCACTTACAATAATGCACTGGAATGCTGAGGGTGTAAATAGCAAAAAAGATGGCTTTAGCAAGAAATTAGAATTAGAAAACACCCTTCACAAGGAACAGGTCAGCATTTGTTGCATACACGAGACACACCTCAGCAAAGATGTAGCCTTTAAAATTGCAGGTTATCAGTGCTTTAGAGCTGATCGAATAGACAGAAGAAAAGGAGGTATACTAACTCTAGTCAAAAATAATATCAGCGCACATCAAACTGAGCTATACATGGAAGGAGCAGAATATCAGGTCCTTCAACTAAAGACCAAGAACACAGACTTCAACCTACTAAATTATTATTGTCCAAATGACCAGTCCCTTTCCCTGGACACAATACCGTACAGAGGAAGACTGATAGTATGTGGAGATTTTAATAGTCACTCACAAAGCTGGGGTTATGACCACATGGATAAAAGAGGAGAAGAACTTGAAAGCTGGCAAGACGATAAATGTCTTCTATTGCTTAATAAGCCAAAAGATCCGCCAACATACTACTCAAGAGCATGGCAAACCACTTCCACGCCAGACTTGGCATTGTACTCAGCAGACCTAAACTAGGAAATCAATAGAACAGTGGGGAAGCAACTTGGAGGTAGCGACCATCGACCAGTCCTCCTTAGTATTAAAAATGAACTCACAGGAAATGCATGTAGCCTTCCAAGATGGAATTATAAAAAAGCAAATTGGGGACTATTTAAACACCGCAGTAGTGTTTTAGCTGGACAAATAGACATGGAAGGAAAAGACATAAACGCCATAGTCAAAGAGTTCAATAAATGTATTCATCAAGGTGCCAAGGAAGCAATACCAAGAGGAGCACGCAAACAATACAAGCCATACTGGAGTGAACAACTAGAACTTGCAAGAGGAATTAGAAAAAAGCACGGACGGAAGTGGAAAATAACCCAAGCCAGGAACATCACAACCAACATCAACACGCAAAAGCTAAATTCCAAAGAGCCAAACTAGAAGCTAGAAGAAAGAGCTGGAAAGAGAAAACAGAATCCTTAAATTTTGAAAAGGATGGAAGAAAACTGTGGAAACTGGTCAAACAACTAAATGATGAGGGAACAGGAAAAAGCACAAACATAACACTCGTACAGAATGGCAAAATGATTACAGGAAAGCAAGCAGTAGATAATTTCGCTAGGATATTTGCTCAAGACTGCAATATTGAAATTAGTCCAGAGAAACAGCTTACAGTGCGGAGCGACCAAAAAAGTAAATTGGAACATGCTCAGACTAGAATCAGTGATGAAAACAGTGCAGATGAAATTATGGATACATTGTTCACATATAGTGAATTAGAATTAGCAGTCTCTAAACTAAAGCTAAATAAGTCCCCAGTAATTGATGAAATATCAAATGAAATGATACAGAATCTAGGAACAACAGCCAGAAGGAAACTATTGGACATCCTAAATATTAGCTGGACTACTGGGAAAATACTACAAATCTGGAGAGAATCAATTATGGTCCCTTTGCTTAATCTGGAAAAGATGGAACAACACCAACTAGCTACAGACCAATTAGTCTTACAAGTTGCCTGTGCAAAACAATGGAGCGCATCATAAACCTAAGACTAAAATTTCAAATTTTCAAGAAAATTCCTTGCACCACAGCAGGCAGGTTTCAGGCAATGCTACTCCACAGAGGATCAAACCACATACCTCTCACAGGAAATTGAGGATGCTTTCCAAGACAACAAATCAGTTTTAGTGGCATGGATTGATTTACAGAAGGCCTTTGATAAAGTATGGAAAGAAGGATTGCTTCAAAAAATGAGAAACTACAAGATATGTGGAAATATGTATAGATGAACGAAAGCCTATCTTCACAATAGAAGAGCCAGAGTACAAGTAAATGGCAAAAAAAGTAGGAAAGTATTACTACGCTATGGAGTGCCTCAAGGAGGAGTTCTATCACCCACTCTTTTTCTCATATTTATCAATGATCTAATTGAAGAAATACCCTGTGGAACTAAGGCAGCACTATATGCAGATGACTTGGTTCTGTGGTGCACACATGAGAGCGCCATGGTTACCACAAAAATGCTTCAGAGAGCCATGGACATTTTGACTAATTGGGCTGACAAATGGTGTGTAAGTATCAATATAGAGAACTCAGCAACAACCCTTTTTACACTTTCACCAAAACAAAGAGCAGGAAACATCTATGTAAATAAAACTATCTTAAAGGTAGATGACCAACCCACATATCTTGGTGTAACATTTGATGCCAAAATGACATGGAAACATCATATCAGCAAAGCAGAAACAAAGGCTAGAAGGAAGATAGCTATACTAAGAAAACTGAGTGGGACAACTTGGGGAGCTAATGAAAGAATTCTAAAAAATGTATACCAACAAGCCATTCGACCACACTTGGAATATGGTTCTACAGCGTGGAGTTCATCATCAAACACTACACTAAAAAACCTAGATAGAGTACAGAACCAAGCACTTAGAATCATTACAGGCGCAATGAGATCCACACCAATCATAGAAATGCAGAATATCGAAGGGATGCAGTCATTGAAAGAGCGTAGAGATACTAAAATTATAATTCATGGAGAAAAGTTTCTTTCCCACCATAGTCACCCAATGAAGGAAAGATTCCAGAATCTATCACAAGGACGGCTTAAAAGAAGCAGCTTCATACACCAGGCCAAGCGTCTACGTAGACAGGTATCGGATCTACCAGATGTAACAATATCACTGACATCTCAACCAGAACACACCCCATGGGAAAAACGGACATGCCTACCAGTGACCATCCAAACAACAGTAGCAGGTGTGCATGAGGATGAACATCAGAATAATCTGCAGAAAAGAGTAGCAGCTCTCAGTTTCCTTGATGATGTTTACCCAAGTGATCTATGGACCAGAGTATATACAGATGGATCAGCACAGAATGCAGTAAAAAATGGAGGAAGTGGTGTATATGTAGAATACCCAGATGGCACCACTGATACCACTTGTATACCAACAGGGAATTACTGCAACAACTATGACTCTGAAGTCAAAGCTATTTATACAGCTGCAGAGAAACTGTTAACATTGGACAGGACCTCACACCCTATTGTAATACTTACAGATGCAAGATCAGTACTAGAGGCATTACAATCCAATAAACTTCCAGAGTTAAAAGAGGTATTATCCATAGTACAAAATAGGTGTAGAGTTATACTGCAATGGATTCCATCACACTGTGGAATAGCAGGAAATGAGAGAGCTGATCAACTCGCCAAGGAAGGTGCTAACATGCAGCAACCGGATGTACCAATCAGCTATCACCAAAAGAAATCCATGATAAAGGCACAACGAAAGCCTAACTTACCTCCACGGGATGACTACCACCTACTTAACAGACAAGAACAGGTCATCATATTTCGACTGAGAACTGGCCACAATAGACTAAACAGCCATATGTATACAAAATTTAAAATTGGCACAACAGCAAAGTGTAATTGTGGACAAGTCAACCAGACTTCAGAACATATCCTTCAAGAATGTGCAAACTATGACACATTAAGATGCACATACTGGCCTTCTGATACACCAATGAATGTTAAACATTATGGTACAAAACAAGAAATCGAAAACACTGTCCAATTTATACAAGAAACAACACTGCAGATATAGACATTATTAGCTAACGAAAGAAGAAGAAGAAGAAGAATAGCATCTGGAGTCACACAGGGATTCGTTTTACACCCCCTCCCCCTCCTATTCAACATCTATATAGACAAATTAATCAAAGAAATCTTTAAAGCAACAGAGCACGAAAACCAAACCGAACACGAAAAGGGAGAAGAAAAAGACACTAACATAATTAACGAATTCCTATTTGTAGACCATCAGGCGTTGATTTCAACAATATATCTGAGCTGCAAAACACCTAAACTGTTCTTCTTCTTCAGCGTTCATTCTCAAACTCCTGCTGGATCTCTATTGCAGTAGGACAATGGCCCTATTAGATTTCCAGCAGGATATAGTCCAGAGAATGGAAATATGTGTGTCGCCGTTTTATTTGCGCCAATGGCCCGACACATCCGTCTTTGGCGGGGAAAATAACTGTTCGAAACCAACAACATGGGAATCAACAAACCATAATCAGAAACATTGAAGATAATCAGAAATCAATTACCAATAGAAATATACATGGACTGCACAAAACTCAACTAACTAAAAGAATGTAAGTATATAGGCAGCGTGTTCTCGGAAGACCGGAGACTGGATGAGAAATAGAGGCAAGGTGTCAGAATGCAAACACAGTTTTATATTAATTAGCACCACTGCTGAAACACGATCATCGACATGATCTTCAAACACACGTTAATAAAATCAGTGTTTATGCCTATACCGTATTACCAATACCAGACCTGGACCCTGACAGAGAAACTAGAACACAAATTCACTGTACGTGAAATGAAGTGCATGAGAGCAGCAATGGAAGTAACAAAAAGAGATGGAACAATGACACTATAAGAAATCTGATGGAAACAAATCGTACAAAGAATACATAGATACACAAAAGATCACATAGTTCGGCTACCTAATTAGATTGGAATCAGATCGTATTCCATCGATAGCATTCAATAAAAAGATCATCTGAAACAGAGAAACAGGGGAAGACCCAGAAGAAGATTGATAGATAACATCAGAGAAATACTAGAACACCAGGGCTGTACTTTGGAAGTAGCATCAGTTACCCAACTAGAAACAGATATATCGAACTAGAAAGAAGACTTCAGATTCCCATGATGCCTGGTGGCACACATGGATACGAAAAGACAACACATTTTAAAACATTTAATATAGTAATTAGAAACAATTAGAAGACGGAATTGATGCCTTTGAGATGTGGATATATAGAAGAATAGGGAAACCATCATGGAAAGAGAAGAAAACAAATAAAGAGGTTCTAACAACACTTAATATAAAGAAATGTTTTTAAAGATATAAAGATTAAATTTCTTTGAGATAAGAGATAAATTTCCTTGTTGGAAACCTTAAAGTCAAAGGAATGCGAGCAAGAAGGAGGCAGAGATACAGATGGGAGAGTAATATCACAAGATGGACAGGTTACAGTCTAGCTGAGTGCACGACTACAACTACAGACTGTGGATGTTGGATTTCTGTTACCGTCAACTTCGTTGCGGATACGGCACTTGATGATGAGAACTGGTCTTTCTGTGCACCGAAAGGTCAGAGTCTGAAATATCAAATTACTTTTATTGAGGCTGAATGCATTGTTCAATTTTTTTATAGTGGATAAGATAGCTCCTTGACATCTTGAAGTCAAATAACGGTCATCTGGTCGTAAAAACTGTAACATAAAAAAGTGTATTGTTTCTAGAAAGGGTATCCTTAGTCACGAAAGTGAAAAAGTGTCTCCCCAGCAGCTTAACAATTGTGAGAGTATCAACTCTTCTAAACACATCACTATTTTATACATACTAAGATTACATCTGAAACCAGCTTGGTTTTGTCTCGGAATTTGTAAACTGAAAAGTTTATTATCTTGGAGCACTCACATTTGCTGTGGGGCCCCTCTTGATACATATTTTTCTTGGGGCCGAAAGCGGGTGCTTAAAATACTTATTGGTTTTATCCACACCTGCGAAAATATGACATACTTACACACATACTATTGGAATATGACTTCTATATACAGATAATATGCTGGAAGATGACTTCTACATACACACATAATACATTAACATAATTTCTACATACACACACATTCATAATGCTGGAATAACATCTATATCCTGCGAATATCCAGAAAAAAATTATGTTGAATTGTTTGATGTGTTTAGGGGAAATAGGATCTACCGTTGAAGTTGAAATAAAAGCCCTATACAATCTAAAGTATCATGTAGCACATAAGACTATATTTGTTGCCTTTTCTACAAAATTACAAACTATTGTGGAGTTTATAGACGTGTCATGTGTCCAAATGTTGTGGACATTGTGAGCCTGAACTAGTTCAAATATATCACTACTCCAACCAGCTGTTTATTTGTCATGAAGTCAATATTGTTATTAAGTGATTCTTGGCTATTCAAGCGCACATGACAATGACACGAAGACAGACTAGCAACGAAGTTGACAGACTAGACAGAAGAGCAAGACAATTACAGATATAACCCACTAACAACCATGTTCACAGTTGAAATGATGTTGAAATATTTGAATAAAGATATTTATCTGAACAGATGAGCCATGGGAAACACTGGGAGAGAAATCTAAACATACATAATCATCTGAAATCCCAAATATAACATCAACCTGCTGTGGAGGAAAGACCCGAGTATTATCTTTCGACTTGGAGCACAACATGTACAGATTAATACTCATCACCTGAATAGAATACAACTACAACACACTCCAGGTTGCCGACTGTAAACTCATCCTTACGAAACTGTGGACTACTACATTTTTTTAATGTCCTGCGATGGACGATGCTTGCAAAATGTGTCTTCCTCCAAGGTCAGATAGCAGGAATAGCATATACGGAACAAATCAACAGCTTAAAAAAACGAAAAAGTCCCAAAATGGAATTTTGTCAAAAGACATGAGTCCATGGACAGCTGGATCATCAACTATTTGCACTATTAAACAAACCTCTTTAATTGATCATCAGCTCTACATATTCCTTTATAGTAAAGCAAAATAAATTAAACTGGTTACTAGAAAAACTTACCGTACCTATGAATAAAAATATGTATAAAAGTTAATAAAAAACATGCAATAAAACTGAACAAGACAATTCTCAACGTGTAGGTTCAAATGGGACCTTGTTCGAGAAACTAATAACTTATAAACTAAACAGTACTACACAAAATAGATGACTTAATTAAGGCAGAAATGTGATCCTCCACTTTGTCGGACACTCTCCGACTATTTGGTTATTTATATTCCTTGAGTATTTGATCATCTTCTTCTTATACCACATGCCAAGTGCCGCTGGTTATCATGTCTTTCCGAAGCCTTCTATTTCGTGTCATGTCAATTGTTTCCGATACCGATTTAGTCCCATGCCACACTGGTACGTTGCCAGACACCGTCCCTATTGGTCTTCCAAAACACCTCTCGCTCTTCAACGTGCTTGTTGTCGCTCTTCAACGTGCTTGTTGTTACATTGTGTTCCATCTTTCCTCATCTCATGAAGTGTCCAAACAGTATGGACTGTCTCTTTCTGATGCAGGTAGACAGCTCCCTTTTGAAATTATCGTCTTTAAGCATATCTTTCTTCGCCTTTTACCAGTCCATGAGGTAAATGCAAATAAAGTAAATAGGTTACTAGAAAACCATCAATATAAAATAATAAAATATAGAAAATAACAATAAAAAAAAAAGAATAAATACAATTGTCAACGTGTCGGTTCAATTGGGACCTTTATCACGAATACACAAACAGTTAAGAACAAAAAACCATAACGAATATATGTTGTTTTTTTTTTTAATATAGGTTTTTTTAATATAGGTTTTTTGCTCTTAACTGTTTTTATTGTCTTGATAAAGGTCCCAATTGGACCGACACGTTGACAGTTGTATTTGTTTTTTTTTGTGTGTTATTTTCTATATTTTATTATTTTATATCGATATAGTAACCTATTTACTTTATTTGCATTTACCTCTATTTGTATGGTTTCTGCGGCACTTCCTTTTTGTCGGTCATCCTCCGATATTTGGGTTATTTATATTACCTGTCCATGACATTTTTAACATTACCAATGAGAGAAATATAAAAGTATATGGCCAGTCTAATTCTTACAAACAATATCAACCACCTGGGAAGGGAAGGCCAGAGTATTATTTTCCGACTTCGCACACAAAATATACAGCTTAACAATTACCCGAACAGAATACAACCACAACACACTCAAGGATACAGGCTGTGCAATATGTTTCAATGCTGACTACCAGCATTTTGAATGTCCAGCGTTTGATGAAGACAGTAAACATATTTCTCCCTCCAAGGCCAGGTAAATGGAACACATTACATGAAACAAAAGAATAGCTCACAAACACATGTATATATCACACAATGGTATTGGATCAAAGGGCATGAGAACATCAGCAACCACCCAACCGTCTATGGTGTTCCTAACATTCTTCTTTAAATCACATGGGAGCATAAGTAGCATAACTGTTTACTTTCCACGTATGTCGTAAGTTACGACGAAGAAAGTTATGGGGTCGTGTTTTATGTGCCTTCCCATATAGGGTCAAGGCGACCTAAAACCATGCTGAATTTGATGTGTCATGCAGGCAGACGCAGATATAGCAGCAAAGTTGTAAATCATGAAACAGCGCATTATGTTCTCCGGACTACATCCTGCTAATCAGTAGGAGTTTGTGAACAAACGCACACAGAAGGAGGTCAACTATTATGCTATTTGACTAGTTTATATATATATATTGTTTGGTATATTTACGAGAAATGCGGATTACAGGTAATTGCAATCTCCCTCTCATTCAAGTGTTAACTGCGATATATGTGTAATTGGGCCGATAAAGAAAAGTAAAGTAACCCATATCATTTTTTAATGCCGCAGGGGTGTGAGATGTTAGCAATCTTACATTTCAGCTCCTCAGAAAATGAGGGCGATAGCCATCTCCTTTCCCTGGCAGTCTTTACTTCCCGGATGGGGTGCAAAGGGAACGCATTGCTCTAGGCGGACCCAGGGTTAGCAGATAACCAAGATCCCAAATGTACCTCCACGCGGTGCACCCAGGAAACAGAAATACAGCAGCTCGAGCTGATTCTGGCCAAATCATTTGGGGATCGTGTCCGAGAATGTGGAGGTAGCAGATGGAAAGAGATTTGACTGCACAAGAGACAGACAATATCTCCGACACCACCAGCAACACCACATATAGCGACACTGTCGACATACAGTGAAGCTAGTCAGTTCAGTCCGAACATTGGAGGGGCGGCCAATGTAAAATGCACGTAAAGGTAGATGCATGGCGAGAGACAAATATATTTCATACCGAGTACAATGAAACAATGAAAGAGCAGAACAGCGCTAGAGGGCAGCGCGAACTGCAAATAGAAAGTGAAAAGTCCCTAGGAAAGGGGAACTACAAGCTCCGTCAGCTCGAGACGACCTTCTAGTTACCTGTGTTCCTTACAGGCAGAGACCCAGACCCATCCATTGGCGCTTGGTAAAGCAAGAAGACCTAACCCAACTCTTATGTCGAGTCTTCCTAAACCGGAAATATGCTCGCGAAGAGAAAGGGTTCGGTACCCGATGGGCTTAGGCAAGAAAGGGACAACGATGGTAGTCCTGGCCCAACTCTACTGTCAAGGTTTCCTATAACGGAAGTACACTTGCAAAGAGAAAGGGTTCTGTACCCGATGGGCTCAGGGACAAAAGGGACAACGATTTAGCCCTGGCCCATCTCTACTGTCAGGTTTTCCTACACCGGAAATACACTTGAAGAGAGAAATGGTTCAGTACCTGATGGGCTCAGGCGCTATTGGGACAAGGACGCTCAGCTCGAGAACGCCTTGCTCTCAAACGCGTGGTGTGAGACTCGAACTTGGACAAGGGGTACACGATATCGGTGAACGACACCTCGGCTAAGAGGACGAAAGAGCCAGGGTCCAACTCCTCTGTTGAGTTCTTCCCCTTAAGGAACCAAGCTCGCGGATGAGAAACGGTTCAGTACCCAATGGGCACAGGCACAGCACGTCTAATTACACGAAGCAAGTTCATAGACAGTGGAACACCTCGTGCGAGTCAGATGAGAGCAAAAATCGTCTGGGCGAAGAGTCGCCATTACGCGTGCCTGGAGACAGACATAGAGGCTGTCACAGGCTAAGGGTAGCCCACCCGAATTGTCAAGGCATGCCGAAATCGGATGTGCTAGGCCTACAAGGCGCATAACGGTGGCACAACGTAATCACGCTCCCGGCGGAAATCGCACGGATATCCGTGATGGTTACAATGGAGCGAACGCAAAACAAACAAACAAACTTCCCGGATTAATCCGGTACCCATTTAAGGCTGGGTCGTGCGGGCGCCATTGCGATCTAGAAAAAAAAATGAACTAAGCACCACTAATTATGCGAAGTCAGTGCGTTAACCACTGCGCCACGCAGCTCCCCAACAGCCCTGAAATGTATATCCGACATTATATTTATTGTTTAATCACTTTAAACTTCTGAGATATGGGACAGCCAGCACCACTCTCAGCTTTCCGTAATTGTCTCTTACACTACACATGACATGTCCCAATGTTACTATTATTTACTCCTTCTTGAGGCTTCGGCAACACATGTTCGTCTGATAATATTAGGGATAGAGTCTTTAGATGTGCGTGACCAAGTATGGCGCCTAGACCATGCATGTCGTTTAGAACGACATATATGAAACACTGAGAGAAAAACAGAGAAAGAAAGTTAGCGAATGTGTGCAGTTTCTCTCTTTCTATTGTATATATTTCATCCAGTTCGTCTATCGATTGTGTGAGTGTATTTCTTGATGATCTTTAGCCCAAATATCAAATTACTTCCTGCATCAAACTACGTTTTCTAACCAAAAAAACAAACAAAAAACCTCCATATTTCTCAAATTGAGATTTGTTCCATATATTCATACATGTAAATTCTTCAAAATATGAAAGTCTGTACTTTTCTCACTTTCGCAATCGCAATTTTTCGTTTCGTCAAATCTATAATATTTCAGTAATAAGAAATTCCCTTACCAAGGCAAATACTTGTATCCATTAATTTCACAGATTTCACATTTTTTTGGCAACGTCAAATATCCATTTCATCCTGAGCATCCTGGAGATTTGTTTTGCTAAATGGCTGTATGCATTGAGATGTGCTATGGAAAAAATCAATAATTTCATAGCAAACAAGAAGCCACCGCTCAATAAATATTGTTCTTATCATCTTAAAGGTATTAAAGTACTCACTCTGACCTTGAACATGCTCATTACCTATCCTAACGCATGTGAAATGTCTAATACGTCAATAATACGCATGTGTCAGTTAGGTCGATTACAGAGTGCATGGAATTACACAATATTAAAGTTGCTATTGCAGATGTCAATGAAATCAGACCGACGGTGAATCCGCCCTTTCATGAAATGTGTGTGCGATCGCGCGCGTGTGTGTAAGAATATCGGCATAAATTAAACAACTTACATTTATTCACAACAACATTTAGTGCTACTACTACTACTAATACTACTACTAATACTACTGCTACTAAAACTATTACTACTACTGCTGCTACTACTACTAATACTACTACTACTATTACTGCTACTACCACTACTTATACAATAACTACTACTACTACTATTACTACTGCTACTAATACTAATAGTTCTTATATTTTTATTTTAATTCCCTGTAGAACATACGGCTGCAGTTGTCGCTACCCAATATTTTTGAGCAGCTTTTTCCTCTTCCTCTGTGCCCACGAAATCTCAATTGCTTTTGTCTTTTCATCCAGTGTTCTTCTACAAATGCTCCTAGGTTTTTAAATTCCATTATTTTCTAGAGCCAGTCTGATTATGATGTCAGATCACTTTCTGAGGGAGTCCTATCCATCATTTTGTACTTTTTATCTCTACATTCACCGGACACTGGTTTGTTCTCTTTCACAACTCATCATTTCATATCAATTATAACCATCTATTTATAAGTAAATACCGGATACTTCTGTTGATATATGTATATATATATATATATATATATATATATATATATATATATATATATATATATATATATATATATATGCTGTAATTGTATGCAACATTTACTGCTAAACTCGGCGGAACAAAATGCTGAAGTTGTTGGTATACGGGGAATTCTATTATGTTCAATCTTCTACAGCCTTCGTCAATTTCTCTTCCACTGATATTCTTTCTAGGGGACCGAATAACGTAGTGGTAAGTGCACATGCTTATCAATCCAGTGATCCGATGTTCATTTTATATTTCAACTGAAAATATTTGATACAATAACCAACGTCTTCTAAGCGAACTCAGCTTAAAGAAACGGGTACCAGTTACCAGGTAAGATAGCCAACGTTTCCTAGGCCAACCCAACCTAAGGAAATGGGTACCCGCTTCCAGATTTCCGGAGACAGTCAAAAGGCCAGCGTGATATTCAGTACATCATACATAGGTATGATCAAGAAAGTTCGATTTCGGCCGGACATAACCGACTTCAGCATGAGTTTGGGTCTACTTGACCCTATATAGAATGACATATCCACCACCACCCCATAACATCCCTAGTCGCTTCTTACAACACGCATGGAAGGTAAGCAGTGTTGCTATTTGCTGAATTATCTATAGCCTCCAAATTTCTACTAGTACCACAATGTAAAGTAACACTTTCGAAATCACTTCCTACATTGAGAAAAAAAATCACTGCCTAAAGTAGTAATACAACTAGATAAAGCCTGACAGAAATGGACGGTTGTCAGGATCCAGGTTACAGTGCATTAACTAGCTCAGCTACACTCGAAACCATAAGACATAATTATATACACAGATGGTTAGTTAGAAAAATACAAATAAAAGCGTTGGGTGTTTTGTTGCCTACAGAAACGGCGTGAAGTTAGTTGAGAAATCTTCTGCATATTCTACTGTCACATCGAGCATGAGGATGGAGATAGAGGGAGTTACAGCAGCTCTTAATTGGTTGATAACTGATACATCAACACACTAGGTAATACTCACAGACTCTCAAAGCATGCTGCGCAAGATAGAAAAGTTCATGCTAAGAAAAGAATGGTGGGACTTATTGAACAACTCAGTTGTCCAGAGCATTACATAGATATACTGCCCTGGTCATGCTGGGGTCTGAGGAACCGAGAGTACCGACTTATTGGCAGGCAATGAGACGATAGAAAGTACATTGCTCAGAAGAGATAAAGCAGACATTTCAAGTTGAAGATGATGTCAAATAAGCCGAGAACGTATACATACATAGAATTCCAGAAAGCCTAGAGGGGTGGGGGGATAAAGAAAATCAATTTTTTGTGGAAAGTCCAAAGATCACGCAATCAAACACCTGATCTGACTCTTGAGTCTGCATTCACTGGGATGGCTGTTGGATTGGAGGGCGGAGCACTTATGGGAGTGCCCCGCGTGCTATGATGCTAATTTCTAATCAAGAAGAAATCATTTCCTGGATCAGATAAATAATGCTAGAAATATCAGTAAAACTTTCTTCCAAAAACTTAGAAATTTCCGATTCATTGAGTCTAAGCCTCGTCATATTTGTAGAACTGGGTAAGATGGTTACACAAAGAAAGTCCAGCTATGTCAACACACACAAGTATGAACGACTGGCGTAGGCAATCATGGTTCTCCACAGCTCTCTATATCCAGTATTATGTATCAGGACCGTTGTTGTTTCCCTGTCATACCAGGTTAGTAAATTGTCTAATATTTTCTCACGTTGTTGTACTCTGTCTCTCTTGCCTTAATAGAGGTAACATTGCCAGTTGTCATAACAATTGCTATAAACATTGTGATCAATAAAAATCACTGATAAACTCTAATTAGCCACATTAGAAGGCTGTTTCCCAATTAGTCAACAAGTCTTATTAACACGGAAAATATTGTTTTCTACATGCAATGCTACAGAAGCATGCTGAGAATAACATGAACAACAAAAATGAAGAAATGAGAGGTGTATCGGCCATTAACAATTGTAGATAATGATGTAATTCTTTTAGCTGTGAGCAGGTTCTTGACAGCTCATTGCCTTTCTGACAATAAGGTTAATTGTATCGAAGGTATGGTTGTGTTCGAATATTTATGAACGCATGCTTTGATTCCGGAAGAAATGAATTCCAGTGCAGCAGTATCTTGGGATTGTCACGATCTTGTTAGACGCATATTATTTTCTTCTGGGCAACTATTTCGTCATTCTTCAAAAGTTGTACTTTAGAATGATGGTTCCCAAGCAACAGTGTTATAAGAACACATGATTTTCGGGCATATAGAGGGACAAAATATAGAGATGTAAAATAGAAAGGCATAATATAAAGAGACATCATATAGATAAAAATTATATCATGCAAAAATTAATAACAGAAGACAAAGTTGCAGGTAAAAACACAGAAGGTCGAATGAGAACGTCCTTGGATACCGGAAGTTAACTTTTCCAGAATCCTAATAAGTTAGAAAAGTCAATTTTTGTCAATAATATGTTTCCTGAAGAGTATTTTCATACATCACTATCCATTCTTCAGATATCTAGTATGTCTTCCTATTCTACTGCGTTAGTTCTCAAACTCCTACAGCTTAATAATCCGAAGCGAGAAATGGTCGTGGTTTAAATTGTGTCGGAGTTATTTCCACCTTTTCTATTCATTACATCAGCAGTTCATTATTGTTTCACTGTGATATTTGAAAAAGCGCCCCTCTCGCCGTGTGTTACCGGGGCAATATCGGAAATCACATATTGTTTGCCCTCCATACATGTCATTTGAGACAACTAAGTAGGTTATGGGATAGATTATTTGGCTGTCCTATCCACTATATAGCCAAAATGATCCAAAATCCTAACTGAAGTTGGATGTGTCAAGCCGAAAAACGCATATCTCGTAGAAAATCTGTAAACCGTGATACGATGCATTCCACTCTCCGGATTACATCTTATTAATTGTACGGGAGAGTAAGAACGAACACAGAAGAAGAAGAATAGCCAATATATTTTCGTTAGTCGATGTGCAACCGCATGTTGCTATTTATTGCTAAGCTTTCATCAGTTTCCTGCAACACGTCAGCGATATCTAGAAAAGTGAGTATGATACATTGAACACATAAGCGATACCTATCGAAAGTAAGTATGATACATTCAACATATCAGCGATGTCTAGTACATTGAGTATGATACATTCAACACATCAGCTGATATCTAGTACATTGAGTATGATACATTCAATACATCAGTGATATCTAGTAAAGTGTGTATGATACATTCAACACATCAGTGATATCTAGTGAAGTGTGTATGATACATTCAACACATCACTGATATCTAGTAAAGTGTGTATGATACATTCAACACATCACTGATATCTAGTAAAGTGTGTATGATACATTCAACACATCAGTGATATCTAGTAAAGTGAGTATTATACATTTAGTGTTGTTTCAGTTTAGAAACAGAACGTGTAGAAGTTTTATTCAAAAAAGTATAAGAGCAAGACAAACCAATAACGAAACATTTCAGATTTGTTCTAAATGGGACTTGTGACATAAACACAATTGGTAGTCGTCATAAATACTGAAATTGTTGAATATACTTCTTCTTCTTCTCTCTGTCTTCATGTACCTTTCGGTGTTGAGGGGAGAGTGAGTGTACGGTCTTTTGCCCTTCTATTTGCCTCTTCCGCTGTTATATTTTTGAGTGTCTCTAATACACTATCTATCCACCTTTTACAAGGGCGTCCAATAGGTCGACTGTTTTTGTATCGTTTGTTAAGTGTTTTTTGGATAATACTTTGCTCTTTCTGTCTGGTTATGTGGGCGTACCATTTAACTTGTTGTTTCTGGATGTATTCTTTTGCTGACTTGATCCCTAATTGTTTCCTTACTGTTTCATTCCTGATTTTGTCACTCAAGCTAACTCCAATCATACATCTCACACATTTCATTTCAGTGGTGTTAATCTTATGTATTGTTCTAGAATCTAATGTCAAAGTTTGACACTGATAACACAATGTTGGTAAGAAAATGATGTTGAAAAGCGCTTTCTTTGTATCTAGTGTAATATCTTTGTTTCTTAGTAAAGGTGTTAATTGACCAATGACCTAACAGGCCTTATTACATCTTGTGTTTTCTCCGCCTCTTGTCTTCCGTCATATCTCAATGTGCTGCCCAGATATTTGAATTCATCTACTTGTTTTAGTTGTTTATTGTTTATCTGTATGTTTGGGGTGCAAAGGGAACGCATTGCTCTCGGCGGACCCAGGGTTAGCAGATAACCAAGATCACAAATGTACCTCCACGCGGTGCACCCTGGAAACAAAATCATTTGGGAATGGTGTCCGAGAATGTGGAGGTAGCAGATGGAAAGAGATTTGACTGCACAAGAGACAGACAATATCTCCGACACCACCAGCATCACCACATATAGCGACACTGTCGACATACAGTGAAGCTTGTCAGTCCAGTCCGAACATTGGAGGGGCGGCCAATGTAAAATGCACGTAAAGGTCGATGCATGGCGAGAGACAAATAGATTTCATACAGAGTACAATGAAACAATTAAAGGGCAGAACAGCGCTAGAGGGCAGCGCGAACTGCAAATAGAAAGTGAAAAGTGCCTAGGAAAGGGGAACTACAAGTTCCGTCAGCTCGAGACGAGCTTCTAGTTACCTGTGTTCCTTACAGGCAGAAATCCAGACCCATTCATTGGCGTTTGGTAAAGCAAGAAGACCTAATCCAACACTAAAGTCGAGCCTTCCTAAACCGGAAATATGCTCGCGAAGAGAAAGGGTTCTGTACCCGATGAGGTTAGGCAAGAAAGGGACAACGATGGTAGTCCTGGCCCAACTGTACTGTCAAGGTTTCCTATACCGGAAGTACACTTGCAGAGAGAAAGGGTTCCGTAACCGATGGGCTCAGGCACAAAAGGGACAACGATTTAGCCCTGGCCCAACTCTACTGTCAGGTTTTCCTACACCGGAAATATACTTGAAGAGAGAAAGGGTTCAGTACCTGATGGGCTTAGGCGCTATTGGGACAAGGACGCTCAGCTCTAGAACGCCTTGCTCTCAAACGCGTGGTGTGAGACTCGAACTCTGACAAGGGGTACACGATGTTTGTGAATGACACCTCGGCTAAGAGGGCGAAAGAGCCACGGTCCAACTCCTCTGTTGAGTTCTTCCCCTTAAGGAACCAGGCTCACGGATGAGAAACGGTTCAGTACCCAATGGGCACAGGCACAGCACGTACAGTTACACGAGGCGAGTTCATAGACAGTGGAACACCTCGTGCGAGTCAGACGAGAGTAAAAATCGTATGGGCGAAGAGTCGCCACAACGCGTGCCTGGAGACAGATATAGAGGCTGTCACAGGCTAAGGGTAGCCCACCCGAATTGTCAAGGCATGCCGAAATCGGATGTGCTAGGCCTACAAGGCGCATAACGGTGGCACAACGTAATCACGCTCCCGGCGGAAATCGCACGGATATCCGTGATGGTAACAATGGAGCGAACGCAAAACAAACAAACAAACATCTGTATGTTGATGTTATACTTTTCTCTTGTAATATTCATTACTTCTGTTTTGTCTATGATGACTTTCATTCCAAATTGCTTACTTGCTGTGTCTATTATGCTTAGGTGGTCTTGCAAGTTTTTAATGCTGTGGTGAAATAAAACCTGGTCATCTGCAAAAAGCAGTTCATTTGTTTCATTAGAATTTACTGTTTTGTTTATATGGTCCATGTATGTAATAAAAAGTAGTGGGGACAATACACATCCCTGTTTTACTCCTGTGCTAATCACAAAGTCCTCTGTGTAGCCTGCTGCTGTTCTTACAATGCAGATTCTGTTGTTTTAGAGACTTATGCAAACGTTAATTAAATGTTGTCATACTCTATAAATACATTTTCATTATACATTTATAATGAAAATATATATATGAATATGCATATTAAAAATTACTGGAATATTTGGATATAAATTTTCCGGGATATCCCACTACATTGAGATATACACCAACTGTTGCGTAAGATAACATAAGCTTCTTTATGTAACAGGTGTCATGGAATGGACTCATTACAACAAGTGAATAAAGACTCAAATACGACCTCTAGTTTAATCATTGGCGTTACCCCAGATTGAATCTTGTAGAATCGTATTTGCAGCATTTAAAACATAAATGAGGCGTTTCTTCTTCTTAATTCTTGATTCGAAAACAGGCCTCACAGCACGTGGGGCTTTCCCATAAGTACTCCGCCCTCTGTTTCAGCAGACATTCGACTCGATTGTGTTTCGAGTCCAATGCCGCTGAAACAGACGTCGACATCAGGGCACAACTCTGGCCCTTGCGACAGGTTTCTTTGTTGTTCCGCCCACCCACGCCGCGCTTGTAACTAGTTCAAGCACAACTTCGGCCTGTCGGAACAACATTGTAACTGTTATCGAATGTTACGACCACGGGATTGTATAGATGACGTGCCATTAAGTTTCTATAGGAAGATAACCTCAATATAAAGGCATGTTATCTACTAAGGATTTCTGTTGCATGGTTGGTTTGTCTAGTGCGCCATTGGTGAGACCCACAGGCATGAGGTGTATCATATGCAGAGCATTTATATTCAACTATTGTTGACATGTTGATGTGTCACTTATGCATGTAATGTGGTGTCACCACTACCAATGTGAGTGGTTGGTATTCAAACCACCTAGTCCAACGAGTTCGATTTCCTATCACCTCTTCTATCACAAGGGCTATAATAATGAGTATTAAAAAGTCAATTCTAATTAAATCTAAAATACAAGCTGTACAGTTGCATTCTCCGCCCTCAAAAACTTTCAGAAAGAGAAACAGAACATAATCAAGACTTATATCTGGCTTTCGTGGATCAAGAGAAAGCTTTTGACAGAGTGGATAGCAACTATGAATAACACTACAGACATATGCAGTTTCCCAACATCTGATATGTCAGAGCATATACGCCAATAGTCAATGCACAGTAAGAACAACCACAGTCACATCCGATAATTTTCAAATTCACTCGCAAGTGAGACAGGGATGTGTATTACCCCTTCCCCCCCCCCCCTCTGCCCCCTTGATTTATAACATACATAGACCATGTCTGAAGAAGTAGCAAAGACAACGGAAGAAAACATCCTGAAGGATAACTTAAGAGCATTGCTATTAGCTGATGACCAAACACTAGTAGCTTCATCAGAAGAGCAACTACAAGGACAAATAAACAGACTACATCAAACATGCCATACCTTTAACATGAAGATAAATATAGAAAAGACCGAAGTAATGAAGATAGGAAGAACAGTAAGAAAAACTAATATATACATTAGAAACAACAGACTTAAACAAGTGACAGAATTCACATACCTAGGAAGCAATATAACAACAAATAGCAAGAGCAGCAAAGAAATACATAACAGATGTAAGAGATGTAGTAAAGCATACAAACCCTAGGACAAATGACACCAATCTTCAGAAGCAAAATCTTTAATTTAAACACCTAAATAACATTAATCAAAACTATTTTTATGCTAACGCTGTGCTACCAATGACAACGTGGACAACGACAGCAGCACAAGACAAACGTAAACGTGACAGTTGAAATGGCATGCTTACGCAGAATCCTAGGAATATCGCTAAGAGATAGTGAGGAATGAAGGACATTAAACAAAGGATCGGCACCATCCCAATCTTGGAATATATTAAGAGACAACACATCAAATGGTTTTCACACATCAGCAGATTACTATCATACAGCACACTACAGCAAGATATGCTACAAAGATACTTCTTTGATGGTTATTCTTTGATAGTCATACTTCTTTGATGGTTATTCTTTGATAGTCATACTTCTTTGATGGTTATTCTTTGATAGTCATACTTCTTTGATGGTTATTCTACACACAAAAAATCTCTTGTTCCTCCTCTGTTATCCCAAAAAACCCCATAGTTTAGTCTCTTTTTACTACCTGCGTGGCAGAAAAATAGTGTCACTAGTC
Organism: Meghimatium bilineatum; assembly: GCA_034231615.1. NCBI lineage: Eukaryota > Metazoa > Mollusca > Gastropoda > Stylommatophora > Philomycidae > Meghimatium > Meghimatium bilineatum. Next base: position 45,883,972 of record CM067322.1, on the reverse strand, counting down.
TGTGTTTCCCTTTTGGACCCCAGGTAACATGTGCTATATAGGAAATAATCGCGACAATTGACTCGGATGTTGCCTTGCGTATTGTTGGCGCCAGTGCAGCATTCGGGGGCCTTTGTGCCAACGTCTGGATCAGGCGACTAAGTTGGACGTGTACCGCGCAGTGGTTCTACCAACACTGCTTTATGCTGCGTCTTGCTGGAGTGTCTATGCGAGACACGCTCGACAGCTAAACTCTTTTCACCTTCGGTGCCTACGAAACCTCATAGGTGTATGTTGGCAGTATCGAGTACCAGACACGGAAATAATTTAGAGGTCCTGTATGCAAAGCATCCATGCACTGCTAACTAGGTCCCAACTCCGCTGGACTGGCCACATCGTTCGTATGCCAGACAAGCGCCTTCGAAAGAGGTTATTCCATGGGGAGCTGTGCGAAGGTAAACGTTCAAGCAGAGGGCAGAAAAGGCGCTTCCATGATCACCTAAAAAACTCTCTCAAGCACCGCAGCATCGATACTAGTTCCTGGGAGACTACAACACTTGATCAGTCAGCCTGGCACACCCAGATCACTGCTGGTATCACAAAATTTGAAAAAGAAATAATACATTGCGGGAAATCCACAAGCGCAACAAGCGGAAGGGCAAATCCGTAAATTCTCCTACCCCGAACCTTCAGCACTCCTGCATGCACTGCAATAGAACTTTCCGTGCACAAATCGGACTCATCGGACACCTACGAACTCACAAACCAAATTAGACAATTTTTTTTCTCATCGCATTTATTGTTTTTTCATGACATGCTCATCTTCGCTGGCGAAGGAGGAACAGCATCATAGGAAATAGACGTGTTATTACCCAAAACAACACTTGAATATTCAGAAATACGCTAATATCATATCAAACGCATTTCAGCACTTCAGAAGTCTGCAATATTATCCAGATCTGACCATCAGAATCCACTCAGAAAAAAATATTTTCATATAAATTGTATGTGTGCGTGTGTGTATCACAAGAGGAATAACCGCATAACATATATTATTATATCTACACTGTGTATCGAACATCCCTTGTTGCGCATTCTAATGTCCGTCATCTAAGCGATTGAGCGATTAAACTAGCGTCTTGTCAAACTCAGAAAATATCTACCCTAGTGGCCGATTTACCGAGATTCTGAAACCATACGACATTAAATGTAAGAATATAAATTGTATACGGAAGTGGAGGGGGAGAGAGAGAAATAAACTAAGTGTAATGGCTTAGTTATGTGTTTATTCCACATGTGATATGTGTATACATATATACTAGTATATGCGAGACATGTATTATAGGTATGTTGCTAGCATACCTGTACTTTTCTGTATCAAATTACTGCAAACAAACATAACAAAAATGCTGCTTAGGCCTGCAGCCATTAACCCTTTTCGACGTGTGTATTCAAGTAGAAGGGGGAAATTAGCTTCATCTACTTGTCGATTTACCTGCATAGGTAAAAATCTAGGTAAACAGTGTAAACATTATAATAAACAAGGTGTTATTATTCACCTAACGCATGCAGTAATAGGTTTAGACACAAAGCCAGTTTCAGAGACACGCTGGAAAATAGAAGAAGGAAACCTTTGATGTCTTTTTACATTCAATTAAAATATAAACAAAATAATGACTAACAGGTTGGAGAAAGGAACACTGCTGTTTGGGGTAGTCAAAGAGAAAGACAATTATAGAATTTGTGAATTCTTACCAATGGCTGACATTTGAAGAAAGCAGAAGCATTAAACATATAATACATTCCTTGGTTGTGTACATTACAGCTTGTCCATCTTACCTTTTGCACATATAACACATTGTATCATCGTGTTCTTTCTAGCGTGCTCTATCTTACCTTCTGAACATAAAACATATTCATGGGTCGTGGACTTTCTAGCTTGTTCTTAACTTCTCAACATATAATACATTCCTCGGTTGTATAAGTTATAGCTTGTCCTATCATTTCTTCTGAACATATAATACATACCTTGGGATAAATGTTCCAGTGTAGGGTAACAACCCTAAACAAGAAGTGGGTGGCCGGGGTAACACAGCGCACATATCAAGTTGAACAAAAATAGGTGTTACCAAAATAAGTCATAAAACAACCTAACAACGAGATACAGTGACAGACGACTTTTCGACTAAAAACCTTCATCAGGACAAAGAAAAGAGCACAGTATAACAAATCTTACATGGAGACAAACATGGTTATGATAGGAAGGAAAGAAAAGAAGAGATGGACAATAGCGTATGGATGACGGAGGAGCATGACAGGGAAGAAGCTCTCAAATTATGATTGTTTGTTTGTCTGTAATATTCATTGCCTGTTGCCATTTTTTTAGATAAGTATTTTAATTTATCTTACTTTACTTGTTATTATATCTTACCTAATTTCACTTTCCACATTTTTTCTGTACACTCTCCCCTCCTTACTTACCACTATCTTCTTCTCACACCTTCTTCCCTGTCATGCTACTCCATCTTTCCTTTCCTCGTCATCCATTCGCTATTGCCCATCTCTCCTTTTCTTTCCTTCCTATCATAACTATATTTGTTTCTATGTAAGATTTATTTTACTGTGGAATTTTGTTTGTCCTGATGAAGGTTTTTTTAGTCGAAACGTCGTCTGTCACTGTATCTGGTCATTTTATGACTTATTTTGGTACACTTATACCTATTTTTTTTCATCTTAATACATACCATGGTCGTGTACTTTCTAGCTTGTTCTATTTTTACCTTCTGAACAGAAACAAAGCAACTATTTGTAGAAGTGTCTCCGAATTTTTAGCTTTACTGCTGACTGAACACTGAGGGAATGTTTGTTTTGTTGATAATTTATATCAGGGCTGCGATATTTGCACTTTTGAAACAGCACACACTTTTTCATGAAGTTTTCACTTTCATTTTCTAATGGACGACTGGCAGCGAACTCAATTTTAATTAAGAAATATTTTATTTCTTCAAAATGATCGTTTTCCATTTGTGAGAGGCTAAAATATTATGACAATATCAGAAAGTGTTGAGAAGGACATACGATAAATGTGACACTATCAGAAAGTGTTGACAGGGCAAAAGCTTAAAAAAAACCGTGCCAAAACGTGTTTAAAGGAGGGGGGGGGGGTTAAATAAATATACCTATATCTTGCTGCCAGACAGACAGAAGGTCATATAGATAGAGAGAGACATGTAAGTAGACGGGCAGGCAGGCAGTCAGGCAGCCAGACAGTAAGACAGACGGACAAACAGACAGACAGGCAGGCAGATAGGCTGACAGACAGACAGATAGACAGACAGGCAGACAAACAGATTTCCCTGTGAGATCTTGACAGTCCATTTCCTCTCATATAAATGCACATGATCTTCTCTGCAATCGATGAGACACCAGTATAAGATCATCTAAAAAAGCAAGGTTTTGTAAGGATAATAGAGCAATACATTTTTGTTCTTAGCGTAGAAGTGGACTGCTCTTCGAGTAACATAAATGACATCAATGTGGACAACAGTGACACATATCACTAGGCAACAGCCGTTTGAAGTCAAAGATAATCAGAATCTACACCTAGAAACCAACCGTCCAACAGTCAGTGGGTCTCATATTCGTAGGAATGCGAGTTGAGTTTACATTCGGAAACCATTGACATGGTAAACATAATGATTACTTGATAGCCCTGTGTGTATCACTAGTAATTTCTTTGTTCGTTGGCACGTCGTGTTGAATATTAGACATGTGAGATTTGGACATGTGGAGAACTGTTAGAAAAGCGGTAAGAAAAAGAAAGCAACCAGTAGGACATTCAGATAACAGGCATCTCTTGTAATGAAGCGTATGTATACTAGACACTCAAATCCTATGCATAATTGTAGGAGTACGTAATCAATTGAATGCATAAAATGTTGTAAGAACCATTCGACTTGCTTGTACTTCTTCACACTAAGCTGAAAGTTTACAGAGCAGTGGTACTTCCAGTGCTGCTTTACGCTAGTGAAACATGGACTGTGTATAGACGTCATGTGAAAAACTCAATCATTTTCATACAAGTTGTCTCAGAAAAGTTATGAACATCAGATGGCAAGACAAGATTCCAGATACCACTGTCCTTGATAGAGCTCGTTTCCCAAGCATTGACACGATCCGGATGCAGACACAGATTCGTTGGGCAGGTCATTTGGTGCGTATGCCAGACCATCGTCTGCCAAAGATACTTCTCCATGGTGAGCTAGAGAAGGGTATACGATCTCAAGGTGGCCAAAGGAAGCGCTACAAGGACTCGTTAAAGGACTCACTGAAAGCCTTTGAAATAGACCACGATACATGGGAAGAACTTGCACAAAATAGATCTACATGGCGTTCTAAAATAAAAAAAGAGCGCATCATATTGTGAAAATAATAGAAATGCAGCAGCTCAACAGCGGAGAGCAGCTAGAAAGTCACGGATAGACCAAGATCCGTCTACAGTCGTTATTCCATGTCCAAACTGTCCAAGGACATTTACAGCTCGAATAGGGCTCATTAGCCATCTACGAACTCATAATCAAGGACATAACTAAAATTGAATTTTCAAAAGTGGATATAACAAATGGTCATCGTCACTTGTGATGCACGAACAACACTTCTTCACATTCTTGATCTTGATTAGGACCAAGTGTCACAGCACTGGGGCATTCCCATATATGCTCTGCTTGCCGTTCCGTCAGCCATCTAAAAGAGTATAAGCTCAGTGTCCCAGTCAGTTGCTGATTATGCGTTCTTCTGATCTTTCCGGAGAGGGAGCACATTCTCCCATCACCTCTATTCCCTCCCATTTCTACCATTCTCTGAATATGTACATTGTCACGTTCGACTTCCTCCTCGCCTTCTCGTAGGGTATCCATGATTGCTCTAATCAATTCAATTTTTTATCTCTTCTTATCTTGGTGCCGTTTACCAAGGCTTTACCAGCCAACACATCGGCTCTTTTGTTTCCCCTGACACCAGCATGACCAGGACAGTAGATCCATGTAATGCTCTGCGCATTGTCGAGAAGAGTAACCCATTCAGTTCTGATCATACACTTTTCTATCTTGTGCAATCTTGAGAGTCTGATAGAATCACTGAGTCTGTTGGTGATTGTGATGCTAACCAAGTGAGAGCTGCTGTCACCGCTTCTATTTCCATTCTCATGCTCGATGTTGTAGTGGGGTAAGCAGCTGACTTCTCAGCTAATTGCTTGCCATTTTGGTAGGCCACGAAACCCCAACCACACCTGTTTGCTTCTTGCGTTACTGAGCCGTCTGTGTAAATTATTGTATCCTGTGGCGTCGAGTGCTGCAGTATGAGTTATTGGATCATTTTCTCTATTCTGTTGGCAGCCCAGTCGCGGCACTCTCTTCCCATCTGTATCACCACTGTTGTCAATACTTTTCTTTCTTTGCCAAATTTCACCCATTCACAGTCTCTTCCCACTTCCTCCAGCTCACAAAATCTGAGTATGTATCTTCTGCTTCTGCCATCCAGGATCTTCCTCTCTTGATTCGCTTTCCTTGTGTGCTGTCTAGAGATTATTGTAAGACGTGATGATCATTAGTGGCGATCTTGAAGTATTCTTTAACCTGGTCTATTTTATGTCTTGATTTGATGCTAGGTAGGTCTAGGAGAAACTTCATGGTCACAATAGGTGCATCTCTTGTGCATCATAGGACAGCTCTCGTGGCCTCATTTTGAACTCTCTCCAATCTATCCGCCTGTGTTTGTGACAGTGTCAATAAACCTAAACCATAGTGAAACACAGATAATATCACTGCCTGCATCATCTGAAAAAGGGTTCGCTGCCGCATCTGCAGATGCCATGTTTTTGACTGCACTGACACCCATCCCAGCTTTCTGAATGATATTGTCCACATGTTTCGCGAAAGATAGTCTTCTATCAAAGGTGATGTCTAGATATTTCATAGTCTGCTTCCTGTCAATGTTGATGCCCATGCAGGTGACTGCTGGTAATGTGTATGTGACTGTTTTGTTGTTCAGTGAGAACCAGCCGATGTTTGTCTTGGTGGGTTTGATAACTACCTTGTAGTTAGTACACCAGAGCGACACATTTTCTAGATTACAGTGGACGTCATCAGTCATGTCTCTTCTGTTTCTGCCGTGCTTGTACAGTAAGAGGTCATCCGCATATGTTAGTATCCTGCCGGGCACAGTCTCCTGAAGCTGCGCTATTTTGTATGTGCAGACGTTAAACAGTGCACGTGATAGTGGCGATCTCTGTCGCATTCCCGGTGCTATAGTTCTGATCTCTAATGTCCAGGTTCCCAATCTATAGCAACAGGTATGGACATTAACACCATTGCTATCCATCGATTTATCCACCAGTCGATGCTGAGTTCGATTAGCAGATGTATTAGCTGGCCAAAGCTGACTCTGTTGTAAGCATATTCTAGGTCGACCATGGCGACCACTGTTTTCTCCTTTGCCTGAAATCCCTCGTAGATGTCAAAGGCGAGTATTGCCGCATTTGTCATCGTGTCTCTCCTCGGTCTGTATGCACCTAAAGTGTCAGGAAGTAAGCCTCTATTTTCTAAATCGAATGCAAGTCTTCTAGCGATTATCTTTTCCAGCACCTTGCAGTAGACATTTTGTAAGTGATGATACGATAATTCCTTCACATGTGATGGCTCCTGTAGGAAAACATAAACATACTCTGTTATACTGCGTAGGTAAACATAAACAGCGACGATTAATATAGTTTTCAAAAACAATATGTGAGCATTGACATCAAAACTGCAGTATATAAAACTAGCATCATACCATGACTATCCTACCAATGTCAAACGTGGACACTAACAACAGAATCCAAAAGAAAAGGCGTTCATCTCGAGCATACCGATGACACAGATTTGAATTACACGGACGGGTCAGTCATCTGTCACAACAGATGCACATGGGCCTTTACCGCCAGATTAATTAAAAGGAGAAACAGGCACGAAGCCAGCGGTGCCTTAGCCGCAACAACAAGCAGTCTAACAATGTAAGTATTCGCCGTAACGCAGGTACCTATCCGGCTGGAATTGCAAGCCTATTCCCTTGCGTACACACTAAGTGACTAAATGAATATGATTGAGAAAGTCTAAACAGGTGACGTACGTAAGGGATGGCTGGAGTCATTAGAGATAGCTAAAATACGGGTATCACTACGAAAACTCACGCTTATCTTTTTTTTCCAGAACACTCGAGCGTGGAGTTAAACGGACGGGCAGACCAATTAGCTAGCCACGCCACCACTGTAACAGTATATTCTTGTGTCGGTTACTATTTTATCTCTCTGCTGACTCAATTCTAACCCTGTGGTAATCATGTAGTGGTCATGCAGTAATCTCTTCTTGGCTTCAATAAATACAGAGGCACTTCTTGTTACAGAAATAAAATGTCGTTTAATATAAACATCAAGCCAATGGTACAAATCAATATTAAATTCCGGAGTATTTAATATCTCCGTGACATATAATACATCACCATTACAAAATGCCAAGATTTCACAAACTACTCTAACACATCCAGGAATTTGGCGCACGTTATAATATAAGCTTAATGAGATTATAGACTATCTCATTATTCTACTATTAATCTCACTTTTGGCTCGACTAACTTTCTTTCTATTTCAAGTCGGAGTTGCTAAACTCAACAAGGGACTTGTCTCTCCGGGGAGACAAGTACTAACTCTCTGGACTGTCCCGGGGACTCTGTGGGACACTCTGTTCCTCAGGAGTGAAAATGCGACCGCCCTGCCCGGCAGTCGATAATGCCATGCTTCTTCCTCCTCCACTCCTAAGTTTCTCCAAACTTCCAGAAACTTCCAACCAATCAAAAGCTTTCATTTCCCCAGAGGAAAAGCTCTGGCCAATCAGAAATTGATCCTTCTGGTTACAATAAACCCACGTTGCCTCAGACCAACCAGGAAGCTTCTACCTGGTATGATGCCCGTCTGTCTATTAACTTACATGTTCTTAGGTAAACAAACGTTGCACTTGATCATAGCTTGACACGTTCCTATAAAAACACACGTTTGTGTTTTATCGCCGCTTGACACGTTCTTAGATAAACACACCTTTGCATGGTGTGCCACTAGCATCCATAGTGACAACATTTACACAAGAGCAAAACATTCAATGTGTTGCATTTCACGCCGTCCATCTTTTGCTATATGTGAAGGGTTCTCACTTCTTACTGTGAAACCCCCTGCCTTTGAAGGGTTCTGCAACCAGATACTATCACACCACAACAGATAGTCAGCCTATGGACCGAGCAGCCATACTCATTGCTCTTCGTGAGTCTTCGCGATCAAAGTATTTTGAGATGAATGATCATGAGTCAATATTGAGAATGCGCATATTGGGAGTGAGTATGGGCATGGCCAGAAGAGAACACCTGATTTCAAGAAGTCTGACTGTATGTCTGCCTTCCTCTATGTCTATCTGTGTGTCAGTGAATCACACCATAGAACCAAAACCATCAGCCGTTATACCCTGAGAGATTTACTGAAGCGGAGATCTGAGCACCTATGGACGTGTCCGATGCGCGAAGAAAATAATCAGCATACCTAATACCATAAGAAAACTTGTTACAACAGAAATTACTTGTCTATGAGGAGTCCTCGTAGTAAGAGACCGAATTAGGAACGAACATATCGGAAGACTAACAAACACAGTGTCAATCCTTGATTACATCAGAAGACAACCGATTAAAATTGGTTTTCGCATGATTCCAGACTACCATCGAACAATGCCCATCAAAAAGCATTACTATACAGACATGATGGATACACAGTCAGGGGCAGACCATGCAAACGATGGATTACAGATATAAAAGAGTCAACGAAAACAAACATACATGAAGCACACACAAAAAAGCCATCTCCATGGAATTCTTCTACTCCTCACGCTGCAAGGTATAAAGGGGTATAAAACGAAAAGAAAGATATGTTCACAAAAGAAACCGAATCACAAATTGTCACTTGGTTTTACAGATCACCAAACAGACTGATCGATGTTTCAAACGAAATGATATGGGCTATGTATTGCAGGGGCTCGACAGCTAAGAACAGTGACACTATTACATGCCACGCAAGGGACGACTAATGAGATTTTTAGGGTGGGGTTTGCTAATCTGTAGGAGTTTCAAACAAACACAGAGGAAGAAGTAGAAAAATATTTTATAGCTAAAAGAATATAAGAAAAGAGGTCCATACAAAAAAATTGAACATGTGATGCATATAAACAAGAATGGTGACAGAAAATGAAGTAGACAACTTCTGCTAAGAACAGGAGGAACATAAAGGAAACAAAATAGTCAAGATGCAATGCAATAGATGTACACGAATTATTAAAATGTTTGAAAACTGTATCAAGTAATTAGGAAAATAGTCAATGGTCGATTCATAATAATAGTCATTTATCGTTGACGATGATGGCAATATACTGGTTTGTATTCTTGCATCTCTCTGGTGTGTTCCTGACATTATTGAAAAGTCAAATTCTGTCACAGTTGGGACACATATAGTCAGGTCTGGAAATGTGTTTGCTTGCTGTTTTGTATATTTAAATAGAATGCTATCTCTCTGTGCCTCTAAAATTAGATGTTTGTAAACGATGTGAGTTCCTACTCTGAAGTTCTTGCAAAGAGAGTTTCTACTCTGAAGTTGTTGCAATGCGAGTTCCTACTCTGAAGTTGTTGCAAAGAGAGTTTCTACTCTGAAGTTGTTGCAAAGTGAGTTTCTACTCTGAAGTTTTTGCGTTGTCATAAGGGACTTTCATGATTTTGTTGGTTTTACTACATCTTCTTCGTCCGTGTTCCTTCTGCAACTTTTTCAGATCATTTTGTGTGTAGTTAAAAAAATGGAATCTGTTGTGTAGACCTAATGGTCATTGTAGTACTGAGGCCTAATGACAAGCGCTAATGGTAAGTTATCCTGGTCCTCGAGGAAGCTACATAACTGTGTAGTGTGTCTGTTGTATACATCTGTGATTCGATCGACTGATACTATATTTATAGTTTCTTGAGAATATACACATTGGAAGTCATAACTACAATTGCATCTATTTTTTTATTAAGAGATCTGGTGTGTTCGGAAAGAGCTTTGACATACGTTTCTAGGCGAATAGGGGACATCTTAACGAACTTTGTTCAAATCCCGTCACCTCACTTCTGAAGTTGTCTAGAACTCTTCGATGCATCCTATTTCTTGTATTCTTCTTCTTCTTCAGCGTTCATTCTCAATTCCCACTGGATATCTCTTGTAACAAGACAATGGTCCTACAAGATTTCCAGTTGGAAATGCAACAAAAATTGAGGATTCTCGCTTTTAATCCTCGCTTTGCAACAAAATAGTCCAGAGAATGGAAATGCGTTGTGTTGCCGTTTTATTTGCGCCAATGGCCCAACACACCTGTCTTCGGCGGGATTTCGTGTATTAATTTACCCTTGTTATATGGAACGTTCCTTAAGGACAAACGACCAGCCTCTGGACAAAGAAATGATTCAATGAACAAATGATCGTTTAGCAGTAGCAGTGACATCCAGCATATAGTAAACGAAATTCCTTTTCATCCTGCATTATGAAATTCTCTTTGAATGTCACCTGAAGCTCGTCAAATACTGTTTGATAGGGGTCCACATCAAATTAAAGAATGCGAGTTTCCTGCTAATAAAGAAAATCCTAGGATTTCGTCCTCACATTATTTGAAAGTTTTGAGCATTGGTGAAGTCGATGAGAGAAGTTGGTTAGTTTATTCTGTTACAAATGATGTCACATTTTGCTATTGATGCATATTATTGATAATGTGTCTGCTATTAAAGTGATGTCATGCAACGTGTTCTCTCCAGAACGTTGTCTTCCCTTGAGCTCCCTGAACCCTTCTCTGTCTTGGACCATGCCGCTTGTACTTTCCAACGATGTATTCATGGTATCTTTAATGTCATAAGTCCATTGTCTTTTTTGCCTGTTCCTTCTCCTCCTCCTAGGTGTTCCCCCCCCCCTCCCATTATTTGTCTTTCTAAACAGTTGTGTCTCTTTGGTCATATAGACCAAACACGTGTAGTTTTCTTTTTGTTATTGTGGTTTTGTAATCAACACTGTAACACTGCTATTAGTGACTGGCCTACAAAAAAAAAAGGATATTCTGACTGGGCAAATCGTATAAGAATCCTCACAATGCACGAAGAAGTCTGTAAATAGCAGAAATGCTTTTAGAGCATGGAAAGTATTGGAAACTGCATTAAAGCAGAAACAAACTGTTGACGCTAAATATAAAAGAATTATGGATATGGAAATTGAGCAGTGGATGATGAATAATAAAAACAATTATTTATATTATTTATATTAAAAGAATACATTATTTCTTATTTATAAATAAGTTCTTATTTTCAAAATAAAAAAATAAAATTCGTACAGTTTGTGCAGTTTAAAAGCAATCACAATCCAATGCTATTTTAGGAAAACAATTTTTAAAGGGGAAATTTCGAAGGTTTGCATCATCATACTGAGAAAATCTACGGTACGGACATGTATTAATGAGTTTAGCATCAGTTAAGTTTACTCATCCAGTACCTATAGTCTGGAGAAGGACCTGATAGAAATAGGGTTCCAGCGAGTGATGTCCTGGCCCGAAAGGCAAGTAAAGAATAATGCCTTTGTATTCTGCTGTACGTCTCTGTGGTGGCGTGGTACAGTGCGCGTCTGTGATGGCTATGGTACGGGCTTCGAATCTCATATGCATCCGGACCGTTCAGAAAATAATGGTAAACCATTGAACGTATTTATATTGCCTAAAAAATCACTACAGCTAAAAATGCTGGTTTGACTGCTATATCCTGAAAAGATTATGCTGCGAATATTTGTTTAAAGTTGTGAAAGAAAATTTTTGTTGTTTCAAAGTGTAATCGGATGTACGATTGACCACTCCTCATAGTGAAAGTCAAATGAAATCACAATACATGAGACTGTGAAATGGAAGCACAAGAAATGTCATTCTGCAATTTCACAGATACTGATTTGAAATAAAAATCACATATGTGGTTCACCCAGCCACTAGGAACTAGGGTATCAACACTCATGCTCTAGGAAGCTTAAGAAAAGGTGGTATCGTTATTGAGCAAGAGCTGTAAGCGATGCTAATCAGGCCGGTTCTGTTCAACAGCTCACTAAATAGCTGAGCACTTACGGAAAAACTGTTTGCTATTCATCATCATCATCAAGTGCCGTCTCCGCAACGAAGGTTGGCTGCAACGTATCTCCAACATCTCCTGTCTCTATTCTTGGTGGTGCACTCTGCTAGACTGTAACCTGTCCATCGTGTAATGTTACTCTCCGACTTGTATCTCTGCCTACCTCTTGCTCGCTTCCCTTTCACTTTACCCTCAAGTAAGGTCTTCAATAGGGTGTCATGTCTTTTAATGTATCCAAAGTATTTTATTTGCCTGATCTTTATTTCTCTTAGTAGTTCTTTCTTCATATTACGTGTCTTTAGCACCTCTTTATTTGTTTTCTTCTCTTCCCATGATGTTCTCCCTATTCTTCTATATACCCACATCTCAAATGCATCAATTTTGTCTTCTAATTGTTTATTTAGTGTCCATGTTTCTGAGCCATACATTAATATGGAATAGATGTAGCATTTTATAATTCTCATTTTTAACTTGTTTGTAATTTGTTTAGATATTAATAATTTCCTCATGTCATTGAAGGTACTTTTAGCCATTCCTATTCTCCTTTTAACTTCTGTTTCACATCTGCCATCATTTGTGACTATGTGTCCAAGATATTGATACTGTTTTACTTGTTGTAGTTTCTCTCCCTGTATGTTTATGTTTATCTCCTGTCCTGTGTCTTTGTTGATTATCATGGTTTTTGTTTTTTGAATGTTTATATCCAGTCCATATTCATTACTTGATTTATTGACGTGATCTATTAGTCTTTGTAGTTCATGTTCACTTTCTGCTAAAAGAACAGTGTCATCTGCATATCTAATGTTGTTTATTATTTTCCCATTGATCTTGAGTCCTGGTGTTTCTTCTATATTTTTAAAGATATTCTCTGTGTAGATATTAAATAGGCTTGGTGATAAAATGCATCCTTGTCTTACCCCTCTTCTTATTTCTATGTATGGAGAGTAGCTGTTTTCACACCTTATTGATGCAGTTTGTTCCCAATATATATTTCTAATCAGCCTGATGTCTTTTCCATCTATGCCTATTTCTTGAAGACATTTGATTAATTTTTCATGTTGGACTCTGTCAAAGGCCTTGCTGTAGTCTATGAGGCAAATATAGATACTTTTTTGGACTTCTGTATATTTATCTATCACTAGCTGGATACTCAGTATAGCTTCTCTAGTTCCTTTGTTTTTCCTAAAACCGAATTGTTCTTCACCGACCTCCATGTCTATCTTGTTCTTAATTCTTTCATGTATTATCTTGAGAAGTATTTTAGTTAGATGGCTCATTAGACTTATTGTTCTATATTCTGTACAGTCCACAGCCCTGGGCTTCTTAGGTAGTGGTATGAATATTGATGATGTTAGGTCTTTAGGTATATGGCCTGTTTCGTATATGTCATTGCAAATTTCTGTGATAGTATCTACACCAAATTCATTTAGAGTTTTTTATTATGTATGCTGTTATGTTGCCAGAGCCTGCAGCCTTTCCACATTTTATTGAATTTATTGCATGTTCTACTTCTGATTTCAGTATTGCTGGTCCATCATTGTTGTGTATTGTTGGTTTTTTGTTCCGTTTGTCGCCAAACAGTTCTGTTACATAATCTGCCAATCTTGTGAGTGCTTCTGTTTTATCAAATATTATTTTACCATTTTTATCTTTAATGCAGCCACCCCCCCATTTATAGGATTTTTCTTATTTGTGATGAGCCTTATCTCCTTATGCATTAATTTTGTCTTCTGTTGTATGGACATCTCCTCTATTTCACTGCATTTTGTTTCTAGCCATTGTTTTTTCGCTGTTCTGCATATGTTACGTATCTCCTTGTCTATACTTGAGTATTTTGGCGTATTTTTAGCTTTCTTTCTTTCTGTCATTTTCTCTAATATTTCATCTGTCATCCATGTTTGTTTGTTCTTGGTATTTCTTGTTGGTAAATTTTTACTTGATGTTTGAATACTTTTCTTTAGGCTTTCCCATTTATTGTCTATTTTCTCTTCTGGATTTTCCCTTCTGTATTGTTCAATGCACTCTATCATTAGATGTTCATATCTATACTTTACATCTACAAGGTATTTTTGTTGTATGACTTGTTGTTTTAGTGCTGATGCGTCTATCTGTGGTTCTTGGACTCCTCTATTTACTATCTTTTTAAGTTTGACATTTATTTTGCACAGCACTGGATTATGGTCAGAGTTGATATCTGCACCTGGGTATGTTTTGATGTTTTTGACACTATTTCTAAATCTATTGTTAATCATAATGTAATCTATTTGGTTCCTCTTTCTGTCTCCAGGGCTTTTCCATGTATATAATCTTCTATTTTCATGTTCAAAGAATGTATTACATATGATCATATTGTTCTCCTCACAGAACTGTATAAGTCTTTCTCCTCTGTCATTTCTTGTCCCTAGTCCGAATTGCCTTACAATGTTCTTATGTCTTCCTTTCCCTATTTTTGCATTCATGTCTCCCATGACTATTAAAATGTCTGTTGATTTTACTGGTTTGAGTAATGGTTGTAGATCTTCGTAGTACTGTTCTATTTCTTCTTCAGTGTAATCTGTAGTTGGTGCATAAGTTTGTATAATGGCCAGATCAAACGGTTTTGCTTTGATCTTTAGCAACATCATTCTGTCATTATATGTCCAGTACCCGCTGATATATTTTTCTATTTCTTTCCTGATCAGTATTCCTACCCCTCGTTCATGGTAATCTCCTCCTGAATGTATAAAACTAAAATTTTCTTGTGTACCCAGCATCTTTCCATCTTGTCTCTACTATTCCTAGAATATCTACATCTAATGCTTCTGCCTCTAATATTAAATTTTCTAGCTTTCCTGATTGGTGTAGTGTTCTGACATTCCATGTTCCTATTCTAATATGTTGTTTCCTAAACTTTAGATGTTGTTCATCCGTTGCTTGACTTTGGGGTGTACGTTGTAAGGTACCATTCTTTTCCACGGTGGCCAGCCAATATTCATTATTATGCCCAGAACTTGCCTCTTGTGCGCCACACACTTTTTTGTTTCGCCGTTTGAGCCGTTGATCCATTTGGATTCCTCCTCCTCGCGTGCCGTCACATACTTTTTGTCTAGGGATGGACATTCCCTATTGTTGACTTACGGTTGTCTCTTTGCGATGAAATTCTACGCTGTGAACGTAGCCATTAACTGGAGTAGTCGAGACGCCATGTTTTGTCTGTATCGAAGATAGGGAGTTCGCGAGTCGGAACTTGAATGAAATACACTCTACCTATAATCGTCTAAGAACAAAAAACACAGATCCTACATGTTGGAACTAAATTTGGCATCACACTGTCACCAGTAATACGCTAACCACACCATCGAAATTCGCTTAATACAGAAAACACAAATGTAAACATGGAAACACGTCTTCACATTACGGCAACCGGAAGTCAACAGTTTGCTATTACGCTGGCTCATAACCCAGCTTGATTTTCTTACCTCTTACATCACAGAATATTAACGGATCAACATCGATACTAGTACAAGATTCTCAACATAGAGAATTCTTGAGATTCATGATCAGTCGACACGGCACCTAATTATAATGATGACCCCTTAGGAATCAATGACCCAAAATCAATGGCATCTTTGACGATCAAAATACTGAGTTCGATCCCCGCCACGGGCAATTGTGCATCCGGACCGTTCAGAAGGAAATGGCAAACTACTGGAAGTATTTATATCGCCTAGAAAATCACTACAGACAAAAAAGTTCTGGGCGTATTGCTATATCCTGAATTGGATACACTACCATTTTTATATTTTAAAATTTTTTTTTTGAGAAAGAACGCAGAAGAAGTTCATTTATTGGGGGGCGCTGAAATTAGAAAGTCTCAAGTTATGTTAGAAATAATCAAATATATATATATGGAAAGCGAAGATGGAGAAAGAACAGAAATGGAAACACACCCTCAGATAAAACGCTCTTTTGTGTCCTCCTTCCATACGATGGGTCACACCGCCCTACTATGTGTGCCTGGGAACAAAGCAAGGATGCTTAGACAAACATGAACCAGATAAGAGACAGAATTTTCCGTTCTTAAGTAAACAAGAACTAGGCAGTGCTAGTAAAACATACCTGGCCACGTCATTTAGATGAGATCATGAAACTATTCTCTGCCTCACTTTCAAATCAAACATGAATGGTAACTGCAGCCATCACCAAGTTCTAGTGCAAGAGATGGCATGAAAAGTCCAATGAAGAGCACATGTGTTTCAAATTGTACATTAATTAAACATTGCGTATGTCAACGCAGTAGCTGAATTGATATCGCATTGTAAACCCAACTCGTTGGACTAGTCTTTCGAACGCCGACGATCTACAGTGCGCTTGTACATTGTGTTGTGCTGTATTTGTTTCTTATTCGAAGCTGGCCTCTATAGAGGCTTCCACAGGACGCTCCACTTACTCTTGCTGCGGGACCCCCCCCCCTCAACCCCACAGGGACAGTATATAATATGTGGCAGCGATAATCTTCCTGGCACCGTTTTGAGACCCGAAAAATATTAGTTTTAAGTTTATTATATAACACAGTTATAGATAGATATACCTGTTATTTTTAAAAAAAAAAACCGGTGGTGGGAAGTTGTTGGAGTTTACACATTTTAAGAAAGTTCGTTTCTTCATTGTCGTCAGAATTTTGATGTCCTTTTTTTTGGGGGGGGGGGGGACTATTAGCCCTATGGGAGTGAGGGTGCGAGCACGTTAACGAAATAAAATTGTGTCCTAGTGCTAAATGTCAAGTTATGATTCCTTGAAGGATTTAAGCGCATGAAGTTTCCACATTTCCTTATTCATGTGCCTGTTTCACGCGCATAAAAATGTGACTTGTTGTTTCTTTCATATACAGCTCACTTTCTTCACCTTGCTCTGTGAAAGGTACTTAATGACATATTTCTTTGGGAATGTCTAGAGTGGAGGAAATAACATGACACATTCTTGAATGAGACGTGAACCCTTTAGTTTGAACGTCATTGACTGTCTGTACTGCCGTGAACAGCTGTGGGAACAACAGGGGGAAAAAGCTCTCGCGTCGCAATTTAAGAGAGCAACGTGAATCACAGAACAGCTTAATAGTCGCTGGCGCCAATGTATTCATACTTGATTAGAATGTTTTCAGGCGTCATAGACATGCTGATATTTATTATATATACTCTATTCATTCTAAAAATGAAGTGGGCCAGTGATTCTAATTGGTCGTTGGACGCAGAACGAATTAATCGATTGTTAAGTGCCCAATAATATTTTTTTAAATTTCGTCGTTATTAAATGTTTTATATATATATGAAGTGACATATTCTTTACAAAACGTTGCCTTCGTCATGGATACTCTGAACGCCTCTCTGTTCCGGGCAAGCAGACCTGCATTGGCCAAAGACATGTGCATACATTCTTGGATGTCGCTGGTTATTTTTGTTAATAGTGTTTAAATATCGTTTTTATTTATTTTTTAATGTTTTAAATAAAATTGTTTTTACATGTCATCAGCTGTTTAAAAATCACCTGTTGTCGCGGAGTATTGTGGGGGTGTGTTTTGAACCACTTCATTCTTAGAGTGTACTGAGTCTACATTCGCTGTTGTTAATGAATGCACTGCTACGATTCGAATATACGAGAGCAAATATAAACAGTTCCGGAGATTGTTCTGTCGAGATTAGAAGATACTCGCAATTGTAATACTCACATTAACACAAATGAGAAAGCTATGGCAAAGTAGTAATAACGGCACTAAAGTAACACTTTTAAGATCGTGTGTTTTCCCAGTGGCAACATTTGGATGCGAGACTTGGACTTTAAACAAGACAATACCCAAAAGATTAAATTCACTTGAAATGAATTGCTACAGAAAGATCCTACAAATATCATGGACATAGAAAAAGAAGAACATTGTGAAGTTTTGAAATTACTGAAAATAAACGAAGGGTGGCTTCCAAACACCATCATAAGAAGGAAGCTACAGTATTTTGGACACTTAAAACGACATGATGGTATCGAAAGGCTGATTCTAGAGGGCAGAGTGCCAGGTAAAGAATATGAGAAAGACCAAGAAGAAGATGGACCAGCGACATCGAAGAATGTATGCACATGCCTCTGGCCAATGCAAGCCTGCTAGCCCTGAACAGAGAGGTGTTCAGAGTATCACGACGAAGACAACGTTCTGGAAAGAATATTTCACGATATAATAACACAAAATAGTAATAATTAATATTATTGTACTGCTACTACTACCATTACTATGATTCCTATCACGATTCCTACTGCTAGTACTCTTCTTCAATCAAATAATTAGACCTTTATCCTTTTGTGACAGATTCCTGGGAGACAGATAAGGCAAGATATGCTACAGCTGCGGATGGATCTACAAATATGATTGAATGAATATGTGATAGTTCCCCAGATTGTGTATTGTTCCTCTAGAAGGACTTGATAATCGTGGCCCACGGTAATGTCTCCCTTCGGACATGCATTCATAACCCCATACTCCCACCACCACCTTACACATCCATGTGTTTTTAGATGTAATTTGAGTTCGGTTGTCGCCTCAATTACACAACTTTGAAGAACTTGTACTTTTGTCAGAAAGAGTATATGCTCTCAAGCTACCCATTCTCAGCTACCTACTAAATAAGCAGGTGTGATGATTTTATCATCCTCATCAACCTAACCACTACTGCAAATGCTGATGCTGCTACTATTACTACCACTACTTACACAACATTTGCTCACGAGATTTGACACAAGATCTGTCCGCCGACGTCGAAGCCTCTTGTCCAGAGTCGTAATCTACCTACCTTTGGGTGATAAAGGTAAAGGTAGGTCCCATCTGCTGTCGGGGATGAAGATAAACCTTCATTGTACTAAGCCGATGCAACTATTAAATCAAATTAAATATTTTGGACACATTAAAAGACATGACACCTTGTTGAAGACTTGAAGGTAAAATCGAAGGCAGACTAGCAAGAGGTAGGAACAGATACATGTAGGAGAATAACATCACAAGATGGTTAGAACACAGTCTAGCAGAGTGCATCACCAAAACAAGAGATACGGTATGTTGAAAGTATGTTGCAGCCAATCTTCGTTGCGAGGACAACAAAGAGTCACAATTACTGTCGAAGACCGCTTCATACCACTGCGTCACCTCAGGACTCGATTTGTATTTTCGTCCTCCACAGTCTAGTCAATGCCAGCAGCTCGTCGAATTTCAGATCACACTTTCAGGAACCAGCTTCACGACGCTGGGTCTTTGGGCTACAAGATCTACAAAGATATTGTTCTTACGGACCGACATTGCTAGAACCGACTGCAGTGGGCGAATCAGCATTGTCAAAGGACCGTTTGCATTGACTGGAAACTGGATTAGTTTAGTGATAAATCATTTTTTGCGCTACAGCGACACGATAGACGGAGAAGGTTTACCGCAGAGTCCGGGAGTCGTCGCCCAGAACAGTGTTGATGAGGCTCCTCCACATGGTGGTTTTGAAGGTGTGCTAATGAGGGAAAGGGGCAAACAACATGGTGCGAAGAAGTGATGTGGTGCAAATTGAAGAACGCCTGAATGTCGAACTATTCGTCACTGAAATTGTTCCTACTTGCATCCTTCCAATTTTGGCTGCACGGGGATCGATTATGTGGCATACAAGTCAAGCAGGTAGCGAACACCTCATAAACTGCACTAAACAACATAGTAAAACAAAGAAAACGTTTTCTGAATAGAAACAAAACCAAGATTATGACAAGTGACAAAACCACTATCACGTTCTCAATCAGTATAAAAAAACAGCGAATTAGAAAGAGTCACCAGTTATGAATACCTTGGTTCTTTTATCAACAACATCAGTAATTGCTATGACGAAGTCAGAAGAAAGTTTGCTATCGTGTTAAAGAAGCTGATACAAATGAAAAAGATCTGGCTGAGCTGTTGCAAATCAAGAAAACTAACATTCCTAAGTGCTTGAATTTTTTAATTTGCAATATGGGTGTTCCTGGACAATCACCAACAAAGTGCAAAATAAAATAGCAGGACTTATAATAGATAATAGAAACAAAATGTTACAGAAAAATCATCAGAATACCATGAACCAAATAGATCGCCAATGTAACCATCATGAGAAAGATGAATGTAAAAGCAAACTGGCTGGTTCTTTCCAGAAAACTAAAATATTTTGTCCATATCAAATGCAATGACGGTATAGAAAAGACCATAATGGAGGTGTTGATGTCAGGGAGACGAACAATAATCATGCCAAGAAGAAGTTGGACGCAAGACATCAAAGACCACCTGAACATGACAGTAACAGAAGCAGGAAGACTGGCTCAAGATGGACAGAAGTTTCGAAAGGCTGTAATGCATTGATGGCTGCTGCATCATGTTTAGGATATGCTACCTAATGAGATTAGTTGGTCGATTTTTCAATAGGATAACGCTGGACATCATGTATCACAACTCTCCACTCAGTTCCTCATAGTCAACAACGTCCAGACCATTCTGTGATCAGTCATTTCATCAGACATGAAACCCGTAGAATACTTATGGCATGAACTCGACAGACGACTCGGCCAGAGATAAGTGGCTTCAGCCAATCTCCAACAGCTGTGTCATGCACTGCGGGAAGAGTGGACAGCCAACCCACAAAACAAATCCAACGGCTAATCGGATTTATGTCACGGAGATATGGTACTCTGATAGAGGCCAGAGGAGGCGATACCCCTTACTGAAACATAGGCCGCAATTGCAAAGAATAAACGTACAAACCAATTTAATGAACATCATTGTCTATTGTCTTTCCCCAGGTAGTTTGTGATCCACTCTTGCCGTTAAGCATAGGGGTGATTGGAGCTCCAGCTTACGTTCTAAATCCAGATGTGTGGCCTCGGCTGTGCTATGACCGTCATTTCATTGTTAAAGTCTGAAAGTTTTTTCATGCCATGGTTTAAACATTAATTCCGTAAAATAAAATTTTAGTGCAAGTTTGAAATTTGGTATCCATTAGCCCTGCAATAATGTTACTTTTTTTTTAAACAGTATAATTCTTTTCGTGTGACGAAGGGAACTACAGATGAATGCAGCAAACCAACGATGTTACCTGCCTGCAATGAATGTCAGAAGCTGCGATTTAGTAGATTATGGGTTGTAGTTAGCTACTGTCTTTAGAACGATAGCAGTAGGTGGAGCGACGTAACTTAGTTCATAGTGAGCATGCTTGCTATCCCCGGGTTACAGTGTGACAGGTTCGAAACCACGTCCGCACAAACAAATCCAGTTTGTGAGTTCTCGCTTGACACGACCACTCCTCGAGTAGACTCAGATGTAAATGAGTACCTAACGTTTAGGGGTGGTAAAGACAGTAAGGAAGGGAAATGGCCACCCCACCTAATAGTTTCTGCGGCTTAGTTCATGAAGAATCATCTTTATCCCTGACCAGGTTGCTGCGATGGGACCTAGCTTTATCTTTTTTTAGGGGCAGATTATAAACAATTGTGCAAAGATGATCTGTATGTTATTGATAAAGATCTGGAATGATCGCCAGTAATGTATATGTGTTGTTGCTGGTATCCCTAGCATTGACAATATCCTGATGCAGGCAACGATTTGTTGGGCAGGTCATTTGTTACGTATGCCAGACCATTGCCTGCAAAAGATACGTCTCTAAGGTGGTCAAAAGAAGCGCCACAAGAACTCGTTAAAGACTTCCCTGAGAGCCCTTGAAATAGACAAAGATACATGGGAAAAACTTTCACAAAATAGATCTTCATGTCGCTCTACTGTCAATAAAGGTACATCACATCGTGAATCGAGGAGAAATGCTGCAGCTCCACAGCGGACAGTAGCTAGAAAGTCACGGATAGACCCAAATCTGTCTACAGTTCCATGGTCGAACTGTCCAAAGTCATTTATAGCTCGAATAGGGCTTATTAGTCATCTACGAATTATTATGCATGGTCATAATTCTAACTGAATTTTCAAACGTGGATGTAACAAATGGTCATCATCACTTGTGATGGAGGAACACACACATTTGTTCTCATGTAGCTATGTGGCATATCGTTCCTTTTAATTGTTGGTAGTAACATATCTGTGCTGTCAGGTAACTCTGGCCTGTTTTGTGCATGAATGATAGCTGTGTATCATAGCTGTGTTTCTAGGTAACTCTCTGACCTGTCATTCACCTGAATGGTTGCTGATAGGCTACCTGTGTTGTCAGCTAACTCTCTGACCTACCATGTAATTGAATGATCGCAAGGATCGCACATGAGTTATGAGGTAACTTTGCGCTGTGATGATTGTGGATGATCACTAGTAGAATACATGTGTTGCCAGGTAACTCTCTCACCTGGCATGAACTTGAATGATCGCTAGTTGTCAACCTGTTAGACTGTGAGTTGGTCGGTAACTTTCTGACCTGTCATCATCATCATCAGGTGCCATGCCAGGTGGCGTAGGCGGTCATGGCTCTCCACAGCTCTCTGTCCACAGTATCATGTATCAAAGTCGTTGTTGTTTCTTTGCCATGCCAGGTCGTCAAACTGTATAACATTTACTCACGTTGTCGCCCTCTGTCTCTGGTGCCCTCAATCCTTCCTGTTGTGACTATGTTCTCCAAACCTGCCTGTCTCATGAAGTGGCCAAAAAAAGAAGATTGCCTTTTTCTTATATTGTTGATTAAGGTCCGTTTCGCATTTAACTCTTTTAACACCTATAAATTAGTTTTTCTGGCAGTCCATGGTATTCTCAGCATTCTTCTGTAGAACCACATCTCTGTTGACCTGTCATGCATTCTGTAAAAAGACAACTAAGAATTGATGCAAGTGTGAAGTGCTGCTTTATTACGTAGACAGAAGACATATTTCTCTCCTGAGCACGTCCTGATAACTGTGAGTGGTTTCAGAAAGTACATAATTTTTCTAATAATATAATATAGAAGCATTGATGAGTTGCTATTATTATAGAAATACTCATTGGTCAGCAAACGGAATTTCAACCAGGTACATTCACATTTGAATGAGCGGTCCTGATTCATATCCTGTGTATTGCTTTTATGTAATTCAGAAATTTTCAAGACAATAACAATTTTATAGTTCAACTTTTCAAATATACTGGCTACCAATTGGCCCATAAATCTTTCCAGGTCTTGACTATTAAATCACTCACAGATAAAGATCTACAAAATCTCAAACCATTGAACAACACTTTAATACATACTCAACCTGGGACAGGAACAACTTTTCAATAATTATGGTACAATAATTATACGGGGCATTATTTTGAAAATGGAAACTTCAATACAAGTACTTAAAGAGACAACTAAGAACAAAGTACACAGAGCTTTCCCATGAGTTTATACAAATGGATAAGCGAAAGAAACGGTATTGGAAGGAGAGGTGATGGTGAATATGTATAGTATCACCAGATGTAAAAGAAATCGAAAAATCCATACAAACAGAAATTATTTCACAAATTTCAAAGTAAAATTAGAATCTATAACAGAAATTGCGAAATTTCTCATAAATTTCAGGGGCATTACAGACATATAGTCTTTCCATTACGCCTTTTCAACCTCAGACATTCTGCTCATCCACAAAATCGTGCTACAAGAAAGACAAGAGCTGACCAATGTCTCACAGTCACTTCCCATACATACTTAGAGTTCTCAATGTCTCACAGATAACTCCCACAGATATTCAGATTGTTCAATGTCTTAAAGATACCTCTCACACATATTCAGAGTACACAATATCTCACAGATACCTATCTCACATGTTGAAAGTACTCAATATCTCACAGATACCTATCTCACATGTTGAGAGTACTCAATATCTCACAGATACCTATCTCACATGTTGAGAGTACACAATATATCACAGATATCTATCTATCTCACATGCTACAAGTACTCAACATCTCACAGATACCTATCTCACATGTTGAAAGTACTCAATATCGCGAGGCTATCGAGAACATAATGTGTGATCCCATCAGATTTCGCTTAATGTATAATCTAACAATGTTTATTCGGTGAGGCTAAATTCCTATAATTAGGAATTACTAGCAACACTAACACTTGGTATCAATTTGTCCCCGTTCTTTAGATCACGTCGATAATAACAAAGCTACTGGAGTTGAACAGATTGTTGCAGTTATCAACATATTATGTAGCCAACAACGTGATATTAAAATATTGATGCAAGCTAGTGCGAGCATGTTGGTAAACTATTATTTCAACTATCGCATATTTTCCATTATCTTCCTATTTACCATCAAATTACCCTATTTTATCAAAAGTTCATGTTGTGGAAGTTCCCATAAAGGGCGTAAGATATTAATAATAACAGTGCTAATCAACAATATAAGAGAAACGGAAAACATGATCTTCGTAGATTCAAAAATGTTTGTGTCATGTCGAATCCATTAGTGATGGAAATAAAAGAGTAAAATTAAACATATGCTATATTGACAACATAGAAAAATGCATGCGATTATGATAAGTTTATGGTTCGTATAAGTTAGTGTTGATATATTTTGATTCAAGACATGAATCTCATTGTATAGGCAGTTTGAGTGAAGTACAGACATGTTCTCTGTTTGATGATCTGAAATTTAAAGCATGGTCTCCTAACATGAATCTAGAAGAGAAACTGTATGGCAACCTCGAGACATCAGCTGATACTTGAATGCACATAGGTAACTAGGTAACTTACACATGTGTAAACTCACATACTGTACGGAATATTATGCAGGAAAAAAGACAGATGGTAGAAATCATTGTCAACGCCATCTATTTATATAGTCTTATCGCCCATGTGTTGCCGGAGCCCGAAAGAGGAGCAAAGAATAGCAACACTATTTACCTTCCATGCATGTCGTAAAAGGCGACTAAGGAGGTTATGGGATGGTGTTGGCTGTCCCATCCCAAATAGGTTCAGCGACCCAAAGCCATGCTGAAGTCGGATGTGTCAGGCCGAAAGGCGCAGATATCGCAGCAATGCTGTAAACCATGACACAACGCATTCCGTTCTTCGGACTACATCCTGCTAATGTGCAGGAGTTTGAGAACAAACGCAGAAGAAGAAGAAGAAGAAGAAGATATAGTCTTATAGACTTTGATGACTTCGCACAAAGCATGTACAACCTAAGATTCGCCTGGACATAATACAACTACAATAGACTCAAGGCTCTGCAATAAGTGTTATGAAATAGTTGACGACCACATTTTTTTATATCCAGCGACGGATGATGCAAGAGAAGTGACCCCCACCCCCCACCCCATGTCACAAACGGAACATAACAACTGATCACAAACACATGCATATATCACAGAATAGCATTTGGTTAAAGATAATAAGCGCATGGGAGCTGAATCAGCAACTAACCAACCAACTAATCAACCAACAAGCAATAGACTTTGATATAGGGATTGACAGATCACTTGGTAGATTGATTTATGTTTTAACAGCCATATTATTATTCTTTTATAGTATGATTGTTACATTGTATGATTGTTACATTGTATGATTGTTACATTGTATGGTTCTTTCATTGTATGATTGTTACAAAGTATAATTGCTTCAAAGTATGATTGTTACATTGTATGATTGTTATATTGTATGATTGTTACATTGTATGGTTCTTTCATTGTATGATTGTTACAAAGTATAATTGCTTCAAAGTATGATTGTTACATTGTATGACTGTTACATTGTATGGTTCTTTCATTGTATGATTGTTGCATTGCATGGTTCTTTCATCGTATGATTGTTTCAAAGTGTGATTGTTATATTGTATGAATGTTGCATGGTATGATTGTTTTGTAGTATGATTGAAACTAGTAGTATTATTTTTACATTGTATGATTGTTAGATTGTATAATTGTAACATGGTATGGTTGTTTCATTATATGATTGGTACTTAGTATGATTGTTTCACATTGTGATTTTTTTCATAGTGTAAATGTTACATTGTATGATTCTTGCATAGCATGATTATTTCATATTTTTTTTATTATATTATTTTATATAGTTTTGTAACAATCATTTTTCCTACGATTGTTTCATAATATTATTGCTTCAGAGTATCATTATTTCATAACAACATTTTTACATATTATCATTGTTATATATTATCATTGTTACATATTATCATTGTTACATATTATCATTGTTACGGAGCATGATATATACATCAGTCAGTTCCTCTTTTACCAAGTTTGGCACATAGGGCGGATGCCTGTCGGTCAGGTGCCAAGGATTGCAGGTCTTGTGTATTTATGTCTGTTGATTTTAATTAATTCATAAATGCTCTTTTGAGCGTTGATTTTGGTCTCCCTTTTTCCTTTCCCGTCTGGTGTCCACATGAAGGCTTGTCGTGGAATTCTGTTTTCCTTCATTCTAAGTATGTGGCCGTTGTATGTCCAGCGGCTTTTTCTGATGAACTTCGTTACATATTCTTGTTTTCTCTCCTGTCTTCTTCCTCTTCTTTCGTTCACTATTGTGTTTTGTGCGTGGCATCCTGATTATTTGTACGCCTTTTGCCTGGTGGCCTCCGTCTTCAGTAACCTGCTAACTTGGGCAGGACTATGGTTCTGCTCTAGTGGGACTGCCCGTCCAATTTTAGTTTCCATCCCTTGATCTTAATCCCTTAGTCTCCAGCGAACAGAAATGACATCAACGGTCACATTGGTGTGAACTAAACACCATCACCACTTCACTGTGCTGGCCTCGATGGGGTTTCACCTCTCTTAGTATGTTGTTTGATTTGAAATCTTGTGAGCTTGGTATATACTCATACCAATGTGACCGTCGATGTCATTACTGTTCGTTTTTTGTTATATGTTTTAATTTTGTTTTAATTTTGTCTTAATTGTGTGTCTTGATAAAGGCCTTTTGGTCGAAATGTCGATTTATGTGTGTCATTGTGTGTGTTATTAAGTATTAGCAAAACTTTATTACCCTATTCCTGGATCTACCTGTTGGATTTCAGTTTTACGCAGTAAGTACATATTATCGATTATCTACCTTTTCTACCAGAAGGAAAAATAAACACAAGATAGTGGAATATCAGAAAATACATAAGGAGATACGAGAGAAATGCAAAATAGCAGAAGAAAGCTGGCTGAACAAGAAATGCACAGAAATAGAATTGCATTACAACCAAGATACAACATTACTATATAAGAAAATTGAGATGATAACAGGAAAGAGAACGCAAACAGTTACAGGGTGACTAAAATCTAAGGCAGGGCAGGTATTAATGGGAATAGATCACATAGTACAGAGATGGTCAGAATATATCAAAGAACTTTATGAGGACAATAGACCAGAAATAAACAGACAAGATAACGGCGAGGGTCCATCAATACTCACAGAAGAAGTAAGGGAGGCACTAAGACACATGAAATATGGCAAAGCCCCAGGTCCAGACAATATCACATTAGAAGAATTAGCAGCTTTAGATGACTTTGGAGTTGAAATAATCACAAAATTCCTGAATGACATATATAACAGCGGAAACATACCCGATGACTTAATGAGATCCATATTCATAGCATTACCTAAGAAACCAGAGACCACCGAATGTGAAGAACACCGTACAATCAGCCTCATGAGCCAAATAACCAAAATACTGCTCAGAATCATCATGAAGAGAGTGAGAAACAAAATAAAACCAGAAATAAGTCCAGAACAATGTGGATTTGTAGAAGGCAAAGGCACCAACAATGCGATTTATATATTGAGAACACTAATAGAGAGGTCTATAGAGGTAAAAACAGATCTGTACCTCTGTTTTATAGACTACACTAAAGCTTTTGACAAAGTTAAACATAGCGAAATTATACACATGCTAGAGAATCTGAACATTGACAGCAAGGATTTAAGAATAATCAAGAACATGTACTGGCAACAAACAGCAGCAATAAGAGTAGGAAAGCAATTTGGCCCTTTTCAACAAATAAAACAAGGAGTCAGACAGGGATGCGTGCTTTCACCAGACCTGTTCTCTCTATACAGTGAAAACATATTGCGTGCAATAGTAGATATCCCAGGAATATCAGTGGGAGGACATAACATAAATAATTTGAGATATGCGGATGACACTGTTCTGATTGCAAAAAGTGAGGAAGACCTTCAAAAATTAATTAAAGTAGTAGTCACAGAAAGCAAAGAGAAAGCCTCTTCCTAAATATCAAGAAAACAGAAGTAATGGTTATTTCAAAGAAAGAAAATAACACACCTTGCAAGATCATAGTGAATGATATAGTATTAAAACAGGTCCACCAATTCAAATATCTAGATAAAATTATAACAGCAGATGGAAGAAGTTCAACAGAAATAAGATGCAGAATAGGACAGGCAAAAACAACATTCAGAAAAATGAAAAATATACTGTGTAATATGACCTTGTCATTAGAGGTGAGAAAGAGAGTTCTGCAGTGCTATATAACCCCTATACTAACATATGGGTGCGAGTCTTGGACAATAAACAAACTGGAAAGTGGGAGATTGGAGGCAACAGAGATGTGGTTCTACAGAAGAATGCTGAGAATACCATGGACTGCCAGAAAAACTAATGTAGAGGTGTTAAACGAGTTAAATGCGAAACGGACCTTAATCAACAATATAAGAAAAAGGCAATCTTCTTTTTTTGGCCACTTCATGAGACAGGCAGGTTTAGAGAACATAATCACAACAGGCAAGATTGAAGGCACCAGAGACAGAGGGCGACAACGTGAGAAAATATTAGACAGTTTGACAACCTGGCACGGCAAAGAAACAACAACGACTTTGATACATAATACTGTGGACAGAGAGCTGTGGAGAACCATGACCGCCTACGCCACCCGGCACGGCACCTGATGATGATGATGACCTTTTCTTTAGCCTATTATGTCTGCGGAGCACTGTAGCCTAGTTGATAGTGATCTTGCTTGCTATCACAGGATTACAGAGTGTCAGGTTCGAAACCACGTCCAGACAACACCAAAAAGGTTCAGGTTGTGATTCCGGGTTGTGGTTTCTCACTTAACACGGCCACCCTTCCAGTCGATTCAGCTGTAAACGAAGCATAAGTTAGAGAAGGTTAAAAACAGTAAGGAAGGGAACTAGCCACCCTGCCTAATAGTTGCAATATTTGATGCGGTTTAGTATAAGAAGAGTTATATTCACCCCTGACGGCAGATGCCATGGGTCACCTATACTATGTCTGACATGGGTCAACAAATGGATAATAAACAAGAACTGACTGGAACATATGAGTAACTATATAAAGATACTACAGTGTACTATACATTAATTGTTATGCCATTTCGGCATTAGAAGAACTTGATTAAAATCGAAACGGAAGTTTAAACAGTAGGAAATAGTGAAATGGGACCATCATATAAAAGAAAACATTAATCATTGTCACTGATGTATACAGATCAAATAGTTTGCACACATCAGCAGATTGTCGTCAGACAGCATACCAGAGCAAGCTATGCTACACAGATACAGTTAAGGCAGACCTAGTGGCCGACCACAAAAACGATGGACCACCAAAAATTTTTTACCGAAAAAAATTATCGAGGAGACAAATTCCACATTATACTCAGCACACATGCAGGTCATCTCCACAAAACTCTTTTACCCCTGACGCTAAAATGCAACAAATGGTATAGTGAATAGATAGATAGATAGACCGGTGTATAGACATCGCAACAAATAAAAATCACGGAATGCTCGAAACAGCTCAGAAAAGATATGTTGTTGGGATCAACTAGCAAGACAGTTTAGGAGGAGGCTATGACTCTAATGTACTTTCACAATAAATTGGTCAGTGCTAGTCTGACCTGATGAACTGGACTTAAATGTCATGGAAAAACCACTCGATCTCAGTAACCAATAGAACCACATTGTTTAAGGTCACGTGTCAAAAGCCTCAATGGACTATGTTTACAGATTGAACGTGAGAGATTGAAAATAAACGCACATTCGGACACCAGGAAGTCAATCTTTAATGTCAGAGGGTCGCAGGAAATGATAATTGACCGAATTAACAAATGATGTGATACATTTCAACGAGTCACTAAAAACTCATGCAAACAGCATATCGATTAACGGAATCAGTCAACTAGACTGCAAACAGGTGCAACAATCAACTAAACAGCAAACAGAATGCTACAGACAACTAAACCTCAAACATAGTGTTACAATCAACTATACTGTGAACAGACAGAATGCTACAGGCAACTAAACTTCAAACATAGTGCTACAATCAACTAAACTATGAACAGACAGAATGCAACAATCAACTAAGCTGCAAAGAGAATGCTACAGACAACAAAACTTCAAACAATGCTACAATCAGCTACACTGCAAACAGAATTACTACATTCAGTCAATAAAGTTCTGGTCCTCATCAGAGTACAGATCATGTAGCAACTCTAAACATTCGCACTATTCCTGGATTTCATCAGTCATTCATGTCATGAGATGTCAACTATATTGTTAAATGTCATTTGTCTGTCATGTCATGCGATGTCAGTAAATGTGAGAATTGTAGTCCTTCCTACTCTTCTGCGTTATTCTCAAACTCCTGAAGATTAACCGGTTTAAGTTAAGAGAACGGGGTAAGTTGCACCATCGTTTGCGATATTTGCACCATTTGACCTGACATATCCAACTCAGCATGGCTGCTGTGTTCTTTTTTGACCCTCTTTGGGATGGGACAGTCAAATTCACCCACACACCTCTTTTAGTCGCCTCATACGACATGCACGGTAGGTAACACTGTCACTACTCTTTGAATTTCCTCTTATCTAAGTGATATTAAACATCTGCTTTCTCTAATTCGTGGCTTCCAGAACTGTAGACAGATGTTATTGCCTTCTCTAGGTTGTGACTTCTAGAACCGTAGATATGTTTTGCTGCCTTTTCTAAGGTGTGCCTTCTAGAACCGTAGATATATTTTGTTGCCTTCTCTAAGTTGTGACTTCTAGAACCTTAGATATATTTTGTTGTCTTCTCTAAGTTGTGACTTCTAGAACTTTAGATATATTTTATTGCCTTCTCTAAGTTGTGACTTCTAGAACCGTAGAAATATTTTGTTGCCTTCTCTAAGTTGTGACTTCTAGAACCGTAGATATATTTTGTTGCCTTCTCTAAGTTGTGACTTCTAGAACCGTAGACAGATGTTATTGCCTTCACTAAGTTGTGACTTCTAGAACCGTAGATATATTTTGTTGCCTTCTCTAAGTTGTGACTTCTAGAACCTTAGATATATTTTGTTGCCGTCTCTAAGTTGTGACCTCGAGAACTTTATATATATTTTATTGCCTTCTCTAAGTTGTGACTTCTAGAACCGTAGATGTGTTTTGTTGCCTTCTCTAAGTTGTGACTTCTAGAACCGTAGATATATTTTGTTGCCTTCT
Source organism: Meghimatium bilineatum (assembly GCA_034231615.1). Classification (NCBI taxonomy): domain Eukaryota; kingdom Metazoa; phylum Mollusca; class Gastropoda; order Stylommatophora; family Philomycidae; genus Meghimatium; species Meghimatium bilineatum. Next base: position 45,852,329 of record CM067322.1, on the reverse strand, counting down.
CTAAGTTGTGACTTCTAGAACCGTAGATATATTTTGTTGCCTTCTCTAAGTTGTGACTTCTAGAACCGTAGATGTGTTTTGTTGCCTTCTCTAAGTTGTGACCTCGAGAACTTTATATATATTTTATTGCCTTCTCTAAGTTGTGACTTCTAGAACCGTAGATGTGTTTTGTTGCATTCTCTAAGTTGTGACTTCTAGAACCGTAGATATATTTTGTTGCCTTCTCTAAATTGTGGCTACCAGAAATGTAGATAAGTTTTGATAAAATTAAAGTAGGGGAGTGGGTTACATTTAAAATGCAAATCGCTTTGTTTTTAAAGAATACACATGAAATCATTTTTATTTTGTGGGAGGGTGAAGTACGTGATTAAAGTTTATCCGCGCTTTTACTAACTTTTTATACCCCCCTCCCCCGATTATATACAACCGTGATGGTTTCTATATAAATTTGTTTATTGTCATGCTGTGTATATTGTTGAACACATTCTTATTGTGAAAAGCTGCTAAAGTTACAGTTGTCATTATGAAAAGAGCAATAGTAGCTGTATGTACTCGTAAATAAATGCGACTAAAGCCTAAATTCCCGTATGCAATCGTGACAGTGGTGAGACATCTATAAAATCAGTGCTTACAAATTTAAATTGGATTATATTTCTTACAAAGTAACATAGTAATAACGCCGAAGTCGAATTTATCCGACCATATGAGCAAATAAAACGACGACACAGCGCACTTCTCTGGACTAAGTTCTGCTGGAAATGTAGTAGGAATATACTGCTACAAGAGAGATCCCATGACAGTTAGAAAATGAAAAAAAAGGAACCGTTTGCAGTCATTTTAAAAGTCTACCCATTTTGTTAATAGTAATATTTAATTAATCATTATCATCAAGCCCATAACCCTTCAGAGTCGTAGGGGTGCCACTCTGGAAACATCAACACAAAAGTTTCACCATGACTCTCCATTATCAGTTCTTTGTTTGAGTATCGAGAATCTTAATCCTGTCCAGTTCTAAATATTATCATTCCATACGTTCCTCATCTCATCTTCTTCTTCCACACTCAACTGTTCCCTGCAAAATTGTTTTGAATAGAGAATGGTGGCCAAACCACACAGTTTGCAACGCCTCACCACTGCCATTATCTACTTGTTGGACTACAAGAGTATTTATTGTGCTTCTCGGGTGTATGTTGGTTTTATGTTCTGTTTTATGTTATGTAAAATTTGTTTTCAAAAGCCTGTATTCTATCCATTTTTGCTATAATTGTCCAGCTCTCACATCCATACAAAAGAACATGTACAGTGTATTATTAGAGATTTATTGGATAATTTTTTTGAATTTCGAATATTTGGGCACAAACATAAATAGCTCAGAAGGCTGCGCTACAGAAATCAAGAGAAGAATTGCTATCATCATCAATTCCATAACCCTTCAGGGTCGTAGGTGTGTCATTTTGCAAAATGTGACAACATAACTGTACAGCTAAGGGACCAAACCCGAAATAAAGGAATGACGAAAACGGATGTGCTGGACCTCGGACGTCCTGACCACAAGTGGTCAACCGGGGTGCAAATAATCACAGTTTTACTCTGGAACTTGCAGCACAACGTACTTCACGCTCCCTGGCGGAAATCACACGAAATATTCGTTGTGGTTATTTGAGAGCGAACGCTGAAGAAGAAGAAGAAGACTGTACAGCTACATTTTTAAAGAAGCTAGAAGGGGATGTTTGAATTAGGACATACAAAAAAATCATAAAATGAGAAAATAGCATGCTCACGATTTAAATAAAATATCATTTAACCGTTGGAAAAACAGAACAGAAAATATGTAAATCTTGAACGACAGCACGGTCGGAAAAGAAAAACTGACGATTTCTACAAAGATATTATTCTACCTCAGATGCTTAAAATGTTTCGGGCAAATGATGAAGTAACACTACGTAAATTGAAAATTCGTCCGCGCAGTCATTGTGATATTAATATTTCTAAAAACCACATTATGGAGTGTTGTTAGGGGGAAGCGGTTTCACTTTTAGGAAATTTTTTACAGGCAAGAATATATTATGTGAGAAAACGTTCTACCCCGGTTACGATTTTTTTATACAGTCTTTAGAATATATTTTTTACATAAATATTTTATAAGTAAAAATAACATTATGTGATTGAGCATACGATTTTTAATATATATATATATATATCGATATAATTGGATGTCCGTTAATAAAGTCGACATTGGTGTTCGGCTCCTATTTCCTACAGTTAAAATGCTACACTTCGTCACTGATACATTATCGTCCTTTTCAATCAAGACAAAAGGTATGGCTATATCTCTTTTCATTTAAAGTCAGGGCACTAACAGAAACGTCAGACTAAAGTTGGATGTGTTGCACCAAAATTGCCAGATGTAACAATGACACAGAGCATTCCGTTCTTGCGACTAAATCCTGTCAACCTTCAGGTGTTTGAGAAAAACTGCAGAAAATGATTAAACAAAAGAGACAAAATAAGGGGTACATCATCATCAGTAACAAGAAATAATGGAATGTCTTCTCACACTCTTGCGTGTTTGTTAGGTCTAGGAGAAGGGCACAAAATAATATCACAGCCGATTACATTGTCTGTCGTAAGAGGATACTAGGAAGATTCGGAGGGTGGGTTGGATATTTAGTCACATAGGTCAATGAGACGCAATTAATACGCTTCCGTCGAATGTGTCAATACAAAATAGCAAACAAACTTGTAAACCACGTCTCAGCACATAACGTTCCTGGACTCATTATTTTCCTCTTGCGCCTCGCTTGATATATAGGGCAGTTGTCATAGCTCTCCATGCTTGTCGATCAATAGCCAATTGTTCCAGAACGTTCATTTTCATACCAGTTGGCTGTTGTGATTTCTTTTCCAATAGATCTTTTCAGTGTTGTTTTTGGTCTTCACCTATTTCTCTTTCCACTTGGTGACCATGTAAAGACGTGACGTGGTAATATGTCTTCATTCATTCTGAGTGTGTGACCGATGTATGTCCAACGCCTTTTTCGAATAATATCTGTGATGTATTCTTTTTTTGTGTGTGTCTCCTCTTTAAGTGTCTCGTTTGACTTAAAGTCTTTCCAGTTTGTGTTTGTGATTTTAATGAGGCATTTGTTTTCGAAGGCATTTAGTTTGTTTACTAATGATGTAGTTGATTTCCAACTTTCACACCCGTACGACAAAAACGAAATAACATACGTAACACACACACACACTGGAAATAACATAGTTCCTGGACTACATCACGTTAAATGATAACTCATTTCGATGGAAGAAAAGGTATTGCTCTTTGTAATTGTCGAGGCTTAGTTTCTGGCGCTGCAACATCTCTTTCACGATAGGCATAGTCGACCCAAGCTCGACCTTTCGCCTACAATTTCCATCCTGGGACAGGTTGATCTGCAAAGTCTAAGTACATTCTAGGTCAGGGGTGGGCAAAATTTGTGTGCAGAGGGCCGCATTGAAAATTGTAAAGCTATTGGAGGGCCGCATATAATATTATGTAATTTTTTGTTTAAAATTCTCGGTAAGTAATCAATTAAATATTTTTATTGTAAAGAAATATTTTAACAATGTTCGTGTATTTAAAAATGTGTTTGAGGGCCGCAAAATATACAATGGTGGGCCGCATGCGGCCCGCGGGCCGTAGTTTGCCCACCCCTGGTCTAAGCCACAGACGCACACCTGAATCAAATCTTCTTCTTATTTCTGTCCTCATGTACGTTTCGGTGTTGAAGAGAGAGTGAGTGTAAAGTCTTTTGCCCTTCTATTTGCCTCTTCCGCGGTTATATTTCTGAGTGTCTCTAATACACTATCTATCCACCTTTTACGAGGGCGTCCAATAGGTCGACTGTTTTCGTATCGTTTGTTAAGTGGTTTTTTTGTGGATAATACTTTGCCCTTTCTGTCTGTTTATGTGACCGAGCCATTTAACTTATTTACTCGGTATTGCCCATTTCCCCTGAATCAAATGCATGACGAATTCGGATATGCAATGTTTATACGGTGCAACTTAAACCGTAGCATAACGTATTCAATATCACTGTCTTAATACACTTAAAATTTTATTCTACAAGTCATTCCATGGAGATGAACGCAATAGAAGATATCATATAGTATTTATATTCCCAGTTTAGACGTTATGTGTTTTATTTTTCTGTGTCGACCTGCATGTGGTTGAGACAGCTTTCGTTGAGTAGGTTTATGTGACCTTGCAGCTATTCACTTGAAATGTTGAGTAGTCATTGATCGTCAGATGACAGGCGGAGATACTTAACCGCCATACTACGTCCAGGCACAAATATGAAGTTGGTTCTTGTCAGATTAGACTGCTTCAAAAACTCGAACCAGTGCATTAGTAGTAGTTTTGTGATGATTGTTCCTAATCAGGAATCCAGGAATCGTAAGCGTTATTTAATAAATAATTTATGTTCTCAGAAGTGTTCAGTGTCCACTGGCAGAAATCGTAGCCTCCAAGTACAACTCCAGACACTTGACAACTTGCTCTTCGTCATGGCCCTACAGCAGAGACGCAGTGTTATTGTACCGACTTGCCATTGTGTGGGATGCTACGTCTGCCTACTAACGAACTGCTGGAACTTATCAGTTTGTAGTGGGCCGAAGTTATTAACTTTGCTGACGTTCGCAAACTAACGAATGCCAATTTTATTTTGCAAAAAATCAACATTTACTGTGTTCGATAAATATACACTTTATAAAGGAAAATGTATGTACTTTTCATTATATATACTACAGAAAAATATGTTATATATTTATGTGATTCCTTTGTTTTAATACATATGTTAAACTGTTCGTAATCTCCTACAGAACACCAACAGAAGAGGAGAGACACAAAGGCAATCGATGGTCCATTAAACCACTTTCTGACATATCATGCAGTTCTACGTGTTTCCAAGTTAACATTACCTTTCCCTCGGATCTCGGAGAGAGGGTTTGTGCAAATGGACTAGGCACTTTCTCTATAAAACCTGCCGGGCAAGCAATCATGTGTGAAACGTAGTGACTGTGAGTCTTGGCGATGTAACTATATTGAAGGCCTCATAGCCTATTCGAAATTTTACACTGATATGCTTTATGAATCTCTTATAAAGTTCTTTAGAGATTTTGCACGGATATGCTGCATGGCTCTCTGTAATGATTTTGCACGTGCATGCTACATGACTCTCGGTAAAGATTTTGCACTAGTATGCTACATGACTCTCTGTAAAGATTTTGCACTGGTATGCTACATGGTTATCTGTAAAGATTTTGCACTGTTATGCTACATGGCTCTCTGTAAAGATTTTGCACTGGTATGCTACATGGTTATCTGTAAAGATTTTGCACTGGTATGTTACATGACTCTCTGTAAAGATTTTACACTGACATGCTTCACGACTCTCTGTAAAGATTTTACACTGACATGCTTCGCGACTCTCTCTAAAGATTTTACACTGACATGCTTCACGACTCTCTGTAAAGATTTTACACTAACATGCTTCACGACTCTCTCTAAAGATTTTACACTGACATGCTTCACGACTCTCTCTAAAGATTTTACACTGACATGCTTCACGACTCTCTGTAAAGATTTTACACTGACATGCTTCACGACTCTCTGTAAAGATTTTACACTGACATGCTTCACGACTCTCTGTAAAGATTTTACACTGACATGCTTCACGACTCTCTGTAAAGATTTTACACTGACATGCTTCACGACTCTCTGTAAAGATTTTACACTGACATGCTTCACGACTCTCTGTAAACATTTTACACTGACATGCTTCACGACTCTCTGTAAAGATTTTACACTGACATGCTTCACGACTCTCTGTAAAGATTTTGCACTGGTATGCTACAAGACTCTCTGTAAAGATGCAAAAAAGGTAATCATCATCATTCATTCTTGTAACAATTAATTATAGACGTTTTTCGAGTATTGGCGGGCCCGGGAGGGGAATATGTGATTTATTCACTTCTACCTGACATGCATGTCGTGGGAGGTGACTAATAAGGTTGTGCCGTAGTAAGGTTGTGCAGTAGTGACTAATAAGGCTGGCTTTCCCATCCCATAGATGGTCAGAGTAACACTGGAGCCATGGTGAAGTCGAGTCTGTCCGACTGATAGGCGTATATATCGCAGCTGAGATGTGAACCATAGCGGTCCGCATTGCATTCTCCTGACTACGTCCTTTAATTTTGCAGAAGTTTGAGAACGAACTCAGAAGAAGAAGATGGCACACATCAACATATTTCAATATTTCTTAGTTTATTTATTGACATTGTGTTCTAGAATTTAGGTTTCTTTTACACCCGTTGATTCTCATTTTCACACACCGAACATGCAAAGTGCGTTAGAAAATCATGTATGTGTCCTAGAATGGTTGTTGTACATTCATTAGTTTGTTGTTCAAAAGTAGTTGGGAATACAGTCATAAGTGACATTGTCACTTCCGTGGGACCAGGTACTCTAGATCTGACAAAGTGCTCACTGGCGCCAACAATCGTTGGCTTTTTTATTCTCAGCGACAAAGGTCACAATCTTAAACGTATTTACTCAGATTGTTAGTGCACTTTAAGTGTCTAAGATCTGAGGACCAAGTTCGACCTAATTACGGTTGGTTGGGAGTGGTCAGACAAGTTTCTTCTTCTTCCTTGTTTGCTCTCTTATAACCTCAACCAATAAATCTTGTGATTTCAGCCAGGGAGCGTGAAGAATGTTGTACTGCTAGTTCCACAGTTGAACTGTGTTATTTGCCCCTTGGTTGGCTCACTTTTTGGCCCGTACATCCGGAGGTCCAGCACATCTGTTTTCGTCTTGCCTTTAATTCGGGTAGTATGCTTTCCTAGCCTGTGACAGCCTGCCTATGTGTAGACGGGCGCGCGTGTGTATAATGACTCTTTGCCGCGACGATTGTCGTTCACGTCTATCTCGCACGCGGTGTTCTGCAGTCAGTGAAATTGCCTCGTGTAATTAGACGTGCTGTGCCTATGCCCACAGGGCACTGAACCTTTTCTCAACCATGAGCTTGGTTCTGGTTAAGGAAGAACTCGACAGAAGAGTTGAAACCGGGCTCTTTCGCCTTCTTAACCGAGGTGTCGTTCACCGACATCGTGAACACTTCGTTCAAGTCAGAGCCTCAAGTGTTTTCTCGTATTTCCTCGAGTACTGAGTCTGTTTTCTCTGCAAGCATGTTTCCAGTAGAGGAAAGATTGACAGTAGAGTTGGGCCAGGGCTGCCTTCGTTGTTTTTTGTGTGTCAGAGCCCATCGGGGACGGAACCCTTTCTCTTCGCGGGCATGTTTTCGGTATAGGAAAGTTCGACATTAGAGTTGGGTCAGTCCTATTTTCTTTGTCGGGCGCCCACGACTGGGTCTCTCCCGTAACTAGAAGCTTGTATCGAGCTAACAGAGCTTGTAGTTGCGATTTCCTTGGAACATTTTCCCTTTCTATTTGCAGTTGGCACTGCCCTCTGACGCTGTGCTGTCCTTTCATTGTACTCAGTATGTTTTCTTTTCGTCTCTCGCCATGTATCTACCTTTTCGTGTCATTTTCATTGGTGGCCCCTCCAATGCTCGGACCGGACTGATTAGCGTCACTGTGTGTCGACATTACCCCTGCATGTGGTGGCGCAGTGGTGTCGGAGATATTGACTGTCTATTTTGCAGTCAGTTCTCTTTCCATCTGCTGCCTTTACATTCATGGACACGATCCCCACAAGGTTTAGCCAGAATCAGCACAAGCAGCTGTATTTCTGTTTCAAGAGTGCACCAGAAGGAAGTACTTTTGGGATCTTGGTTATCTGCTAACCCTGGGTCCACCGAGAGCAGTGCGGTACCCTTTGCACCCCTCAGATTAGTTTGTTTTGGGGAGGAATATTGACATAATTGTACAAATGCAGCACTCGGTTCACGTTTACATCTGCGGTCATGTGTGCGAATTTTTTCCCCATTTGTTCGGAAACGCCAACTGGAACTCTCTGTTAGCTCATCAATAGTTCTACTAGATCTCCAGCACGGTGTAGTCAAGACAGTAGTTCTCCTAAATCTGCAGCAGAATGATGTAATCATGACAACGGATGTGCATTGTGTCCTGTTCATGCCTCTGCATTCGCTCTCAATTCTAGTTTTACAGCTGAACAGGAATATCTTTGCAACAATCGCCCGACACGTCACATCCTACGATGACCATGATTGCTTGTTCAGATATTTCACAATTAAAACCTTGGGTTCACATTTTTAAATGTAACCATGTGTCCTTATTTGATTATTTTTGCATTCTCTTGGCTTCACATTTATAAATTTAGCAAAGTAAGCTTATTCAGTTACTCTTGTCGCGTGTATTTTTCAAGAAACTGAAGACGGAGATAAAAACTAACGATACTGTGTTCATCTGTCATGTTTGTCGTAAGATGTTAAAAATGAAGTCGATTGAACTCCCAGCATATAGAGTTGCATGTTCTAACATATAGAGTTGCATGTTCCAACATATAGAGTTGCATGTTCCAACATATAGAGGATACAAATCACGTAGATGCTTTATGTTCGGCGTGGCATGCTCAGAGGCGCAATATACAGCACTCACGACATAGCGCATTCTGAGCTCTGAACTACATCCTGCTTACCAACAGGAGTTTGAGAACGAATGCAGCAGAATACTCCTGCAAATCTGCATTAGTTTTGAAATAGTGAAAAGGATCTTCCTGTAATTTGTACTTGAACCTTGTATTTTGCATTTATATCAATGTAGTGATGGAACCATATGTGTACATTTAGATAAACTGTTTTATATTTAGATAAAAGCTTCTACAAGAAGCTTTTTAAAAAAAAATTGGTAGCATATCCTATCCAGGACGTAGCTATCAACCCAGCATTTGAAGGCTGTGGTGATTTTCTAGGCATTATAAATACGTTCAGTAGGTTGCCATTGCTTTCTGAACGGTCCGGATGCACAATTGCCTGTGGTGAGGATCGAACTCGGTACCTTTGCCGTCACAGACGAGCTCTGTACCACTTCGCCACAGAGCCGGACAAGAAGCTTTTACTTACGTAAAACACAGATTTCTAGAACGTCCCACTTAGACACGAAGGACTATCGCTAAAACTAGGGGGTTATGATATCAAAACAAAAAAAATTTTGCAAGCATATTTATATCTTATATCATAATTGCCCATTATGTCAGGGATGGGCAAAATACGGCTCGTGGACCAAATTCAGACTGAGCCACTGTATCAGCCAACAAAGCTGATTGAGAAGTAAGATGTTAACTTGAGCTCCTGTATTGAGAAGTAACATGCTACATTAAGCTCTTGTATTGAGAAGTAATATGCTGCATTGAGCTCCTGTACTGAGATGTAATATGCTACATTGAGCTCCTGTATTGAGATGTAATATGCTACATTGAGCTCCTGTATTGAGAAGTAATATGCTACATTGAGCTCCTCCGCTCATAATACACGATTTTGTATTCAACTTAACTAAACATATCTTGTTAGCCCGCCCCCCCCCACCTCCCTCTAATTGTTGACGATATTGTGATGATGTAGTAGGTGAGTCAAATCGGGTAAAAAATGTAATAATAAACAATGGGTAGCTTATCTCATTGTTGTCCAGAGAAGATCCGGCAGTGAAATGGTCTGTTCATACACTTAGCTTTCCCAAGTACACTACGTAAACTGGTAAAGTACTTAGTTCAAGGTAACGTGATGATCCCCGGAAGATCGAAGACAAAAGACGAGATACGAAATTGGAACATTAAAAAGACCCTCGCCTCAGCCTGGCAAAGGAAATGAAGAATAAACGGAAGAATAAATGTTTCGATAATATATACTAAACACACGTCTATAGCATTTATTTTAAAACGCCTGGATTCTTCCAAGTCTACAGTTACAGTCCAGATCTCAAAACCATATAGAAATATTAACAGAAACAAATATTTATATACGTTAATCTTAACACAGGTGGTGATCTTGCTTCCCCAAATGGTTGTTAATTTAATGTAGGACCTATAGATATATAGTAAAGTAAAGTTACCCATAGTATTTATTAATGCTGTAGGGGTGTGAGATGTTAGCGATCTCACATTTCAGAGGCTCTGCAAATGAGGGCGGTAGTTATCTCCTCTCCTTCGCAGTGCTTACTTCCCGGATTAATCCGGTACCCATATAAGGCTGGGTCGACCCGGGAGCTGTTGTGATCTTAAAAACATTTCCACATCAACTGGGGAATAAACCTAGGACCACTCATATGCGAAGCCAATGCGCTAACCCCTGCGCTACAAGGCCCCCTAAATATGTCTACAACACGTGGTGTTTCAAAGCGGCCAATAGATATATACACAAATGTAAATTCTTACTCACATGCATGGGTTCACATAAGAATAGGTGCACATCATTACACAATAACCAGCCTGCATATATATATTCTCAATACATAGTTATATGCAGTAAATTAAACATTCGCACACATAACTACATATAACATGCATTGACAATATACATTTGTTCAAATAAAAATAAATACATCCATTAACATAAAATATCACCCACATAAAGATATATAAAAATAGGTTTGCTAACTTGTTAATGTGTGAAACCAATTGAAGCATTTAATGAAACATTCATAGCGTGAAGAGTAAAACAAAAAGGAATTGAACACTTTGCTGTATCGTTTAATATGGAACCTTAGGATGTGCACTTGTTGCACTAGAAAAGTGTTTTCAGCTGCAAAGCATGATAAGCTGAAAAAGATACAATAACCTCCCCTTGTTTGAGTTCTATAAGTTTTAGATAAACACGAATGAATGTTCTGCTTTGAGGCGACATAGACCTGCATTGAAATATGCATTTGTGTTTCGAGACTTTATTATTATTTATATAAGTTCTATTATTTATAGGAGTTTCAATTCCTGTTAATTGATACGACCTTGAGAATGAATGAAGAAGATAACCAAAACAACTACGTGCCAGGACCTTGACACACTTACACACCTGGAAATCAATATGCATCGGTATATAATAACGGCTTTCTAGAAAAACAAATATCCGACTGCAGTTGTGACGTTACAGACAGGGTCGATCGAATAGATAACATCAGTTGAAGTTCTGTTACATTTCTAATTTTTTTAGTGGAATTTGTCTGTATATAGACTGTTATTATTCTACATTACTATTATTATTATTATTATTATTATTATTATTATTATTATTATTATTATCATTATTATTATCATCATCATTATTATTATTATTATTATTATACTAATACTGAGATACTGGAAAGAACAGATATCAAAATATAACCCATATTATATTTTGTTATATAACAAACACATGTCATACTCTGTTATATAAAAAAATCCTGTTATATAACAAAATAGACGCAACACAATATACCAGATCCTAGGACAAATAATACGTATTTCTAAGACCAAAAATGTAATCATAGACACTAAAGTTGCATTCAATGACAGTTCAAGAAGGAAAATAGTGACAGCAGAAATGATGTGTCTACGAAGAATACTCAGAATGTCATAAAAAATGTTTGTTTGATGTTTGAGAACTGAAAGCGATTGACTCTTATTTCCTATGTGCAGTGGTTGCCAAAACACTACTTGCACTGTAGTACATCAAGAGACAAAAGATCAAATAGTCTTCACATACTTTCAGACAACCAACAGACAGCATGTCACACTTGGCCATGACAAAAAGACATGACAGCTTTAAAGCCAGAGGCAGACCATGTAAAAGATGGTTCACATAAATCAAAGAGGTCACGGGAACAAGCTTGATGATGATGTTCGTCCGTCGTAATCGACGATGATCAAAAATTCAACCATAATAATAAAAATAACAATATGTAATAAAAATAATAAAGTTAATAATGCGTTTTCAAATGACTAACAACAGCTTACAGCACACAAGAATGTCATCTCCAACGAACTCTTCTATTCCTGACGTCGCAAGGCAAACAAGGGCCACATCGTATAGAAAGATAGATAGACAGACAGGCAGACGGACGGACAGACAGACAGACAGTCAGATAGATAGATAAAAAAACCCATATTTGGTCTGATGTGGCTGGGGTAAAATAGGAGAGCTGGACACCAGCAGAGTACTAAATGACCTCGTCTACTGAGATTTGCAATTGATGAATATATTTTAGTGGCAACGTCTACCTCTATACAAGGATGGGAAACACAGAATATGAATACAGGATACAGACATTGAAATGTGATCATGGTGACAGTATGACATATCTTGTTGCATGCATAGGAATGATCAGAAATAGAAAAACGACAATGGAGAAAATGATAGCAAATACAACATATGCTTGAGAGAATCTACTACAGCACATTACTTCACATGTGGTCATCAGATTCAGTGAAAAATTGGGAACAATGTTTTCCGCTTATATTGGTTTTACTGGGCTAGTATTATGTTGTGTGATGCCACCTATCTAAATCAATAATTCACATAATGGGTCTGGGTCATAAGGATGCTGCATAAGCACACAGTAAGGGTAATGGAGGTCTGTATTGAATACATCAGCACACAGTAAGGGTATTGGAGGTCTGTATTGAATACATACAGTAAGGGTATTGGAGGTCTGTATTGAATACATCAGCACACAGTAAGGGTATTGGAGTTTTGTATTGAATACATCAGCACACAGTAAGGGTATTGGAGGTCTGTATTGAATACATCAGCACACAGTAAGGATATTGGAGGTCTGTATTGAATACATCAGCACACAGTAAGGGTATTGGAGGTCTGTATTGAATACATCAGCACACAGTAAGGGTATTGGAGGTCTGTATCGAATACATCAGCACACAGTAAGGGTATTGGAGGTCTGTATTGAATACATACAGTAAGGGTATTGGAGGTCTGTATCGAATACTACAGCACACAGTAAGGGTATTGGAGGTCTGTATTGAATACATACAGTAAGGGTATTGGAGGTCTGTATTGAATACATCAGCACACAGTAAGGGTATTGGAGGTCTGTATTGAATACATCAGTACACAGTAAGGGTATTGGAGGTATGTATTGAATACATACAGTAAGGGTATTGGAGGTCTGTATTTAATACATCAGCACACAGTAAGGGTATTGGAGGTCTGTATTGAATACATCAGTACACAGTCAGGGTATTTAACATTGAATTCTCTTTCTTCTTCTTTGCTAACCCACAGGAATTTCGCTTATTTGGCTATTACTTTCTCAGTGGGGAAGATTTTCCAAGTTTTCTTTCACGCACAGGAAGCTTCAGCTTTCAGTTTAGTGCAATACCTAATAAAGGAACCTTCTACTCAGAGGGAGTCTGTATTGCATGCATCATTCGTCAATCCCGCCCATTCCCCTTTCTTCTATCTCTTATCAGGAACTGTCAAATACATTCAGACCTCCTACTCAATTGTTGACATAATGTTTTGAACAGCCACTTATCAAAAACTTATCTACGCACTGACCACATCTCAAAGGCAGACTTATCTACGCACTGACCACATCTCAAAGGCAGACTTATCTATGCACTGATAACATCCCAAAGGCATCAGTTATGTTTCTGTTGTTCCTGTTTCTGAGACATATATTAATATAGAGTACATATGACATTTTATTATTCTCAATTTAGTGTGTGATTTGTTGGATATTCATGTTTTCTTCGTGTCATTCAAAGTACTTTTAGTCATTCATATTCTCCTTTTAACTTCGGTTGTACATCTACCATCATTTGTAATGATGTGACCAAGATAGTGCTAGCGAGTCTGCTTGATGCATTACAGCTCCATGCATTTTGATGTTGAGCGTTGTTTCGTTTGATTTGGATAATTGTCATGGTTTTTTTTTAATGTTAATATCTAGTCCATAATCTCTGCTTAATTAGTCGATCTATTCGTTATTGCATCTCCTTTTAGTCCCGAGGTTACTGGTATCTTCGTAATTGCCATGTTTCTCATCCGTACAGATACCAGCGGTCTCATACCTCAAAACAGACTGTCATTAAAATAACAAATAGGAATAAAAGCCATACAAATGCAAGTAAACTAGACACAGATAATCAATAGAATACAATTTCATCCAATGAAGAGTATTGTGGGATTATAAGATGAGTATATAGCAGAAACGTGAGAACGTAAAAGCGAATAAAATTGACAACAAACACACAGAAATTACAAATAACAATAGATGCAACAGCCGGAGAGCGCTCAATTTAAATTATAACAAAAGCATCGTTTCAATTAAGGAGAAAACACTGCCAACCTTAACTTTGGATCGATGTGGCTCTCCTCTACAATAACACGAATGGTACTAAACACGTATTAAACGATACGTACGCAAGAAGCAAAGTGAAACATCGCATGTACGGATAGACCTGAGACTGATATTCAATAGCAGTAATTTTGTGATGTCTATACGAGGTAGCTTCAAAAAGTTCCCGGAATTAGTGGATTATATAGAAATAAGTAACAATAGAATTAACTTCACTACATTTTCTTCAAAGTAGTTCCCTTCGACAACTACACACTTTTGCCAAAGTGGAAAATGTTCCTACGAGCTACCGGAAAAAATTTGTGGAACCCATTTTTTGAGACCTATCTTAGTTGTCTTGTCCATTGGTGATAATGTAACCTGCATCCTCGAATCGCTGTCATTTTAGTGTCGACTTCAGCCCTGTAAACAAGAAATAAATAAGTGGGTGAAAGGTTGGGAGAATATATAGGCTGTTCCAAAGTAATCACATTGTGCTTTGTGAGGTACTACTTTACCAGTAGGGATCCATGTGCTGACGCATTATTATGCAGCATAATCGACCTGTCTGTTCTCCATGTTTCTGGTCGTTTTATTCTGCTTGCTTTTCTTAGATGGCGGACGATATCAATGTATATTTCCTTGTTAAACGTTTGTCCTTCAGGAATGAAATCATGGTTGACAATATCCTGAGAATAAAAAAACAACTTCCTACATTAACTTTCCCTTTGCTCTTATCGAAACAAAATTTCTGTTTCCTTGGAGATATATGAGATTTCCATTCAGAGGACTGGCTGAGGATCGTAGAAAAAACACCAGGTTTCATCTCTTGTGACTTTATTGAGAAAATTGCTTTCTTGATCAGCGATAGTGATTATGTCTCATGTCAAGGTTAATCTGATTTGGTGATAGAAGAAGGTAAATTATTCCTCAAACATGTTCATTTAGTGATAGAAGAAGGTAAAATATTCCTCAAACATGTTCATTTAGTGATAAAGGAAGGTAAAATATTCCTCAGACATGTTCATTTAGTGATAGAAGAAGTAAATATACCTCAAACATGTTCATTTAGTGATAAAGGAAGGTAAAATATTCCTCAAACATGTTCATTTAGTAAAAGAAGAAAATATTCGACATTCACTTTTATTTTAGTGATGTTCTTCATCTTCTTTGTTTATTCTCAAACTCCTGCAGATTAACAAAATATAGTCCAGAGAACAAGAAGCATCGTGCCGTGGTTTACAGCTTAGCTATAATATAATCTGCAAGGAGATAGAAAATGACAAATAGATCACCCATTGTGCAACAAGTGGTTATGAGTCAACAACGGTGTACTCTGAACATAGGTACTGTCTTCCTCAGCAAAGGGGGTACACACGCTTAATGTTCTTGTAGCTCACTGATAATATACTTCTTCTTTCATTACTTCTGTTCTCTTTCTCATACACCCGCAAATTAACAAGATGCAGTCAAGAAAACGGAATGCTTTGCGCGATGGATTACCTCGTATCTATTATATCTGCGCATCTCGATCTGGCACATCCAACTTCAGCAGAGCATCTGAGTCACTTGGACTGACCCTTTATGAGATGGAACAACCAACTACATCCATGTAAACTTCGAGTCGCCTCTTACCAACTGCTTGGCATGTAACAATTCTTGTTATTCAAGCTCATCTCGGACCTCCTCAAACACACGCATGTATAAGTAACACCGTTGATAACCATAACAATATTGTATATTTCGAAGCAAGGACACAATAGCACAATCATTATTTTAATAATGGAATCCCAAAGTTTTGTTGGTAGGTTTGTTACTGGCAATTGGTCACAATTAAACTCACGAAATGTATATGTAATGGTGTTCCGTTACGCTCGTAAATCAATTACAATCTTCTTCTTCTTCTTTCGTTCACTTGAAACATGTCTATATCTGTAATTCTGTCTCCTTAATAAAACTCACTGTCTTTTGTAGTTCATACAGTGTCCCATAGAGTTTTGATTCCAGTATCAATTACAATCAATAAATGAAACGTTGTTTTTTTCAGAAGTTTAACAGAAATTAAATAAAACTAGACAAAAAGCACATGTTTCATTAACAAATCTGGGGAAGAAGCTAGAAAGTGGTAACACTGCTACCGGAGCAATCACAACTCCTGCCAAGATCAAGCTGACCTTTAGAATACTAAATCAGTTTTTCAGCCTTGAACTTTTGTCTTCTAATTATAGGCATGATGTTCCAAAAGTTCCCCGTTCAAGGTCGGCTTCCAAAAACAGGGTCAAGACAATGCCCCCCTCCCCCACCCCAAACTAGTTTCAACTTAAAATAAATTTGCGTTTGTCTTAAAAATTGTATAGAGGGTCCCTTTTTTGGAAGCGATCAATGAGCAAACGTCAGCAGGCACCATTATATCGCACTCGGTTCAATCTTTAGCATCTGGCATGAGTAAACATTGCGCAGAATAGTGTAGTCTCAGCATTTTTAAGCATGTCTGCACCAAAAAAAGGCTGGCGACATTTCATATTTGGATTCTTTGTTCAAGCCGCTCCTATTGTGTTTGGCAGAACGTGTTTGAGATCTTGTGTGAGAGAGAAAGCATTCGTTTGTGTTCCTGTGCTTTGTCCGGCCCACCATCTTCAAACATTTTTTTCTAACAAAACCATCACAAAGAAACCGTATTTGCTTTAGATTTCCTCAATCTGATGGTTGAAGACTGGCCCGTGTCGCGAATGACACTTTTTATCTGTAATGGTATAGAACAGAATTGTCTTCTTGTTGTTTTTGGCATTATGATGCGCTCACGTGACTTGTAGAATTGTATATTCTTGAAATCGTTGCTTAGTAATTGCTATATAGACCGTGGCCTAATTATCATGGAGATGACGATGCTGCTCTGCTTCCTCCATTCCATATTTATAAGTTACTTGAGTGATGAGTGATTACACGTGGAGATATGCAGGCTGGTCGAATATCATACGTTACTTGAGAACATACACGTTGGAGATATGCAGGCTGATCGAATATCATACGTTACTTGAGAACATACACGTTGGAGATATGCAGGCTGGTCGAATATCATACGTTACTTGAGAACATACACGTTGGAGATATGCAGGCTGGTCGAATATCATACGTTACTTGAGAACATACACGTTGGAGATATGCAGGTTGATCGAATATCATACGTTACTTGAGAACATAGGCCCACACGAGAGAGGGTGGAAATTCGTTTTAAACGATTTGGATTATAGGGGTAACCAGGAATCTCTTTAGCACAAGCAAACATGTATTACACACTTATAATAATAAGACCATAACTCGCGACGATGCGGTGTCATACTGAAGAAATCAGAACAAAAACCTTACATATACCTCAGCCCTCATCAATTTGGAGTAGGTTAGTAGAATCTTGGGATAAATCTTCCTGTTTCGGGTAACAATCCCAGACAGGAAATGAGTGACTGGGCACATATCACAGGGCACATAACGCTGGGCACAACACAGGGCAAATATCAAAATGAACAGAAATATATATGTGTTACCAAAATAAGTCATAAAACAACCTAACAACGAGATACAGTAACAGACTACGTTTCGACTAAAAAGTCTTCATCAGGTCAAACAAATGACCACAGTAAACAAATCTTACATAAAGACAAACATGGCTGTGTTAGGAAGAAAATAGAAGGACAATAGCGAATGGATGACAGAGGAAGCAAAGATAGGGCAGCATGACAGGGAAGAAGAGGGTGTGAGGAAAAGATAGGGAAAGTAAGGAGGGGAAAGTGCGCAGAAAAAGTAAAAATGAAAATAGATAATATATAATGCAAGAAAAAATGATATAAATTTTAAAATATTAAAAATTAAAAATATGTATCTCCAAAGTTGTCAACTTGAAACGAGAACATATTAAACCAATATATCAGACTATATAGTAGAGCATGGCCAGTTTCCACCGGTAAAAAGACGGGAAAGACATCCCCGGGCAATTAGAGGTAATAAAATAGTACACATGACCGAATAAACAAAAGGAGTTGAGAGAACGCGCAGCAAACAAGAAACTAAGCGTGAGGCAGGGACGTAGAAGCTAAAGAAAGGAGGAGAATGTATCAGCATCCATGACGTAAACCAAAATAAAAGCCCATAGAAAAAGACAGCAAGAGATGAAAAGAGATGGGGGTGGGACTGAGAGAAATAAGGATAATAAAACGGGGTAAATAAAGATGCGAGGAAGAAGAAGTGAAGTGAAAGATCGAATTGGACCCCAAAACGGAGACAACTCACACAAGAAAAGAATGTGGAGGTGGGAGGAGGCCCAATTAACGCAGACAGGGCACAGCTGGGAAGGTGGGGTAGCCTTCATGGAAAATAGCGTCGTATTAGTAGAATCATGCCCGGAACAATTCTTTTTGTGATCAGTCCAGTAGTCTTTGACCGCCCATTCTTCTTAAACTCTCGACTCTTCCTTGCAAAATAATTTCAGAAAGTGAATCGTGTCTCGTTACAGGTCCATACTAAATACATCTACGCCGTTTCACCACTACCACGATTCCATTAAAATAAGGATTGAATCCGAAACCTCTTGAGGATAAGGTAAATAGTTTACCAACTATGTCATGGAAATTCCCATATAACGTTTAAACTAGTGCCCGGCCATTGGCACAAATAAAACCGGAACAAGGCGCATCTCCTTTTTCTGGAACACATCGAGCTATTTATCTATTACGATAATTGTCCTGATACAACAGAGGGAGTCCAGCGGGAGTCTGAGAACAGAACGTTCACAAACAGCAACGAAGAAATAATAATATTACAGACATAAATCAATATATGTTTCTGTCATTTACTTCCCATTAGATAGACAGAGTTGTTACCACGTGATGAGTTGTGAAAGAGAACATGATAGCGTCCTGTTTCTGATTCAGACAGTCGGGCATGACCGTGCAGTGATAAATATACTGGCTAGAAGCGGTGATAGTGTCAAAATATTGTCAAATGAATGTCACAACAATGTTCCACAATTTGATAGGGCAGTCGCAATCTTGTTATTACAATAGACAGATTGTTCCATAGAAAGTAGATTGTAAACAAGAATTCGTTCTAATAGATGCACAACATTCGAGAGGTGAACGAGCTGCAACTCTGTATAGAAGACAGCTAATCAGATAGAAAATATGTGTGAGTGTGTGTGTGCGTGTGTATTCATATATCACGAGGACGATAATAATTATGATTTTGATGATGATAATGATAACAATTATGATAATTATTGAACTTTAAGGGGATTATGAGTGTGTCATTCTTGGTCTCCAAATCAGCTGGTGGAGTTATTTTCAGCTACAGATTAGTGTTTCTCTAGCATTATTCATGTTGGGGACGTTAACCATAGATTTAGCTGATGAATGTTTCTCATAATGTCGCTATAATGTTAGTTAGTTAGTTAGCCAGTTAGTTATTTACTTAGATATTTAGTTATTTAGTTAGGTAATGATCATATTATTATTAAGGCACTCTGGACACAACCATGGATATTATGATCTCATCTTTATTATGTTCTTCAACATGTGGTAACTTATTATTCTGGTTGTGTGTTAGTTGGTTACTTTTCTCCCATCCCATATCTATTGCGCGCTTCAACGTGTGCTAACTTATTGTTCTGGTTGTGTGTTAGTTGGTTACTTTTCTCCCATCCCATATCTATTGCGCCCTTCAACGTGTGCTAACTTATTATTCTGGTTGTGTGTTAGTTGGTTACTTTTCTCCCATCCCATATCTATTGCGCCCTTCAACGTGTGGTAACTTATTGTTCTGGTTCTGTGTTATTTGATGACTTTCTTTTAATTCCTAAATATCGCTCGTATCTTGCAACAGCAAACTTCACTCCCAGGTCCTGCATTCTTGCCATGTACAACGACGAAGAAATACAACCGATATCATAACATTGGTCCATCTCCTTGATCGTATTCGAAATATCATCCCGATCCATTGAACTACCACTAGTACAGGGCCACCCTTACAAGTCTGTCTGCTCTTTTAATTCCCCTAACACCCACGTTAGGTACACAAAATGAAAGTAACTCTATTCAGCAGAGTTCATAAACGACTCCAACCATTGTCTTTGTAAAAACCTGACTAAATCATTGGAAACAGATTCATACAATCAATGAGAAAACAGGCACAGGTAGCAATCTGAGACTACATCTAAATCATTGCACTGGTTACTGTCACCACATTTCTCGTCATACGTTGCACAGCGATTCGATGCTGCTAGAACGGACCTGGTTCACTACCCGTCAGCTGTAAGAATTATTTTCATTTATCCTCATGCTTCCTACTTGAATTTACTTGTATAAGATATTATTTGAAGCAACATTGTTCTGTCTCTATGTTATTTATATTTTTAAAAAAGGCAATTAGGTCCGTGTGTACGAATATCAATGTTCTATGTTTGTGTTCCTGAGGATACTTTAATACTTGTTCGTTGATGTTGTAATAGTCTGTTTCGATTGGTCCGTTCTCAGTGACTTGAGTATACAGCTTGAATATCTTGGCGAAATGACATCGTTTTTTGGGGATGTGGTTGGTCAAGTACGGAAAACCTGTTTACTTGTGTTGCAAGCGATTTAGTGCTGCTAGAACGGACCTGGTTCAATTCCAGTTCAAGAATTATTTTCACTTATCCTCATGCTTCCTACTTGAATTTACTTCTATACGATATTAGTTCTTCCCTAATACTCTTCTCCCTACGTTGAGCCGACAATGTCAAAGCACTGCGTACGGAACCACGGATCCATAAGCGCAGATAATAATATCTCTGACTGAGGAATTCATACAGATCATAGCCTAGACTTCTGAATCTATATGCACAGAAATGTTATATTACGTTTCCTTGTAAAGTGTGATGGCCACTTCAATAGAAATTTTTAGATTTGATAGGCTTACTTTCCCATTCTTCTTCAGGTAGTATATCCCTTATTTTGCATAACCTTTTAATAACCTCATCTGCAATGTCATGCTATTAATGTCCCTTTTCTTCTTCTTCTTCTTCTGCGTTTGTTCTCAAACTCCTGCAGATTAGCAGGATGTAGTCCGGAGAACGGAATGCGTTGTGTCATGGTTTACAGCATTGCTGCGATATCTGCGCCTTTCGGACTGACACATCCGACTTTAGCATGACTTTGGGTCACTGACCCTATATGGGATGGGACATCCAACTCCATCCCATAACCTCCCTAGTCGCCACGACATGCGTGGAAGGTAAACAGTGTTGCTATTCTTTGCTCCTCTTTCGGGCCCCGTCAACACACGGACGATTGTCCCATTTTAAAAGCTTCTTTTGAGCTTTTCGATATCATTATGCGGTGCAGGGTTTCTAAAATTGGGGGAGAAACCACCCCCCCCTCCCCGAAGTTGGTGAGAGACTTAGGAGGTGGGCAATGCAAGGTGAAGGAGGGCAAAAGAGCTTGATAATAATAATAATAATAATAATAATAATAAACTCCATACTCTGTTTAAGTCGCAGGGGGTGTCAAATTGAGACAGCTGGTGCAGACTGATTTCCACACATCTCTACCATCTATCATCTTGATGTTTGAGAACTTCACACCCTATCCAGTCCTTGATACTATCCAGCGATGTCTTCTTCTTTCCACCTCATTTTGTTTCCACCCCCCCCCCCACACTTTAAAAAAAAAAATGAAAGTCCAGCTGAGGTTGTTCGTGCATTGTACTGTTTGCATAATTTATGTTCTTAAACATAACATAAGTATAGCCTCCAAAAAGAAGTGTCGAATGTACAGTACCGAATATCTTAAATTATTTACTTATCATAAAATACAATTGTCATTTTGCTTTTTCTGTGCAAGATATCCATTACCAATGAAGTTATGAAGACATCAAGGTTAATTGACCATTTTAAGAATATTCAATGTGACAAATGTTATAAAAATGTAACGTATTTTCTAGAATTAAGTGAAGAATATTAGAATGATGGGGTGCAGAGACGTTGAAGCGAGTAGCTGCTCGCTTCGCTCGCCAGGACCAGGACTAGTACTGGTTCAGACATTGATACTCCTCCTCGTGCAGTACCCCGGGCAACAGAGCAATCTGGCTCATTTATCAAGGATCGAATGATCTCCAGCTGAGCAGGGAACCTGCTGTAGACTTGGAAACTTCCAAGAGAGAATCGACTCTTCCTATTCGCAGTACGTCCCGGGATAAAAAGCAAGCTTCAGCAAACTTTCGACAGCCTTTTCGTCATTTTCCCCAAGGCTCAAGAACTTTTCGTCAGTTCCCTGTCCGCACCCAGCGTTGCGATATAACCAAAAAGTCCTTCTTAGGACTAGGTTGAAAGTGACGTGACTAGGCATCCCGAGATGGCCTAGTCGAATCCAGTAATCAACAAACAAACAAACATCAGAATGACTAAACACTGAAAAATATGCTCATTTCTTTTTCAAGGCATAACGAAGATGTTGTTCCGACATTAGGCAACATAGGATTTACTTATAGAGCAATCTAAAAACCTCACACCATTGCAGAAGAAGTAAGCCAACTGACATTACACAAAGTTTTAAGAAGAGTATTGCACCAAAGCCCTAAACGTCTTAAAACTTATTCCTATTTAAGGTACAGTTTAAGGTGGGCATTGGTGAGATGGCGAAAAATGGCGAAAAGAAACTTATTCCATATTGCAAAATACAGATATTAGCTTACAATTCGATGTGAATGTACATTCCACGGAATTGAATCCTTTTCCCTCGCTTATGCCATGTATGTTTAAAATGATAAAATTAATGAAGAAATTGTTTTCTTTTGTGCAAACAAATGAAACGGATACACAGGAGAATCAGTATTTTGCAAGATTCAAGTATTCTTTCACATTATTGACTTAACTATGACACGCATACTTGCCTGTGCAAAAGATGGACCACTGACCATGATCAATCACCACAGGAGTTTTACTACACATCTAAAACAGACTGTGTCTAAAGTTTTGACAATTCAAAGAGTTTTTCATAGACATTTTGTTGCACTGAAGATATGCGTTCATATGCACACTTCTGAACATAGTTAATAAATTTAATAAATTTAAAGTAAAGACCATTCATTCAACTCACGTTTTTTCCATCAGCGATGTCGTGATATTGATGAAGATTTATGATGTTTGTTACAAGCGGAAGTAAAGTGTTTTTATAAAAGTGATTACCTGCAGTGATTCTCTCTCTCTCTCTCTCTCTCTCTCTTTATACTTTTATACTCTTTATATAATAAGCTCTTGAAATGAGTGGATTCTCATATTGGTCAACATCTTGTGGCTATTGTTGGTGACTATTTAAATATCTAGCTGACAGTATCTCTAAATTAAATGAGATGAACTTGCAACTGCAATGTTATGAAATTAATTTGATCCAGACAAAATCAGTTTTTACAGCATGTATTGACAAGCTTCCAAGACAAAATCAGTTGTCAAAGTATTTATTGACAAGTTTCCAAGACAAAATCAGTTGTCAAAGTATTTATTGACAAGTTTCCAAGACAAAATCAGTTGTCAAAGTATTTATTGACAAGTTTCCAAGACAAAATCAGTTGTCAAAGTATTTATTGACAAGTTTCCAAGACAAAATCAGTTGTCAAAGTATTTATTGACAAGTTTCCAAGACAAAATCAGTTGTCAAAGTATTTATTGACAAGTTTCCAAGACAAAATCAGTTGTCAAAGTATTTATTGACAAGCTTCCAAGGCAAAACTCAGTTGTCACAGCATGTATTGACAACTTTCAAGACAAAATCAGTAGTCACCGTATTTATTGACAAGATTTTTACTATTTTAACATAATATAGCTGCGTGAAACAGGATGAAAACGAAGATAAAAAGACAATGATTAATAGATAAATGTGCTGGTGTGATAAACTGAACTCACTAGCATTGGCAACTGTGTTTTATGTTGAGGGAGTGAGCGGGAGGATATATGTGTAACATGATCACTTGTGAGTTACACTCTCTGTTTACATTAACCAAGTTTATGCATCAACTGAAATACGATAACGTTATTGAACATCTGATCGTTTAGTCTTTCTAGTTGCATGCAACTGGTTTGACACAAATAAAAACTACAAGGTCTATTTGTGTTGATTCTAAATTTGATAGGTTATTAATGCAAGTGTATACGTTATTCCTTCAATTGAAAAATAAATAACGAAATAGTGATATATCTATGTTTTATAAATAAATACTAAGTGTATAAACAATTATATACGTATAATCAACACAGAGACTGCAGAACACATTCTTCATGCCTGTCTACTCTACCAAAAAGAGAGGGAGAAAATAAGGCCTACAGAGACGGCACTATTTCCAGACTTGATGGATTCCATGGATGACATGAAGCGAATCACACAATTCATTGAAGCTATTGGGGCTGTAACCTGATATGTGACTGAAGAACGATAAAATATTATGTATTGAATATATGGAAAGACATGCAAGTAAAATTGTTCGGTCACGTTATGAGAATTCACCCAAACCACGTACGAATAAGAGCATATAACAAAAGAGTATCCGGGCATAAAGCCAAAGGTACGTCAAGAAAACGGTGGATAGAAAACATCAAGATGATCTAGAACAAACGTGGAGTTAATGCAACCAAGATGATGTATCTGTCCTTGGAACAACAAAATAGGCTCTCGCCCCAACTCTTAACGGCAACTGCTGATAATATCAACCCTAAGTAAGCCGGGGAAAGACAATATACAATATACTTTTATATGCTAAAATAAACTGGAATCCACAATTAGTTTTTTAAAAAGGGATAGCAATATCAGCTACTGTACAGAGTGCCATTATCCGTATTCATGCCGCTGGTCCCCTTCCTACACCAAAAATATGCCGTTCTGAAGTCGGATGTATGATGTTGATTTAAGCAGAATATGTCCATAAGAGCAGAATATGCTGCATCATTGTTTACATTTATGTGCAATGTCTGCATCTTTGTGACACATACGATAGCACTATGGTATGTTTTAGTCATAGCCTAAAGCAGGGGCTCTCAACTTTTTTTTTGACGGCGAGCATAGCCCACATATAATCGTTAGTGCTCGTGAGCACATTTTTACTCGGATGATGCGAGTACATGTCCTTACAGGCTAAAGTTGTAGCAAGCGCCAGGATTGAGAACGCCTTGCCTAAGGGGAAATTCAAAATTCACTTTAGTAGACTGTTACAAAAAATGCACTATATTTTCATTACTCTCTAATTCCATGTTTATATTCATTGTCATTACTCTCTACTTCCATGTTTATATTTATTCCTCATCATTAGGTGCCGTGACGGCTGACGTAGGCTATCTTGGATCTCCACAACTCTCTATCACTAGTAATTTGTATTAGGCGCATGGTTGACTCTATGCCATGCCAGGTTGTTAAACAGTCTAATATGTTCTCACGTTGTCACATTCAGTTTATCTTGCCTTCAATCTTGCCTGATGCAATTATTTTCTCCAAACATCCCTGTCTCACAAGATAACAAAAAAAATGAATATTGTCTTTTTCTTATATTATTCATTATATTATTATTATATTAATTACATCTACATTACTCTATACTTCCATGTTTATATTCACTACTCTCTACTTCCATTGTCATTCATTACTCCGTCATTACTCCTTATTTCCATGTTTATATTCATTACTTTCTACTTCCATGTTTATATTCATTACTCCGTCATTACTCTCCACTTTCATGTTTATATTCTTTACTTTCTCACTACCATGTAATACCATTCCTATATTCTTTCTAGTCATTACCCTCTAATTCCATGTCTATATTCATTACTTGGTGCTTTACGGGATAATGTGTCCACACCTTTAACGAAATAAACAATACATTATTTAACGAAACGTACTTTCCCTTAAGGCGCATACAACGCAGTATCCATCGTTGTGCCCGCAACGTACTGAGAGCCCTCCTCCCCAGGAAGACCCTTGGTGAAGAGGGGAACTATCAGTGTGTTACGTGCAGATCGAATGATTGGTATCAGGCGCTGCGTGTATATCCTAACCCCGTGTCTATATCCTTTTCTTTGTTATTACACTCTAATTCCATGTCTATAACCGTTACTCTATCATTACCCTACAATTACATGCCTATAACCTTTACTCTATCATTACCCTACAATTACATGTCTATAACCTTTACTTTATCATTACCCTCCAAATCCATGTTTCAAATGATGTTGTTTAATTTATGAACGGTCGAAGAGATGAGCAGTTACATTGACACAGAAAGTATTTCATTGCTTCTTGAGATCTGCAAACGATTTACTTTGATATCAATCTGAAAACGTCGAAAGACTGACATTTGCCTGGTATTTCCAAGTCTATAATTAGAAATAGAATTCCATGATGCAAAGTGATTAATCAAGAGCAAAATGTTGTGTGTATCCTAGCAATAGCCAATAACAGAGTCCCTGTCGGGAATAGTGGTCGATAAACATGAGTTTATTTTTGTAACAGTTTTTTAATGTTGGTATTTGAAATACATTGTTTTTCTTGTGTCAGCTTTCTTGAAATCATCAATTATCTCGCTTCGATTGGTTACTGGTAATCAAAGAATATAGCTTTAATTTCCCCATATCTTCTTACATTTCTATGCAATACAGCGATGTCAACTTTACTATTAAACAGGTTTGTAAAATTGTCGGAGATGGATCGTGGCGGCAGGATAACCTAAACAACCATCTGCATTATTTTTTGTGGAACTGCACCGCTGATGACCAAATGTGATTTACATCCGTAGTTGTAAGAGGTTTCACATAAACTAGAAAAATTAAAAATTACAAATATGCAGATATATGAAATAAATGTTGGCTGTGTTAACTTCTTTCTGCGCTTACTTAACAGCTTTTTATCTACTCTTACTTATCACCTTATCTGCTCTTACTTATCAGCTTCTTATCTGCGCTTACTTATCAGCTTCTTATCTGCTCTTATTTATCAGCTTCTTATCTGCTCTTACTTATCTGCTTCTTATCTGCGCTTCCGTATCAGCTTCTTATCTGCGCTTACTTATCACCTTATCTGCTCTTACTTATCACCTTATCTGCTCTTACTTATCACCTTATCTGCTCTTACTTATCACCTTATCTGCTCTTACTTATCACCTTATCTGCGCTTACTTATCACCTTATCTGCGGTTACTTATCACCTTATCTGCTCTTACTTATCACCTTATCTGCTCTTACTTATCACCGTATCTGCTCTTACTTATCACCTTATCTGCGGTTACTTATCACCTTATCTGCTCTTACTTATCACCTTATCTGCTCTTACTTATCAGCTTCTTATCTGCTCTTACTTATCAGCTTCTTATCTGCGCTTACTTGTCATCTTCTTATCTGCGCTTACTTATCAGCTTCTTATCTGCTCTTACTTATCAGCTTCTTATCTGCTCTTACTTATCAGCTTCCTATCTGCTATACTTATCAGCTTCTTATCTGCTCTTACTTATCAGCTTCTTATCTGCTCTTACTTATCAGCTTCTTATCTGCTCTTACTTATCAGCTTCGTATCTGCTCTTACTTATCAGCTTCTTATCTGCTCTTCCTTATCAGCTTCTTATCTGCGCTTCCGTATCAGCTTCTTATCTGCGCTTACTTATCACCTTATCTGCTCTTACTTATCACCTTATCTGCTCTTACTTATCACCTTATCTGCTCTTACTTATCACCTTATCTGCGCTTACTTATCACCTTATCTGCGGTTACTTATCACCTTATCTGCTCTTACTTATCACCTTATCTGCTCTTACTTATCACCGTATCTGCTCTTACTTATCACCTTATCTGCTCTTACTTATCACCTTATCTGCTCTTACTTATCACCTTATCTGCTCTTACTTATCACCGTATCTGCTCTTACGTATCACCTTATCTGCTCTTACTTATCACCTTATCTGCGCTTACTTATCACCTTATCTGCTCTTACTTATCACCTTATCTGCTCTTACTTATCAGCTTCTTATCTGCGCTTACTTGTCAGCTTCTTATCTGCGCTTACTTATTTGATTCTTATCGGCGCTTACGTATCTGCTTACTAATCTGCGCTTACTTGTCAGCTTCTTTTCTGTTCATACTAACCAGTTTTTCTATGTTTACTTTAGCACAAAAAAAAGTGTACGGATTGTAGTTAGTACAATCGTCATGAGATGCTAATGTCAGAAATGGAAGCAGATAATAGTGACATTGCAATCTGTCATTCAGTCAGAAATGGAGCAGATAATAGTGACACTTCAATCTGTCATTCATGTCAGAAAAGGGACAAAAATGTCATTCTGAAATCGGATACGAATTAATCAGATTTCGCAGTCACGCAGTCAACGAAAAAACGAAATATTATCCGGAATACATCCAAAATACATACAGGGGTTACAGAGAAATTGTAGACCTAAAAGTAGTTGTGACCAATCTGGGCCAATCTGGACCAATACATATACGCTAAGTTACAGCTACAGAGATAGAATATCAAAGTTGAAAAGACACAATTCATCTCAACGAAGTGATCTTCGACAGATCTGTGCTGGAGTCATGATTCTCGGCAAATTTATTTCTTTTTTTTTTCTACGCTCGTTCTCAAAATCCTGCAAATTTTCAGAATTTATTCTGGAGATCAGAATGCAAATGGTTTTACAGCTTAGCTGTGACTTCCGGCCGGACACATCCGACTTGGATGACATGACACGGCGTATGGAACAGGTAGATCCTATATCGGATAGAAGCTACTCCACCATCAAAACTTTCTTAGTCGCTCTTACGACACTGACGCAAAGTAAACAGTGTTGCTATTACTTGCTTCCATACGCCCCAACAACATGAGCTTGGACAAGATCTCATTCTTATCCACGTGTTATATGAGATAGATAAGGTGCAAAACCATGTACTTCGGATCATCACTGGAAACTAAAATCAAAACTAATGTAGAGATGATGAAAATGAGGAGGAAACAAACGACGAGTGAGCTCAGAGATCAATCAATCAATCAATCAAACAAGTATCATGACGAGTGGCTTAAGCAATCATCATTCTCCACAAATCTTTGTCTTCTGTATTGTCAATAAGTTCAGTTGGTAATATTATCTCGTGACAACCTATTCAGTACTGTTCTCCATGGCTTCGCTGTCTGTGCTCCCCTTTACGATGGCTACTTAATATTCAAATTTTGATCTTCTGATATGCCTTAAATCTTAACTGTCTGCTTCTAATTTGTGCTATAATATGTCATTCTACTCTATCATCTCTGAGGAATTCTCCATAGTAGAGATAGTTGGTTCAGGTTGAACAACAAAATAGACACACAGACACTTTCAGCTGCTGCCTGCATCGATATCGAAAAGAAGCAGACTATCAAATACGTATGAGTGACAGTTGATAGAAGCCTTTCATGTGCGAAGCATGCCGACAATGTCATTAAGAATTCTAAGAAGAGTGTCTTCTTATCACCTTATCTGCTCTTACTTATCAAATTAGAGTGAAATTAAAGTTATGTTATCGGTAGAGAATCCAACAGCGGAGACTCTTTTCAGTGATGCAAGCACAGCGCGATTGTGGCACAGGGGATTGGGCATTGGATCGAGCTGACGTTTTGAACTCCATAAAAGATATAGTTCGCGAGAGTGAGACTAGTGAGGGTGATGATTCCATTTCAATGGCCACGATTAAAGATCAGGGTTTGAAATGTGATATTGCTAAATGTGAACATTGTGGATGACGCAGAAAAATGATGGTCAACCAGCAGAGGACCGGTATTGTCAGCAGTAGTGTAATGGCGTATACACTCAGGGAGAGATCGGAGCAACTATGGACGTTTCTAGTTTGCAGTGATGATGATCCTACGACTAGCTAGCAGACAGTGGTACTATATGTTATGGACTAGGATTACTCATATTATAGCAAACACGATGGATAAGTTGAAGAGTGTCCATATTGATACCATGAGGACAGTTCTAGTATGCATCAAAGATACACCAATTGTAACAATGATGTTCGTTCTAGATCTGCCTAGCACCAAAGTAAAACATCGAGTTGTTTAGGTGAAAAAATGATTCAAGTTGCCAACAAAGACCATCATCCTTTATACCAGCCTCTATATAACACACAAGGAAGGCGCAATAAATATGGAATGTCTTGGATGACAGAAGCAGAAGATACTCTACTCAGATTTGAAACCTAAAGAGGTAGGAGATGCTGTGAATAGATGGCTAAACGACTCCGTAGAACAATCTCAGACTTGTAGATGTTACAATAAATATTAACTCACATTAGTTATGCTACGACATATTACGTTGAACAATCTCAGACTTATAGAGTTTACAATCAATATCATATTACATTCGTTATCATATAATATGTTACAATAGAACAATCTCAGATTTGTAGATGTTACAATCAATATCACCGCACATTCGTTATACACAATCTCAGGTTTATAGATGGTACAATCAATATCACCCCACATTCGTTATACACAATCTCAGGTTTATAGCTGGTACAATCAATATCACCCCACATTCGTTATGCTACGACATGTTACCGAAGAACATTCTCAGACTTGTAGAGGATATAGTCAATATTGCTTCACATTCGTTATCCTAGGATATGTTAGTGGCTGTCTGTGGCTATACCGATAGCAACAGTGGCATAAACATTGCCAAGTTTTACCATTGTTAGGTATGAGGTTGTAATCAGCGTGCAGTACGTGCAACAGGTGAAAACATATGTCAGGCATACTAACGAAATGACCGCTGATGTTCACGTTCAGTGGAAGTGGTAAAATACTGAATGTATTATTGCAGAACTCGAATGTATCGGGTCATTAGCGAAAATAGAACGGCGACACATTGCATTTCCACTTATTTGTATATGTCAGGAAGAAAGTCACATATATCGCAGCTAAGCTTTATAGCTTTTATAAGCGCGCCACAACGTATTCCGTGCTCTAAACAAAGTCCTAATCTGAAAGAGTTTGAAGACGAAAGAAGATGAAGAAAAAAACCACCAGAAAATACCTTACAGTACTTACCATTTGAAGTAGAGGGTGACCATCTTAACATTCTAGCTCAGCAAGTCAGGACCATTAGATTTGGGAAGAAATTGCATTAGATTTCTATTGTGTACCAGCGGCTCACCCAATTGGCTGCGCTGATATGTCCGCAGTAAGATATTTCTTTGTGTTGACAGCAAGAAAACAAATCGTTCACTCTTGGTAAACAAAATGATACCTTCAATTATGCAATAAGTTTCCTAAAAATCAACACGATTGTTTCGTATAAACGTTGTAGTTTAGTTCGGTTTCATTCTTGTTTTACTATTATAAAATGGGAAATCATTTTTGTAACACTTTGACCTTTTGCAAATGCTGGTCGTACGATCACATTATCTCATATCAATCTTGATATGTGCGTAGGCTGATATGACATTTGTTGATTAAAAGAAAAATGTATGTGCGTTTTTGAACATGCAAACTTTTGCAAGTGACAGCACTAAATGACATAAATGTACTCTAGATTTGAGCAATCGTAGAAGCAGGGACAAATTAGGGCAGACACAACCATGTCTCATAGACATAACTAAAATTTACAGCTCATAATATTACCTTCTCTGCCTGATGGTCATTTGTCATACTAAATATGTTTTAATGTCATGCGGATGAAGTGACAATTATAATAATGGTGGAGGTAACGACAATGATGATGACATAAATGGTGATGGTTGTGATGGCGATGATAATAAGGATAGAGCTCCAGGGGAGTACGAGTTTGTCACAGGGAGCGGATTTTAACTTTCCAGATTAGCTAACATTTGGAAGGTAACTTTTCCATACAATTGAGCTTCCCGTATGTCTGTATGACTTAATGTAGCTGAATCTGCAGCATGACGAAATGGACTGTGTTCTACAATGAGGGGGGCGTGTGACAAGATCATGGGCTGGACTGTATTCTACAATGAAGGGAACTGTGACAAGATTATGAGGTGGATTGTATTCTACAATGAAGGGAACTGTGACAAGATTATGAGCTGGACTGTATTCTACAATGAAGGGAACTGTGACAAGATTATGAGGTGGATTGTATTCTACAATGAAGGGAATTGTGACAAGATCAAGAATTAGACTGTATTCTACAATGAAGGGAACTGTGACAAGTTCATGAGCTGGACTGTATTCTACAATGAAGGGAACTGTGACAAGATTATGAGGTGGATTGTATTCTACAATGAAGGGAACTGTGACAAGATCAAGAATTAGACTGTATTCTACAATGAAGGGAACTGTGACAAGAATATGAGCTGGACTGTATTCTACAATGAATGAAAATGTGACAAGATTATGAGGTGGATTGTATTCTACAATGAAGGGAATTGTGACAAGATTATGAGGTGAATTGTATTCTACAATGAAGGGAATTGTGACAAGATCAAGAATTAGACTGTATTCTACAATGAAGGGAACTGTGACAAGTTCATGAGCTGGACTGTATTCTACAATGAAGGGAACTGTGACAAGATTATGAGGTGGATTGTATTCTACAATGAAGGGAACTGTGACAAGTTCGTGAGCTGGACTGTATTCTACAATGAAGGGAACTGTGACAAGATTATGAGGTGGACTGTATTCTACAATGAAGGGAACTGTGACAGGATCATGAGCTGGACTGTATTCTACAATAAAGGGAACTGTGACAGGATCATGAGCTGGACTGTATTCTACAATGAAGGGAACTGTGACAAGTTCGTGAGCTGGACTGTATTCTACAATGAAGGGAACTGTGGCAAGATCATGAGCTGGACTGTATTCTACAATGAAGGGAACTGTGACAGGATCATGAGCTGGACTGTATTCTACAATGAAGGGAACTGTGACAAGATCATGAGCTGGACTGTATTCTACAATGAAGGGAACTGTGACAAGATCATGAGCTGGACTGTATTCTACAATGAAGGGAACTGTGACAAGTTCGTGAGCTGGACTGTATTCTACAATGAAGGAATGAACTGTGACAAGATCATGGGCTGGACTGTGATCTAAAATGAAGGGAACTTTCGTCAAGATCATCAGCTGGACTGTGTTCTACAATTAAGAGAACTTTGACAAGATCATGAGAAAGTTTACCATGAAGGTTGTCCTGAAGAAATGATGAATGCCGTACCACCACTTTCTTCAATAGAAGACCTCTTAACTGGACACCATTCGTGACTTTTTTATTGTTATCGTGCTTCTCGTTGCTCAGTATTTATATATTTGAAGTCGCATGCCAAAAATAGACAAGACCGACCAATAGAAACACAGAAATCGAAAACCAGATCATGTTTACTTTTTTGTTGACAGGTATTTTGTTGACACATATAGGTGAATTCGGTCAAGATTGTGCAGACACTAATAGAACTTAGTACCGTGACGCCAGTCACAACATGTGGGCATCATCATATACGACATTCATCATCATCATCACGTGCCGTCTCCGCAATGAAGGTTGACCGCAACAGACTTCCGACATCCCCTGTCTCTTGTTTTGCTGGTGCACTTTACTAGACTGTAACCTGTCCATCGTGTAATGTTACTCTCCCACTTGTATCTCTGCCTACCTCTTGCTCGCTTCCCTTTGACTTTACCCTCAAGTAAGGTCTTTAATAAGGTGTCATGTCTTTTAATGTGTCAAAAATATTGTATTTACTGACCTTTATTTCTCTTAGTAGTTCTTTCTTCATATTAAGTGTTTTTAGAATCTATTTATTTGTTTTCTTCTCTTTCCATGATGTTCTCCCTATTCTCCTATATACCCACATCTCAAAGGCATCAATTGTGTCTTCTAATTGTTTACTTAGTGTCCACGTTTCTAATCCATGCATTAATATAGAATAGATGTAGCATTTTATAATTCTCATTTTTAACTTGTTTGTAATTTGTTTAGATATTAATATTTTCCCTATGTCATTGAAGGTACTTTTAGCCATTCCTATTCTTTTTTAAACTTTTGTTTCACATCTGACATCATTTGTGACTATGTGTACAAGATATTGATACTGTTTTACTTGTTGTAGTTTCTCTCTATGTAACGCATACGCCTGGTCAACTGACCCAGATAATTTGGTGTAGGATTTTGTTGACCTAACATGTATTATTGCATTATGACGTGTCACACAGTGGGGAAGACTAGAAAGAAATTATTTAATCATGAGTATGTATTAAGCATACATAGACAAGTTTTGATGTCAAAACTCGACATAGGAAGAGTCATAGACAAGTTCCATTATGAAAGCAAAACTCGGCACTTGTCTAGTCCTATCAGAGACAGATGATAAACGATTAGGCCCCTATATGTTGATAAAATATAATGTGGCTTAGGAATTTATGATGCAATTCTTCATGTAATTGTAGACCAGGTAAATAAATTACTATGTAATATATATATATACTTTGATTTTATTGTATGATAAATGAGAGAAGTTGTGCTAAGTGTCATAATTAAATAGATGAAGCCAGTGCCGGATTTACCTACAAGTTAAACAAGCTATAGCTTAGCTTGGCCTATAGCTATAGCTTAGCCGCCCCCCCCGCCCGCCCCAATTCTTTTAAATTTCACTAAGTATATATTCTTAATCGTTTTAAAGGGCCCCGTATCTCAAATAGCTTAGGGCCCCGTATCTCAAATAGCTTAGGGCCCTGTATCTCAAATAGCTTAGGGCCCCGTATCTCAAATAGCTTAGGGCCCAGTATCTCAAATAGCTTAGGGCCCCGTATCTCAAATAGCTTAGGGCCCCGTATCTCAAATAGCTTAGGGTCCCGTATCTCAAATAGCTTAGGGCCCCGTATCTCAAATAGCTTAGGGTCCCGTATCTCAAATAGCTTAGGGCCCCGTATCTCAAATAGCTTAGGGCCCCGTATCTCAAATAGCTTAGGGCCCCGTATCTCAAATAGCTTAGGGCCCCGTATCTCAAATAGCTTATAGCTACATATCTCAAATAGCTTAGGGCCACATATCTCAAATAACTTAGAGCCCCGTATCTCAAATAGCTTAGTGCCCTATCAAGTCTAAATCCGGCCCTTTATGTAGCCCTACTTATTAACACATACAAGTAGAACATTAGACGGGAGAAGTCAGCGGAAGGACCAACTATTGCATAACAGGATCCAAACATGAGGTTATATTGGTAACTCCTCCCTGGACGGGTTTGTTGATCACAAATTTCAAAATCTGTCTCCGTCGCCCACCTGCTAGTGTCCCTGACCACCACGGAGAGATAACATATATCCTACGTTACGAAGAATTGATTTACTTAAGACAAGCACACTGGATGTGGAACACTTCCAACTAGGTAGACGTAACCGATCCATGTTGAAATTCCTTCTTACCGTTTTCCTGGAAAATGCAACACATATACATGGTTTGGCCTACACATTCCAAGGCCACGGTTGGTGATGAACATTCTTAGCGTAGAGTTGATACATACTCATTGTCTGGCAATAAATCGAAAAACAGGATAATAACTAAGGTCGCCTATGCAGAAATAAGTCATGCAACGCCATGTTACATGTAAAATTTGCACAATTCAGTACAAACGTCCCAGCAGATATCCAACGAAAATTTGTTTGGTTTGCACGAGTGAGAAGAATAAAAGTCACAAAGGGATGCAGTCTTTTCTCCGACAACATACTGCTAATCTGCAGTCTTTTCTCCGACAACATGCTGCTAATCTGCAGTCTTTTCTCCGACAACATGCTGCTAATCTGCAGACGTCTCAGAATAAACGAATAGATAAAAAATAGTATGCAGTTGCTGCTAATTTTCTTCCTGAACCGAGGCTGTCACTAACTTGGGGAAATCTATTCTCTCCAAAAATTTCGTAACATGACCAGAGAACTATTGAAATATCATAACATGACCAGACAGAAATTGGAAAAACAACATATTTGACCAGACAAAAATGAAATATCATAAAATTACTAGACAAAAATTGACACATACACATAAAAATCATAAAGTTACCAGAGAAATATTGACACAAGCATAAATATCACAATATGAACAGACAAAAATGGACACAAAAACATAAATATAACGTGACTAGACAAAAATTGACACAAACATAAATATCATAATATGATCAGACAAAAATTGACACAAACATAAATATCATAATAAATCAGACAAAAATTGACACACACATAAATATCATAATATGATCAGACAAAAATTGACACAAACATAAATATCATAATATGATCAGACAATAATTGACACAAACATAAATATCATAATATGATCAGACAAAAATTGACACAAAAATAAATATCATAATATGATCAGACAAAAATTGACACAAACATAAATATCATAATATGATCAGACAAAAATTGACACAAACATAAATATCATAATATGATCAGACAAAAATTGACACAAACATAAATATCATAATATGATCAGACAAAAATGGACACAAAAACATAAATATAACGTGACTAGACAAAAATTGACACAAACATAAATATAATATGATCAGACAAAAATTGACACATAAACATAATTAATTCATTTTTTTCACGATAATTGCACTTTTTCTATGCTCACTCTCCTCTCTCCATGGCCTTTCTGACCTCTAGACGTTTCTCTATAAAACTCAAAGAAATTATAGCTGTAGATTTTGCCTTCAGGACATGGTTAAGTGAGTTAATGATCTACTCCTGCTCAAATAACTGGGCCAGGTTCTCTCTTACACAGTAGGTGAAATGAATTAGTGACATTGATGTCATTATCCTGCTGCTATAACTAGTTAACTGACAATAAGCAAACACCAGTTTAACAAAACATAACCCGGAATAGAATGAATCTAGCGATAAATGTTATAAATTACTTCTAAAGTTCAAATGCACATATAATGATTAATTATCTAAAATGAGCATTCATGGGCTGGTATTGAAATATCAGGATCACATAAAGTTCAATAGTTCCCGTATCAAGAATGTCAGAATTTAAATAGTTAATGTACAGTTGGCTTTCATCACTGCTAGATTTCCTACTAAAAAAAAGGGAGGTGGCATAAAGAGATATGTAACCTGTGTAATAATATCACAACGTTGCTTTGCCAAAGTTGTCAACACTACGTGGATTTTAAAATTATCTCCGAAAGAAGTATACAGTCCTTACTGTGATTTGACCCCGTGTCTGATCTCGTGTACATGAGCACAGGTCGCACAGAACAACTACATAGTGGTCATGGCTACCAACTGTGAAGACCAACGTGCAGAATAAAATCAAAAATTCATTCACAATTTTTAAAATGTGGTATTATATCCTATTCAGGACGTAGCCATTAGCCAAGCATTTTTTTGGCTGTTGTGATTTTCTAGGTAATATAAATACTTCAGTAGTTTGCCATTGCTTTCTGTCAGGTTTTGATGCACAATTACCTGTGGTGTGGATCGAACTCGGTATCTTTGCTGGAAATTCCACGTGATGATACGTGATGGTTTCCATGCTTTTGGTTGATAATTATTTAAGTATCGTGTATCGCCTGACAACGAAATGAACGGAAATAATTGAAAACAAAGTATCACTAACTAACTCTGCTCATAGATCTCTATCGTCCGCTCTATCGTCTGCCAAAGATACTTCTCTATGGTGAACTGGAGAAGGGTACACTATCTCAAGGTGGCCAAGAGAAACGCTACAAGGACTCGTTAACAACCTCACTGAAAGACTTTGAAATAGGCCAAGATACATGGGAAGAACTTGCACAAAATGGATCTACATGACGTTCTACAATAAAAAAGAGCGCATCATCTTGTGAAAAGAGGAGAAATGCCGCAACCTAACAGCAGAGAGTAGCTAGAAAGTCACGAATAGACCAAGATCCGTCTTCAGTGGTCATTCAATGTCCGAACTGTCCAAGGACATTTAGTGGATGTAAAAAATGGTCATCATCATTTGTGATGGACGAACAACAACAGATAGCATAGAAGAGCTAACTGTAGCAAGTAAACAAGCCGTCATTCGCTACGTTTTTCATAATTGTCTTGTTATTCGTTGGTCACTATCTATATACTTGGAGTCGCCAGCCAAGACTAGCCAGGGTCGACAAATGAAGCGGAAGGCAATAATCAAAATCAGCCTTCTAGATCATCAGTCCACAGGTCTATACTGAATCCCAGGCGTGCTATGACCGTCCATGTTATAGAAGATCTGTGTACAGAAAGTAATCAAGCCTTCATTTGTAAGTTTTTTTTATAAATTGTTGTCGTGATTTCATTATGCACTATTTATATACTTGAAACTGTCTTGGCTGTTTTTGACATGCGAATCCAAGTATATAAATAGTGACCGCTTTTTTACAGAAAAGCTATGGGCTGCGAGTAGCAACTACCTGCTCACCAGCCACAGATATTATTTCATCATTATCAATCGCTTAAACATGCTACCTGGAAGGTTATATAATATTCATGATGATGATGATGATGGTTTTCCTCCTTCGCAAGCGAAGATGAGCGTGTCATGAAAAACTATAAATGCGATGAAAAAAAAATTAAAATTGGTAAAGTTCGTAATTAAAATTAAAGTTCGTAGATGCCCGATGAGTCCGATTCGTACACGGAAAGTTCTATTGCAGTGCATGCAGTAGTGCTGAAGGTTCGCGGTAGGAGAATTTTCGGATTTGTCCTTCCGCTTCTTGTGCTTGTGGATTGCCCGCAGTGTTCTCTCTTTTTTTTCAAATTTCGTGATACCAGCAGTGATTGGGTGTGCCAAACTGAGCGATCAAGTGCTGTAGTCTTCCAGGAGCTGTGGTCGATGCTGCAGTGCTTGAGAGCGCTTTTTAGGTGATCCTTGCAACGCTTTTTCTGCCCTCCACTTGAAAGTTTACCTTCGCACATCTCCCCATAGAATAATCTCTATGAATAATAATATTCATATAATAATAATAATAAAAAGAAGAAGAATAGAATACTCATAGCAAGTATAGAGGCAACCTCCGCAATCGGACCTGTAAAATGCTGGAATCTGACACATGTTTTGTGATCCGATGCTTGGCTATCTCAGATGGGACGATTCACATGATGTATTCTCCTGTCGGGAGATTAAGTAGTTAGCAATAGGTTCTCAGAGTTCAGTTCAGTAGCTGTTCTCATGTCTCGTGGTAGCTCAAAAGTTGTGAGTTCTTATATTTGTTGCTTATATGTGTAGCCCAACAGAGATTGTTCAATGATTGAGTCAGTTTAGGAAACTCTCTACATGTCATGCATATCCTAAGAAGCGACTAAGGAAGTCTTGAGTGATTTTTGCTACACCTTCCCATAGGTCAATCTGAGCTAAACTTAACGCAGAATGAGAACGTTTCAGCTAGACGGGCGTTCATAACAACCAAGCTGTAAACCAAGACACAGCTAATTATGTTCTCTAGACTATATCCTGCTAACCAACATAAGTTTTGGAACGAAAGTAGACGAAGAAATACTCTATATTATATTCTTGTTGTTTTATTTGGTTTTGCTCCTTCAGTTTTTTTATAAACCGTTCAGTTTTATTGTGTCGGAATTCACTACGACATTCATGAATGTTTCGTAGTTTGTACTTTGACTGCTGTTGTTTCTGCAAATGGTGTCTGGTATTAACTGATTGATGAAGTTCTTTTGGTCAAAACACTGTTTCAGTGTCATGTGATATTCTAAAGACTAATACACAATTGTCAAATATCGAGATATTGACACCTGCTCATTGTTTTCTTAATACATTTCTGAATGTGAACTCACGAGAAAAGTAACAGACCTCCGTAATTTACAAATAGTTCAGAAGTTGAACTAAAATCAGTTTGAAAACCACCGGTCAACGCAAAGTGTGATCAACTTCCAGCAGTCTGTATTTTCTGGGGTAAGTGTCAGCTATCATCTTATTTCTGTAACGATAACAAGTGAGCTCTTCGATCGCGACCCACTGCCAGAAAGAGTTTAAGGTTGGCAGTGAAAGGAATCAATACTGATAGCTGATCGTTTAATTGTCAGGAATAAAATATGAGAACAGTTTGGTTTAGAAAAAACGCCATAGGGTAACATTTAGACAAGTAACTATACAAATATGTGAAGTCTTGTATTTCATTCATACAGACGCCTGTGTGTTGCTGGGATCTGAAGGGAAGCAAAGAATAGCAATACTGTAACCTGCCAGGCATGTTGTAAGCAAGAGGCGATTAATGAGGTTTTCGGGGTGGATATGGATGTCCCATCCCTTAGAGGGTCAAAGAAACCCATAGGCCATGCTGATGTTGGATGTTTCAGACTTATAGACGTAGATATTGCAGCTAAGTTGTAAACCATGACAAAGTGCAATCCGCTCTCTGGACTACTTTTTACTAATCTGCAGATATTTGAGAATAAACGAAGCAGAAGATTCATACAGAGACATTTTCAAGGACATCACACGTCATGGACTAGAAGAATATGATTCATGCATAGACTTAGCCAAGGACACACGTCATGGACTAGAAGAAGATTTCTGCAGAGGCATAGCCAAGGACACAACTCATGGTAGAGAAGAAGATTCATGCAGAGGCATAGCCAAGGACACATGTCATGGACTAGAAGAATATCATTCATGCATAGACTTAGCCAAGGACACACGTCATGGACTAGAAGAATATTTCTGCAGAAACATAGCCAAGGACACACGTCATGGACTAGAAGAATATGATTCATGCATAGACTTAGCCAAGGACACACGTCATGGACTAGACGAAGATTCCTAAAGAGACATAATCATTGACACAACTCATTGTAGAGGAAGAAGATTCATGCAGAGACACAGCCACGGACTCATGTCATAGACTAGAAGAAGAACATTAATGCAGCGACATTGGCAAAGACACACGTCAGAGTAAGCATTCTTTAAATGGTCAATTAATCTCGATGTCTTCGTAACCTCATTGGTTATCGATCTTCCGCACACAAAGCAAAGTGGCAATTGTATAGTATGATAAGTAATGAAAGTATATTTAAGATATTCAGTACTGTACATACGGCACTTCTTTTTAGTGGTTACTTCTGTTATTGTTGAGAACAGGAATTATGCAAACAGTACAATGCACGAACAACCTGAACTGGACTGAAAGATTCATTTAAAAAGAAATCAAGAGCTCACTTATTTATATAAATTGTTCCAAGTAAAATAATAACAGACATATTGAAAACAAGAACTCTTTATCTTAGCGCGACATTTAATTTGCAACATGAAAGTGCATGTTCACCCACTTGTGTTGACACGACCTGAATGGGGAGCACACAATAGCAAATCTATTTACTTCCACACATGTCGTAGGATCTACAATTTTTATGTAGAAATTCAAATTTGAAGTCAGTTCATTCCAATTCTTTTTCATTCAGACGAATTATTTTGTGACAAACTTACATCACCAATCTCTTGAATGGATACCTACAGGCAAAAGAGCCAGGAGTAGACCAAAAGAAACACTTAGAAGAACAATACTTAAAGAAAGTAAAACAATCAATATCTATACTATCCAAGAACTGCACAGAATAGCTTTGAACAGACAGAATTGGAGAGATCATACCTCTGCCCTATGCGCTAACTTCAGCGCTAAAGGAAAATGAATGTCGTAGGAAGCAACTAAGGAGATGGAACACTGTCTCATCTCATAAAGCGTAACACATGGAGTAGAGTGCTGTCCCATACGATATAGTTTCAAACTGACCCAGTAGCCATAATAAAGTTGACATTTGAGGAGGTGGTTAGTCAAGTACGGTAAACCTGTTTACTTGAGGTGCAATGCGATTCGATGCCGCTAGAACGGACCAGGTTCAATTCCCCTCAGCATTAAGAATTATGCACACAAGTTACAAAGGCGAAGAAGTTGGAAGAATGGCAAAGAGTTACGATAAGCAGATGGATGAGAAGAAGAGTAAAGAAGAAAGCTATGTACATCAGAACTATGCACATAGAGCAAGCAGAGACAATGGGTCTACCTAAATTCGATTCCTTGTGATTTTTAGGCTGCATATAAAAACAGGTCTGCCTAAACTGTTATCAATAATGTGTAATGTCGCAACAATAATTGGAAGGTTGTTGTTCGTGATAAAATATTTATAGTATTGTGAACCAGCTTATTGTGAGATATAATAGCAGCCGATGTGCGTGCTTTGTAAAACACGGGGTTCTATTGTTGTTTGTGGCTCTCTTGAAGATACAGGTCGTGCGCCACACAACAACAGCATCACCCTTATCAGCGGGTTTAATGACAATATCATCAGGACAAACCTGCGACAAGGTACGTGGCTGCTAGTGTGATGTTGGAGCAACTGATGCGCTTGTGATGAAAAAACTTATAGTCGAAGAGAGTATTCTTGATGTAAGAGCCTAGCATGCATCAGTAGGGGGGGGACGTCCAAGCATATTTCTTTGTCGTGCATCCGGGGAACATATTGTCACTATCAGGTGATTCTAATAGATGAAATGATAATGGAGGCGAAGACGACAATGATATCGGTGGGTGTCTTGAAGAAGACAACATTGATCATATTCAGACAGAGAGTATACTATGAATATACTAAAATGGCTTGTATTGTTGAAGAGAGACGTAGAGATGTGAAGATAAATCCCGCTATAATCTGGTTAGAAATATTAAAATCAATACAATTTTCTGCTGATTAGTGATGGCATGTGTATGTGATTACTAGGTAGGAAGATTACGCGGGAAATCAATAGCGGTACATCGTTATGCCAGTTTTGTGCAAGTTGTATTTTCTGAGTTAATTATTGAACATGCATACTAGGCAAATAAATGTGATCAAACTTATAGAGTAAATAACGCAATCATTGAGTACTTTTATATTGCAACATAGACGTTTCATGTGATGGAGGCAACAACCATGATCAGCAACAGATTTTATAGTGCAAACATTAGGATTATTCAAAAAGAAAAAT
The DNA here is from genome assembly GCA_034231615.1 of Meghimatium bilineatum. Classification (NCBI taxonomy): domain Eukaryota; kingdom Metazoa; phylum Mollusca; class Gastropoda; order Stylommatophora; family Philomycidae; genus Meghimatium; species Meghimatium bilineatum. Next base: position 45,809,066 of record CM067322.1, on the reverse strand, counting down.
AGGTAGAGGTGCAATAAACAAACACAATACTGGCCTTGGCATAGGTAGAAGTAATGTCTCCTTAACCAGGTCAGAGTACTTAGTCTATTGAACTTACCTATCAGCTCTGTTGTATAGAGACTAGTGGGACTGGCCACAGTGAACTATAGAAGAGGCATTATAACTAACTTTTAAACACCCACTAATTGGAGGCCAACCTTGATCGATCGACAACAACATACAGAAAAGTACCCCATTTCGAGTCACGACGAGAGTCTATTTCGTTATGTTCATTGGTTAGCATAATAATAATAATAAAATCCATAAACCAATAGGCTCGTCGGGGCGCTACACTGGATACATATACTTTAAAAAAAACTTAAGAAAAACATTTCATTATTGCATGTTTTCCTGTGAAGGAGTTCAGGGTTGTTTTCTATGGCCTGTGGAAATAAAGGCCGCATTTATATATAGCAGACGCCGCGACATGTACAGGAAGGATTTTCATTGTACCTCCAAAAGAAAAAATCCTTTTTCAACCGTGGATTGAACCCGGGACCTCAAGGGAAACATATACATCAGTATAAAAAGCTCTCCAAACAGCTCAAATATACCCACTCTCCTCGGCCGTTCGGAGGAGTGTATAAAAATCACGCACCATTCCTTGACGTTATCAATCCAGGATTTCCTCTGCACTCCCCTTACCACCTTCACCCTCGACTGTTCCTTGCAAAATAATTGTATAAAGCGAGGCGTGTCTCGTTACACGTTACAGCCAAACAAGTTTACGCCGTTTCACCACTGCCAAAAGTGGTTCTTCATAGCCAGCAAGTTTGTTTATTTGCTGCCTGTCAAATATATGTGTCTTCTATATAGCATATTCTTAACTAACGTCTATAGCACTTGTTTTAAAACGCCTGAATCGTTCTTTCTGTGTCTGCATTGAATGTCCAACTTTCTCGTCCTTTCTTTCACAAAGTATACTTAGCACTAACCATTTCAATAATTTGATCTGTACTACAAAACTGATCTTTCTTTTCCAAATTATATTTAAGTCACCCGTGGCGGCCATTGCCATCTCGAGTCTTAGTTTAACCTCATTTCTCGAATTACCATCATCACATATTTGTGACCCGAGATATGTGAAAGTGGTAACTTTTTCAAGTTGTTTGTGACCGTCTTACCACATATTTGTGGGATCTTGCTTGATACCACTAGTCACTAATATCTTGCTTTTATCAATGCTAGTTTCCATGCCATATTTTCGACTGATGTCTTCCAACTTTGAGTAGATATCCTAGAGTTCAAATTCGGAAACAGGCAAAATATCTATATTATTGTCATAACGCAATTTACAAAGTGGTCTACCTCCAATAGTTATTGATGTCTGGATATCTTGTACTCCCTTCTATATTATATATTCAAGATATATGTTAAAAAGTACCGTGGAAAACATATTTATCCTTGATACACTCATATAATAACACGGCTGAAAAACATATGGAAAAACAACAAAATAGAAACGAAAGTGCTAATGTTACGAACTTTTATTTTTCCGGTTGCAACATACGGCTGTGAAACATGGACTCTAAAGTAAAACAGCGGCAAAGAAGATTAACGTTTTCGAGCTCAAATGCTACAGAAAGATACTTAGAATATCATGGAAGGATAAAATCAGAAACTCAGATATTATAAACACACTGAATATTCCAGAGTGTTGGTTACTAAACACAATAACGAAAAGAAAACTACGCCTGTTTGGTCATATAAAGAGACATAACTGTTTAGAAAGACAAATAATGGAGGGAAGAGTACCTGGGAAAAGAGGAGAAGGGGCAGACCAAGAAGACGATAGACTGATCACATTAAAGATAACATGAATACATCGCTAGAAAGTGCACGCCACATCGCCCAATACAGAGAGAGGTTCAGAGAGTTCATTGGGAAGACAACGTTCTGGAAGGAATACGTCACATGACACACACTCATATAATAGTCTTGGAAATTCATCAAATTTCACTATTACGAATATAGCGCTGGTTGCATTTTTATACAGCGTTTCAATGATTTTCATGTTTTGCTATGAAAGGAGAGTCGCGAAGCGGAATGGTTAGGGCACTGGCTTCCCATATGAGTGGTCCTGGGTTTATTCCGCAGTTGAGGCGGAAATGTTTTGTTACAGATCGCAACTGCTGCCGGGTCGACCCAGCCTTAAATGGGTACCGGATTAATCCGGGAAGTAAAGACAGCGAGGGAGAGGAGATGGTCACTGCCCTCATTTGAAGGTCCACTGAAATGTGAGATCGATAACATCTCACACCCCTACGGCATTAATAAATGCTATGGGTTACTTTACTATGTTTTGTTATAATGTTTCATTGAGTGATGTCACGTGATTATCCTCTCGTAGTGTTGTGCAATAAGGAATCTCGTAGTGTTGTGCAATAAGGAAGCTTTGTGGGTGTTTCTGTTTATATGTCACAATAAGCATCCAATGAGTGGATGTGTACGTTTAGTTTTAACACTTTCTCTATAGTTCAATAGGTCCTGCTTCATAAACCCGACTCCGTCGAATGAGTTAACGTTCGATCGCCAAACGTTCACATTGTAATGGCGTTCACATTGTACTACTACTACTTGTGTTCTCAGACTCGTGCAGATTAGCAAGATGTAGTCACAGAAACTCGCAAATTCTTTATCAGTTACAACAGCACCAATAAAAAACAGTGCTCTAGATAGTCTGTTTATATATACAGTATATCTCTCTCTATGTGACGTAATCCTCAATGTCATTCTGTAATCCTCTTGGTTCTGTGCAAGCTGTCCAGCATCTTCCCGTGTCATGTTTAGAAGGTATTCGATATACTGGTATATACTGGTGAGAAATACGAGTAATAAATTCGACAAAGTCAAAATATAATAGATATCAGCACTCTGCAACATAGACGGACATGAGGGGACAGATAAACTGGGCAAATAGGGCGGAAGCAAAAACCAAATTTAGGACAGTGTCTCATATGATGAAATATACATGTTAATAAAACACAGCTGTAGCGAAAAAATGGTATTTAGTAAATCCACAAAATTACCATAGAGATGTGTATCATTCACTGTCAAGAGACCAAGTTACAATCTCTAGACTATCATGTGACTCTGTGGAGAAGACAAGTAGACAATTGAACGTGTGCTCCAGGACTTGTTATTGTTTGTCATTAAAGTAGAGCGGAAATATGACCCTCCCCAACCAACTTGAAGAACAATACTTAGAGAAAGTAAAACAACCAATATTCATACTATTCAAGAACTGCACAGAATAGCTTTGAACAGACAGAATTGGAGAGATCTGACTAACTTCATCGCAAAAGGAAAATGAATGAATGAATGAACCAACCTGAAGGAAAAAACGTTATGATGACGAGACTAGCTTGAGACAGAACGCACCGTTATGAGCGAATGACCAAGACGTTCTAAAATTAAGTGTCATTGTTTACAACTGGATGTTATATGCGCCTTTTGGTCCGAAATAACCAATTTCAGCATAACTTCTGAATCACGTTGACACTTCTTTTGAATGTGACAGCCAATCCCAGCCCCAAAACTTCATTAGTCGCCACTTACGACGTACATAACATATAGTGTCACTATTCGTTGCTCCCCTTTCGGACCACGCAATATACTGGCGGTAGGGCGATAGCTGTTTATAAGACCACATAGGTTTTTCTTCCTTGTCGTTTATAAGTCATTTGATTTCTAGAACAGCTTTCCCGTAACATCAATCCCTGCATTCCGTGCCGAATGTGATTATAACCTTTCGATAACTTGACACATTTTCATCATCTCGTATTCATTCCTTCTCTTTGAGTATTTTCTCAACAGTGGTGTCCTTGACAATCATCTTTTGACATTCATGATGTACCCGGTTTTGTCTTGACACTTTAACATCATGCACGTCTCCATGCTGGTGATGTCACTCGGCACACTCATTCAATATGAGTACATCGTAATGCCATTGCTTTAAGGGCAGTCAGGATACAAGGTTGCCTACGGCGGGTATTCAACCTGTCTATCCGAGATTATCTGTACCACTACGCTGCAGAACCGGGCTTTGTTAATAAAAGTCTTTGTGATTATAGCTTTTTGTGTCTTTACAGACTGACAAGAAGCAGGTGAGTGTCAGATTTCAAATGGAACATGAAGCCCTCACATTGCAACTTCTATTGTGGATAATTTACGAATTATCGATCTGCATGAGCGAGAGAAGAATATACATGCCAGATCTGATTATTTTGCAGACGTCTTCTTTCTACGTCACTTGTCTTCTAAATGTTTGTCAGAGCTTATTCACACGAATGGATGCCTCAGCGTAATGCAGCACCCCATGCTGTAAATCATGGACTAGTCTTTTCTTGGAAACCGCCACCAAGAGACACTTTGTGACCTTCGAAGTCCAAGGTCAGTGTTGATGATAAACTATCACTGCGTCACGAACATATGCCCACTCGTTTTTTTCCTGGCGGCAGATAAGAAGGCCGCCAAAGACCAGGGAAGCTCACTTGAAATAAAACCATATCGAAATCGGATGTCCTGGGCCCGAAGGCGCAAATAACTCAGCTGCGCTGTAAGCTAGCAACACAGCGCACATCCCGCTCCCCGTTAGAAAGCACACTATTCATGCATGTTTTCAGAGATCGATCGCAGAAGACGAACAAGTAGTCGAGATATTTTCCGTCCACCAGATGAGATCTCTCCAAAGAAAATTCTATTGGAATGTGATCAATCGACATTCTTTTCACATTACCAATCCAATTTTGAAGTCTATTCCTGAAAATCGAATATAATTTATGTTGATTTCCGTACATCTCTCTGTGATGTTTCACGTATAAAGATAGTGATTCTAGCACATCAGCTGTTTCTGAAACTGTATACATTTGTACTTTACTAATACGACGTGTTATAAGGCAAACCAACTGGGAGTAGCGAATTACCTTAAAAACACGATAAACGGGCATATTTATGCGAAAAACTATGTTAACATATTCAACACCTTTTGTCCAACATTGTGCAAGTTCAACAAACAGGAGATGAAGTATCATATATACTGATACTATTATCATCTCCGGCCTTCAATTTTATTCAAACAACAATCGAAAAATGCAGGTAAATATCACATGACTAGGATCAGGTGTCTTACATGTGTAGGATATGAATAGTATTGAAAAGTTGATCGGGTAAACGTGAGCTATTGTCCTTGAACATTTGATTTGTCAGTCATGCAAAATTATTTTAATTTCTAATTTATTCTGTTTTGTAACTAATATACTTATTATTCGACCTAGTGAACATTCTTTTGGCCGTCATACACAATTGTCCTAATGTCTAGATTACTTTGTTTTGTTATTCTTTCAAAATTGTCCTAATTTTTAAGTTAACCTTATTTTGTTACTCATGAAAAATTGTTCCAATATCCAGCTTACCTAGTTTTGCTGGCATCAGCAATTTAATACTCTTGTAGATATGTGTATTCTTACTTTAGTTAATGATGTGTTGCTTGCTGCTGCTATTGTTGTACTGTGTGTTATCTTGCTATTGCTCTCCGTTCTCATCTTTATGATGTCGCTATGTGTTGCCGGAGCCTGCAAGACGAGCAGACAATAGCCATATCTGGCTACGCATGTCGTAAGAGACGACTACAGAGGTTCTATAGTGAAAAAAGCTGTCCCATTAAGTAGCGGGTCTAAGTGACAAGAAGTAATTCTGAAGTCTGAGTTATCAGAATAAAAACTAACATATATCGTAGCTAATCCGTAAACCACGAAACAACGCATGGACCGATGGATCAGCAACCAACCAACCGACACAACGCATGGACCGCTGGATCAGCAACCAACCAACCGACACAACGCATCGCACTCTCCAGACTATATCCTGCTGATTTGCAGAAATTTAAGAACGAACACTAAGGAAAAAAGTCTTACACGTCTTCACATCTATATGTTGCGTCCGTCACACCTCTTTATCACTTTGTGTTGAGTCACACCTCTTCATCACTATATGTTGCGTCAGTCACACCTCTTTATCACTTTGTGTTGAGTCACACCTCTTCATCACTATATGTTGCGTCAGTCACACCTCTTTATCACTTTGTGTTGAGTCACACCTCTTCATCACTATATGTTGCGTCAGTCACACCTCTTTATCACTTTGTGTTGAGTCACACCTCTTCATCACTATATGTTGCGTCCGTCACACCTCTTTATCACTTTGTGTTGAGTCACACCTCTTCATCACTATATGTTGCGTCAGTCACACCTCTTTATCACTTTGTGTTGAGTCACACCTCTTCATCACTATATGTTGCGTCAGTCACACCTCTTTATCACTTTGTGTTGAGTCACACCTCTTCATCACTATATGTTGCGTCCAAGCGTCATACGTCTTCGAACGTATAAGGTTCGTCACATCTCTTCATTACTATTTGCTGTGTCTCTTCGTCACACCTTTCATCTGTGCACGTTGCGTTTTGGCGTCAAACCTATTTACCACTACATGTGCGTTTTAATGTCACACTCTTCTTCACATGTTGCGTCATAGCGTCACACCTCGTCACATGTTGCGTCCTAGCGTCACACCTCTTCACATGTTGCATCCTAGCGTCACACCTCTTCCCATGTTGCGTCCTAGCGTCACACCTCGTCACATGTTGCGTCCTAGCGTCACACCTCTTCACATGTTGCGTCCTAGTGTCACACCATTTCACCCTATATGCTTAGCTTCTTAACGAGATGTAATTTTACATAATAAAAATCCTGATTATTAGAACAATTGCAGAACAGGCGCCAACATTTTTTTTTAATTGAGAGATACTACATGTAGAATATATCAATATCTTCGATGCATAATTACAAATGATTTGAAAAAGAATATGAAACAAAAGTAGGAGAATATGATAGGCTAAAATTCACGTTCAATGCCATGAGAATAATATTGGCATCTAAATTTCCTATGACAATAAGAACTATTAAAGGAAATACAGATACAAAATATGAAGTATTTTGGACATATTAAAAGCCATGACACATTGTTGAAGAATTTACTTGAGGATAGTGCCAACGGGAGGCGAACAAGAGGCAGGCAGACCTACAAGTGAGAGAGAAACATCACGAGATGAACATATTACAGTCTGGCAGAGTGAACCACCATAGGAAGAGGCAGGGGATGTTGGAGGTCTGTTGCAGCACACCTTCATTGCAATGATAATGAATGCTTCTGAGGTAGCAATTAATGTGGCTACCCTTAAACTCCACTTTTTACAAACTGAATGTTGCCATTCATTTGTCCAATCATTTTTTTTTAAAACTGAATGTAGCCATTTATATTGCCCATATCGTTATCAGGATCCGTCATTATGCATAATTTATGTGACGCCATCACGCAACGAACATTCGCATAGGTTTAGCATGTAACAGATAATGAGGTACTGGTCATCAGAGCACATCAGCGTCATATATATTGGCTGATACGAATGAGTTAAATTCATTCGTATATTTATTCTTGGACTTGGCTGTCCCTTCCCTTATATGGTCAAAGTAGCCCAGAAGTCATGCTGAAAAGTTGGATGTGACGCCGAAAAGCGTAGATATCGCAGTTAAACTGTAAACCATAACATAATGCATCCATTCTCCGGACTACATCCTGCTAATATGCAGGAGTTTGTGAAGGAACACAGAAGAAGAAGATTAGACGTACAGTAATTTATCGCAGTTTTGCAGTAGCAAGATATATATGTCATCAATTCTTGTGTAGTTGCAGTATAAATGTGACATAAATTGTTGTGTTGCATCAATAGAGGTGTATCACAAATTATTGTATAATATCGAAATAGAAGTGTTATAACATGTGTAAAATCGGAAACCAAAATCAAACTTCTGTAAATAACCAATATTGCACTAGATGCGTAGAAATTAATCGCGAATGGAGACGGAAGACTAACAGTAACCATACAAGAGAAACATCTCCAAAGAAGCACACAGCTAAACACAATTACATTGATTGATAAGTTGCAACTGAATTCCTGTTTGGGTGATCCAAGATTCAATTTCTAGTTGAACTGGAAATATTGTTATATCACCAACCTTGGTTGACCCAGCCCAAGACAATAGTTACCAGATCCTCAGGAAAAGTAAAAGTTTAAAAAAGTAAAGTAAAGAAAAGTAAACGCGGGCTTGATGCTGACCAATTTATCCTCAGGTAAGCCAGGTCAATGAAAAAATCAAGGGATAAAGTTCCAGTGTCGGGTAACAACCATAAACAGGAAATATGTGGCTGGGGTAACATAACGCAAATATCAAAATGAACGAAAATAGGTGTGTTACCAAATTAAGTATAAAACAACCTAACAGCGGGACACAGTGACAGACAAGGTCTCGACTAAAAAGCCTTCATCAGGACAAATAAGGAACACAGTAAACCAATATTACATAGAAAAATACGTTCGGAAGCAATGGCAAATTACTTACATATTATATTGCCTAGAAAATTGCTAGTCAAATAATGCTGGGTTGATCGCGCCCGAATAGGATATACTACCAAAAACCCAAATATATTTATTTAATTCAAACGAAAAAGAAACATATTTGTTGAGTCATCATTCCTAATGTGCCACTGGTCTTCCAGAAATACTATCCCGACACTGTGTACGCTTGTTACCGATCATCCAGAAATACTAGCCCGACAAACTGAATACATAATGTGCCTGAATGGTTTCTTCCTCGTGTTCTCTGCTCGTTTACAAACTTCTAATGAAACACAGTGTAGTCTGGAGAATGGATTGTGCTGCGACATTGTTGATATCTTGGCTACGATAAATGCGACTTTTAGTCTAACACATCCAACTGTATCGGCGCTTTTGTGATACTTTAACCTATGTGCCATCAAATGTACACACCCTCCTATTTACATACAATTTAGTCGATGTTTACGATATTCATGACACAAGTCACATTCTTCCTGTTCCATGACCCCAACTATAGGTCCCAGTAACATACACAATAAACATATGACCAGAAACATACATAATAAACATATAACGACATATAGAAATACCAAGTCGCCAGAAACACTCTTAACAAACTTGACAGCTACTTTCTCTCAAATGTATTTTTATCTTAAGTGAATCTTTATTTGTCGCCTAGAGTTGGCAAGTATGCAGCCAAGCAGTCGCCATATTTCTTATATTACAAACTCCTTCCACATTACTTTTTCTTCCGCCGACCAGCAGCGGCACTTAATGTGGGCACAGTTTAACGTTCGTCGAAAATTATTCTTCGTGAAATTTTATTTATATTTTCCGGGCAATTTTTGATGTCCCTGCAGCTAATGATGTCACATGTTGGACTTGCTATTGACGAACTTTATCTTTCCCTGCATGTGTCATTTCCCATTCGTCTAGTCTATATATTTTAGTAACATTTGTTTACTTTCAAAAATCAATCAAGCCTTTTGATCCCTAGGATATTCACATATTATAAGGTGCATAAACCAAGGACAAGCATTTTCCATTTGTCTTTATCCATGTTAGTTTTATTCCATGTGAATACCGCCACTGTTCAGTTCTTCTTGACCTTTCTTCCTTGCTGGCTCCATGTCATCGATCTAATAGCTATATCATTAATTACTTTTCTGAGTGTGCCCAATCTATCTCCATTTTCTCTCCTTAATCTTGATTGCCACAAGATCTTGTTCTGTCCCCGTCAACTATAATGGCTTCTGGACATGTTAACATTTAGCTAACACCTTATGCAGTTTAAATGTGGTCTGAAGAATGAAAAGAGTGTATTCTGGTTGCAATGTGTCTGTCATGCCTGCGACTCGCAGTCTGAAAGGGTAAACGGTAATAAAGTCACAGTTAAAAAAATTCTCGAAAAAAGGCACACTTTTGAACATGAAAGATAGTGAAACGTAAATATTCACATCAGTGCATATAAGTATATATTTATATATTTATAACATCTTACACAATATCTTGGTATTACTTTTCTCTGTTTTATTGATGCTATCATCATTCAACAAAAATTTGAAGAAATATTTCACCTGGGCCGATATTTTCACTAGGAAAAAAAATCACGGGACTAACGGTAACACTTTGATTAGGAAAGATAGTGAAACATAAATTTTCAAATAAGTCATTTGTACAGTTACATACGAATTGAACATTGCATACGGTTGCATTCACTTGTATTATACATTACCCGCCTCATATCAAATACTGCAGCATTCATTTAAAGTGTTACCAAACATGTTTGTAGAAGTGTATGTCGAAAAGTAACAAGTTGTTGATAGACATCTTCAGTGGATTATTCCTAACTGTAAACTGGAGAGATGGTCACAGATAGAAAATATGCTTGTCCATTACAAGATACTCCTACCTCTCCAAGAAAGAAAAGATGTATTATAGAGAAGTATGTGAAGATGCTAGAGCTTTTATAACGTCTAGAGAATGCTGAGAATACCATGGACTGCCAGAAAAACTAATGTAGAGGTGTTAAAAGAGTTAAATGCGAAACGGACCTTAATCAACAATATAAGAAAAAGGCAATCTTCTTTTTTTGGCCACTTCATGAGACAGACAGGTTTAGAGAACATAATCACAACAGGCAAGATTGAAGGCACCAGAGACAGAGGGCGACAACGTGAGAAAATATTAGACAGTTTGACAACCTGGCATGGCAAAGAAACAACAACGACTATATACATAATACAGTGAACAGAGAGCTGTGGAGAGCCATGACCGCCTACGCCACCCGGCATGGCACCTGATGATGAGAGCTATAAATAGTTAGAGAATTGCTGTTATCACCCGAAGACATTCTGTTGTAGATAACTAGAAATAACAAAGGAATTGCTATTATCATCTGAAGACATTCATTTGAAGAAACTTCTTCTTTCGCTCACTTGAAACATGTCTATATCTGTAATTCTGTCTCCTTAATAAAACTCACTGTCTTTTGTAGTTCATACAGTGGCCCATAGAGCTTTGATTCCAGTGTTGTTTCCTCTGGCCAATATGTCTGCCTCATCGTTTCATGCTCAGAACACTCTTCAAGTATATGTTTGGCACTCTGTGCTGCCTGTCCACATGTACACATGGCTGTGTTGTCAAGGAGATACATAATTGCATATAATGATTATCTTATATTGTTTATATGAAATCTTCTGCATGCAACAGATTTATCAGAAAATGTCCAATATCCTCCCACGTGAAAACACCTTACTTGGTTAGATTGGAAACTCAAATCAATCAGCTTCAGCGGCAATAGTTCAAGAGTTAATGATTTCATCAGTCTCTGAAAAATACCTTGGTAATTATTTGTGAAATAGTGGAACTATAGTAGAATTATCACATGCACAGAATGTCATATGATGACAGCACAAAATCGTCTCAGGTTATCAAATTTGTAATAACATTACTGTACGCTATAACTTTGCTAATTTGCTAAAATTTTTGTGAAGAAATTGGATAAATTAAAAAAAATACAGAGCAAACATTGCTATATCCTTGCGCAAATGGATTACTTCTGAACGTGGCATCGACCTCAAATAACACAAGCACTATCAAAACAGGAAGTGCTAGCTTCTCACATTTGAAGCAACTTGATCAGAATGATCGCCAGCGAATTAGGGGCCTACAAACTTAGCACTAACATTAGAGGCCTACAAACTTAGCACTAACATTAGAGGCCTACAAACTTAGTTAGCACTAACATTAGAGGCCTACAAACTTAGCACTAACATTAGAGTCCTACACCTTAGCACTAACATTAGAGGCCTACAAACTTAGCACTACCATTAGGGACCTACAAACTGTGCACTAATATTAGAGACCTACGAACTTAACATTAACTTTAGGGACCTACGAACTTAACATTAACATTAGGGGCCTACAACCTTCGCATTAATCTTAGGAACCTATAAACTTACCATTAATATTAGGAACCTACAAACTTAGCATTAACATTAGGGGCATACAAACTTAGCAATAACTAATGTTAGGGCCTACACACTTATCACTAACATTAAAGTATACATCTCTTTACGCTTCTGTATAAAACGACAAAAGAAAACGTGTCATTAGAAGGACAGTTTCAGGCAATTACAGTAACATCACAAATGATAGTAAAACTCATTTTATCCAGCAGAAGAAAATTAGTTAAATTTGGATATCATTAAATATAGTACAATTATTTTCATTCTCAGTTTGTCTTGATTGACAAAATCAGGAATGAAGCACTAAGGAAACAATTAGGGATCAAGTCAACAATAGAATACATCCAGAAACAACAAGTTAAATGGTACGGCCACATAACCAGACAGAAAGAGCAAAGTATTATCCGAAAAAACACTTAACAAACGATACGAAAACAGCCCTCGTAAAAGGTGGATAGATAGTGTATTAGAGACACTCGGAAGTATAACAGTAGAAGAGGCAATTAGAAGGGCAAAAGACCGTACACTCACTCTCCACTCAACACCGAAAGGTACATGAGGACAGAAAGAAGAAGAAGAAGTTCATTATTGTGAATATGATATCAGTCTCAGTGTGTCTTGATTATTCATTACTGTGAACATGATATTTAATTCAACACATTCACAATCAACTATTGGTCTAGAGTGAAAAACATCGGAAATTCTAACTATATCCACTACCGTGATTACTTTAAAAGTTAGTAGGTCCTCCACTGATCGTTGGCCAAACGTACATGGTTGACATTTTATTAAAGATGGCCGTTGTAGAATGTGGAAAGAGATGAAAAAGCAATAGCGTACATATAACAAGATGAAGGAGGTTTGCTGAGGACATATGCTCCTCGGGCAGCTTCATAATGTTTATAAATAAACACTTGTATTTTAATTTGGGCAATTTAAACGAATATACCACACATCACTACGAAGAAATTCTGCCACAATCTTGCTGTCTTCACGCCCAGCCCCACACCACTCAGGTTGAGAATTTGTTCTTGGAAATGAGCATATAGTCGACAAACTCCTTTGTGAATGGGATTGCCCACAGAAAACCGATGGACAATAGTGTTAACTGTTCCTGCATCTCGTTGGATCGATTCTGTGATACGCCACACACTGAAAGATGAGAGTGAACAACCAAGAAGTTGTTATTCGACCATTCGCAGATGTTGTTAGTACGGACATTGCTATTCAAGGTTATATCATGGACATAATTCCAAAGCTGAGAAGGCAACAAAGGTGGAACGTGACGCATTCTCAGAGGCATTACGGGGCGTCGCAGTTGACTGCCATGGATGTCGTTGGTGGTGATTAAGAAGGTTATGGAGTGAAGTTGACTGTCTATTCCATAGTTGGTCAATGTGATCCAAAATCCATGTTTAAGTCAAATGTGCCTAGCCGAAAGGCGCAGATGTCGCAGCTAAGCTGTAAATCATGACTCAATATATTATGTTCTATGGAATACATCCTGCAAATCTGCAGAAGTTTGAAAATGAACGCAGATAAAGAACACTTTGCACATTTGATGCCAGAGAAAGTTCCTTGGTGAGCAAGACAACATGAATGACAGAAGAAAAACCTTCAATGATTCAAGATGGAAGCATTTATATAATATTGATAAATACTTAACTTCGTTGGGTCGGTCACGTGATTGAGCATGAAAGAGGAGCCTTTTCTAAAGTGTATGGGCTATAGTGAATTATGTGTAGGTGAATCACGGTAAGTATTAATGAGAATACAATAAGTTTCTTTTGATGTTTTGTGTTTATCTTGATAAAGACCTTTTGGTTGAAACGTTGAATGCGATTTTTATATTGTAATTTGTATATTTTCTTGTGTGCACATCATTTCCCACTAGTTTTAGATATAGTCTGTCGCGTGTGATGGAAACGATTATATAAACCTGTGTAATACGTAAGTACGATTGTTATTACGTTTCACGCAGTTACCTTGTATTGATTGTTGTAATATAAGTTTCAAAGATTATTTTGACGACTTATCTCAAATACTGCAGCATTGGCGCCAGATCTTGTTAATACAGTTCTTTACAACCCAAAGTCGTATCGCTGTTTCAGTATTAACATTTAAAAAAAAAAAAAGACTATAGCACTGCAGACAATTAGAAAGAGACAAAAATGGAAGCAAGTCAGAGTGTTTTCCCTTAGCTCAAGATCTTAATTCCTGTCCACACTGCATAAGGTTTATCAAAGCTCCGATTTAACTCCTCAGTCATCGCATCAAGTACCGTCTCCGCAACGAAGGTTCACTGCAACAGACCTACAACATCCCCTGTCTCTTGTCTTAGTGATCCCCTGTCTCTGGTACGTACCGCAGACACACTCGTCCGTATCGATTGCTCGCTCGTCCGTAACTCATGCCCACTTTTCCTTACCTGTAGGCGACATGAGCGCATGGAGATCTCTATGTGTTGACTCATCCTCGCCAGCACCCCCTACGACCATAACAGGTTCAGTTATACTACTACTACTACTACTATTACTATTATTATTACTACTGCCACTATTACTTCTGTTACTACTGCTACTATTTGAGCATGTCATTTTTAGTCCAATTATTTGAAGTATATACCTATGGCAGCCATGTTATACTTAAAGTTGCTTGGTTCTCTCTTACAGTATACATGGAACTTTTTTTTCTCTCCTTTCAGGCTTTGCAGACAAACAGATAACATTATAGACAAGGCCAATTTTAGAACGCTGGCAGCAGAAAATATCACTCTACGGACATAGACAACCTCAAGACACACTAGTACAGCTTGATCGAGCTGTGCGTGCTTACACCGTTGCCGATACCAATCTCGTACTAGAAAGAAAAAACACCACTCCAAACCACGTCACTGTACAAGCAATGTCCTGCTCATGGTACTATAAAGCAAAATCAAGCGCTTACATAATGTCAGACACTAAGCCAATATATTGCGTTGTGACCCTCTCTCATTATTCTATTTACAGTTCATCATGTGCTGTACATGTGCAGTCGTCACGTTAATATATACTTGTACCTAAATGTTAGCATGTTTAAATATTCAATCCAAATGCCAAGGACATCTCTTTTCGTGTCTTTTATTTCCTGTTCCTGATAATGGCTTTTTAGTCGAAACGTCGATTTGTAAACCAACCTTACCTCGCGTTTTGAAATTTATCGCGTGTTATCGAATTTAAACTGTGAGATCGCTCATTTCTTATTGAATACAACTAACATGTAATATTTGATATAATTGATCTTCAATGTATCTTTGACTACGCTAGGAGACGTTCTCTACTTCACATTTCTAGTCTCACCTTCACTAGCTACCGCTAGCGCTCTTCTATCGAGTGATGTTAACTAAGTGAATCATTTCGTGGATCTGTTCGTCCAAAAAGGGGGGTTCAAAAGATGTAGAGGATTGACTTCACTGTACTCGGTTTCCCATATGTACTCCGTTACATCTCATAGCACGTAACTCCCTAGCTTCAAGCGATAATTCACAAGGAATTCCGAAAAAATCCACATTGTACACAAGGCGACACGAGTTCGGATTCGAACACATGACCTCTTGAACAGAAGATGGACAGCTTAACCACTACTCTAGGGAGATCGACGATGACCATTTGAGCTCAAATAGAATTAAGATGATGTCCGACTGTGGCTAATGAGTCATATCCGTGTATGAAATTTTCTTCCGCACTCTAATTTTCTACCATCTCTACACTCTACATAATTGAGATCAAAGTTCATTCTTTTATGTTAGCATGTTGTAATGTTGTAAATAGCTACATTATTTATTTAACAATCGTTATCAAATGTTCCACTATGATGATGATGATGATGATGATGCTGGTGATGGTGATGATGATGGTGGTGATGGTGATGATGATGCTGGTGATGGTGATGGTGATGATGATGATGATGATGATGATGATGATGGTGATGATGATGGTGGTGATGGTGGTGGTAATGGTGATGGTGATGATGATGATGATGATGATTGTGATGATGATGGTGATGATGCTGGTGATGGTGATGCTGGTGATGGTGATGAAGTAAACCCTTCAGCTGTACATTCAAGTAGGAAGCATGAGGATAAATAAAAATAATTCTTACAGCTGACGGGTATTGAACCAGGTCTGTTATAGCAGCACCGAATCGCTTTGCAACACAAGTAAACATGTTTTCCGTTCTTGACTAACCACATCCTCAGGTTCAGTTCCAGTCAGTTGTAAGAATTACCTTCAGCTGTAAGCTGGCAGCTCTTGGCAGCTCATATAGTATTTCTAACAATACGGTACTTTGTCTCAAATGAGTGGCTACATTATGGAGTTCATGGATGCATTTTTGGTCCTCAAAGTGAGACATCAGTATCCCAGGATTGTCAAATCATGCCAGAAACCCAGCATATACTTGTGGGCCAGCTTTGTCATTATTCTTCTGTCAGATACATTGACTCGTTTGCAATTATGGCACATCTGGAGTGTTCAACACCTAGGAGTCTGTAACAAAAAGTACATCGGTTTTAATGTCAACTGGAACGCATCTGTTCGTCATCCATGGGAATTCTGTAATAGAAGTAAAATTTAAGCAATTTAGACTAGACATGCCTTGAATACATGAATGGGAACAATAGAACATAAACATGAAGAATTTATAGTTATATAAATATGAATGTTGGAGGGATTTCACTGTAAGAAAAGCCTCGCTATACAGTCATATCATCCACTAAATTTATAAAGAATAGCAACATTGTTTAGTTTCCATGAATTTCGTAATAGGCGACTAAGGAACGTCTGGCGTGAAGTTGACTGTCCCATCTCATAGAGTGTTAAAATGACACAGAAGCACTGCTGAAATTAGGTGTGTCAGACCGAAAAGCGCAGATATCACAGCTGATCTGTAAACTGTGACACAAAGCATTCCTTTCTTTAGACTACATTCTACCAATCTGCAGTAGTTTGACAACGAACGTAACAGACGAAGATGAGGTTTACTTACATATACATGTATTATACAGCATGACAGCAAGCGCTTGTGTAAACACAGAGTTCATATAATACATTCTGTGAGATTGGTCAATAGAAGAGTTTTAGTTTACTTGATTAGGATATCCGAATTTTGAATAATAATTCAGCGCCGAAGACGGATGCGTCGGGCCATTGGCGTAAATAAAATGGCGACACAGCGCATTTCCATTCTCTGGACTACATCCTGCTAGAAATCTAGATCCAGTAGGAGTTTGAGAATGAACGCAGAAGAAGAAGAAGAAGAACAATAACTCTACTTATATTCCTCTCTTTGACAGGATGATCTTAGCAGCAGAGCACAAATACGGTATCACATGCAGAGTCCTTGATTCGAAGCCATGTTTTTGTTTACCTTTTATGCCGTCTTATTATTGTTCCGCTTTGAGTATCGTTTAATAGTCACGTTTTCTCATGGTGAGAGGGAGGGAGGGCGTGGACAGGGGAGGGGTGGTAAGCATGCGTTATGCTGTTAGTTTAAAAAGAGCTGCGATATTTGCACCAGTATACTTTAACTTTTATGAACCACGAGAAATTGTTATATAACGTTCACATGGTATTATGTTCTTCTTCAGCGTTCATTCTCAAACTCCCACTGAATTTCTCTTGTATCAGGACAATGATCCTACAAGATTTCCCGTTGAATGTAGTCCAGAGAATAGAAATGCGTTGTGTTGCCGTTTTATTTGCGCCAAGGCCCAACAAATCCGCCTTCTGCGGGTGGTATTAGGTGTTAGGTTAAAGCCACTAATACAGATTTATTGAAACGAACAATAATTATCACTGTATTTTTTCATGATCAGTCTGCCTAGACTCAGATGGCTGTGACACGCTATAAGGATGTCAGAATACTGAAAGATTTATTCTATGGAAAATGCAGAAATATCTCTGATTTTGTACTTTAATATGCACGAAAGGAATATGTAAGATACGCCAATTAATATGAAATTATGTCATAGTATGTGTTACATTGAGGGGAAAGATCGGTAACGATAAAAAGACTGAAATAAATAAAATAATTAAAAGCAAATAACTCAAGTGTTGCACGTTAGAGAAGACACACACAAACACATGATGGCAAAAGTGAACATGAGATTCCCTATTTAATTTCATTTTTTTCATTTTATTTTTGCGCTGAAGTTAGTAGTGCATAGGGCAGAGTTCAGATCTCTCCAATTCTGTCTGTTCAAACCTATTCTGTGCAGTTCTTGAATGGTATGGATATTGATTGTTTTACTTTCTCTAAGTATTGTTTTTCTGAGTGTTTCTTTTGGTCAACCTCTGGCTCTTATTCCCTATAGACGTACATAAATTAAAAACTCATTGTAGCTCAGATTTTTCTTGCTAGTCATATCCATCATCGTCACAGAGTATAGCTGATATTACTTATAGTACAAAAATACTACTAATGTCTGGAAAGATGGAAAGCTGTCAACCATCCAGCAAATCATATTTCAGGACATAGCCGTGTCTCATGTGAAGAAATTTAAAATGTTGTAATTAGTATTATTGTCCAGACTGCAGCTTCTCACTCTACTCTTATGAATGTCTGAAATTTAAGTGCATCTTTAGCGCGGACTAGTTTCTGTTATGTAAACATTTGTCCTTCATTGTCTGTTTCGTAATATGAAAGATATTGCATTTTTTTGGTATCCGGCAGGACATTTCGCCACAAACCACAGGCATCAAATTTATCCGTTTTTTTTTTGTATACTTGCTGTGTAGACATGTCAAACTGCGAACGAGAAGAAGAAGAAGATCAGTTTTATACCAAAAATAAAACGAGAACCAGCACAGCAACATTTACGTTTAATCATCCATGCAATCATTATCTGATGATCCATGCAACCATTATCTGAACATCCTGCCTAAATTATGATTCAAATTTGATTTCCAAAGATTGACTGCTTGGTGAGATAGTTATATCGCAATAATTCCACAGACATATACGCTAACAATGCATAGGCATCGCATTCTACTGTCGACCATACAATTAAGATGTCTAGATAGCTTTATTCACCACATTGATAGAAACTATCTTAGCACTATACTCCTATAGTATGCCGTTGCTTTCAGGAGGAGCATCCAATTTAAACTGACACCAACTGACACATTCATTCTCACTCGCGATTTTGATCGGAAGACTTGTTCTTAATATGAAAAAAAAAAAATTATGGCAACTGGAAAAACTAAATCACGACCCAAAATTAATACTGAGAACTACAATTTTTAAAAAAGTGACACATTTTGATTATTTAGAAACTAATATAGACAATGCGGGTGACTGCGCAGTTGAGATTAAGAGGAGTACCGCAATGGCGCTGTCAAAATTAAAACAGCTAAAGAAACTATGACAAGGTATGACAAACTATAAATAAGAATCACGTTGTGTTTACTACGAACATGTGTGTTTCCTGTGGCGACATGTGGATGTTAAGCATGGACACTAAATAAAACAGTGGCCAAAAGAATAACATCTGAATTAAAGTGCTATAGAAGAGTTCTGAGAATACCATGGACAGCAAGGAAAACAAACCAGGAGATGTTAAGAATAATTAACTCCATGGAAGGCTGGACACCATATTAAAGAAGAAGTTAGTTGTTTTTTTTAGTCATATTAAGATACACGACAGCATGGGTGACTGTCGGAGATGTTAGACGAATAGGGGCAAAGTCTGCCCAGGACGCCGTTGGACAAAAGACGCACAAGAATGCCTGCGCATGTCACTAAAAGAGGCACGGCAACTTGCTCAAGACCGCGGGGATTTCAAGAGATCTAAAGGGAAGACTACCTTCTGGAAAGAATATGTCACCTGATGATGATGAGCTTTCATTCTCGCTGCTGAATTTGAATATTTGCTGCATGTTCCATATAATGAAAAGCTCATTTTCGAAACTTTAACTTAAATACTCTTTCAATTTTAATTTAAGAAAACAAAATTCTGGTTCGCCGTCATGGAATTTATTCTTGGACACAGGCATGTCCACACCCGTAGATGGGAAAGGGAGGGGGTATGGGATGATCAACGTCAACCTCTCCCCCCCCCCGCCCTCCTCCGTACGTGATGTGTAGACATGTTAAACAGCGAACGAGAAGAAGAAGACATCTTTTCCATTGTTTGGCAAATCAGAGTATGACTTTTAGTACAAGAAATATATTTTAGAAAACGGATACTTTAAAAAAAAAAAAAGCAAACTCCGTCTTTAACTGGAGACGTATCTAAGTCTCTGAGCATGTGTCAACTGAGGCTTGATAATTTATTTGTTTGAGTGTTTAAAGGTGGCAAAGGGAACACACCTTCTCGTAGGTTTTTAGTGGATTACGAGAATTATTTGAATTGAAACACAGTAAACAATAGATGATAATACATCAAGCAGTAAGGAAATGAATAATATATCAAGTAGCAGTAAACAATAGATGGATATCTATATGTCGTCTGTCCGACCGGCCGTCCGTCCCTCCGTCCCTCCATCCATCCATCCATCCATCCATCCATCCATCCATCCATCCATCCATCCATCCATCCATCTATCCATCTATCCATCTATCTATCTATCTATCTATCTATCTATCTATCTATCTATATATCTATATATCTATATATCCATCTAACGTATCTAATCTTTCTAATCTATCTATCTATCTATTCATCTAATCTATCTATCTATCTATAATTTAACTGTAATGCGTCTTAGGATTGAATGGCGAACGGTTTTTGTGCTATGGCACGTTTTGTCGCTGGATATGCAATAATATTGTGACGTCTCAGAATGTTGGAGTAAGGAATCATTCTCATTAATCATTCCATTGCACTTACATAAGCTCTAGAATACTTCTGTATCTGAAATAAACTGTTCATATTCTGATTTCACGTCCTTCAGTCACAATGAGTAAAACATTCGCTTGGCACTTACATAATCTCTAGAATAGAATTCGCATGGCACTTACATAAGTTCTAGAATATCATTCGTATGGCACTTACATAATCTCTAGAATATCATTCGCATGGCACTTACATAATCTCTAGAATAGAATTCGCATGGCACTTACATAAGTTCTAGAATATCATTCGTATGGCACTTACATAAGTTCTAGAATATCATTCGTATGACACTTACATAAGTTCTAGAAAATCATTGACATTACACTTACATAAGTTCTATAATATCATTCGAATGACACTTACATAATCTCTAGAATATCATTCGCATGGCACTTACATAAGTTCTAAAATTCATTGACATGACACTTACATAATCTCTAGAATATCATTCGTATGACACTTACATAAGTTCTAGAATATCATTGACATGACACTTACATAAGTTCTATAATATCATTCGCATGACACTTACATAATCTATAGAATATCATACGCATGGCACTTACATAAGTTCTAGAATATCATTCTCATGGCACTTACATAAGTTCTAGAATTTCATTGACATGACACTTACATAATCTCTAGAATACTTCCACGTCCAACAAAATATCACGAGAAGCGCCAATCTTCTTCTTCTTCTTCAGCGTTCGCTCTCAAATAACCACAACGAATATTTCGTGTGATTTCCGCCAGGGAGCGTGAAGTACGTTGTGCTGCAAGTTCCACAATAGAACTGTGATTATTTGCACCCCGGTTGGCCACTTGCGGTCAGGACATCCGAGGTCCAGCACATCCTCGTCATTCTTTTATTTCGGGTATGGTCCCTAGCCCGTAACAGCCTGTGTATCTGTCGCCGGGCACGCTGGTGTGTAGTGCCTCTTTGCCAAGACGCTTGTCGAACGCATCTATCTGGCACGAGGTGCTCCACCGTCTATAAACCCATCTCGTGCAATTGGACGAACTCTGCCTGTGTCCATCGGGTACTGAACCTTTTCTCATCCGCGAGCCTGGTTCCGTATGAGGAAGAACTCGCCAAAAGAGTTGAACCTTGGCTCGTTCGCCTTCCTACCCGAGGCGTCGTTCACAGACATCGTTAGCCCCTCGCACATGTTTGAGTCTCACACCACGCGTTTGAGAGCAAGGCGTTCTCGAGCTGAGCGACCTTGTCCCAATAGCTCCTGAGCTCATCAGGTACTGAACCCTTTCTCTCTGCAAGTGTATTTCCGGTATAGGAAAGCTTGACAGTAGAGTTGGGCCAGGACTGGCATCGTTGTCCCCTTCTTGCCTAAGCCCATCGGGTTCGGAACCCTTTCTCTTCGCGAACATATTTCCGGTATAGGTAGGCTCGACATTAGAGTTGGTTTAGGTCTTCTTGCTATTCCGAGAGCCCAAGATTGGGGCTGGGTCTCTGCTTATAAGGATCACAGGTAACTAGAAAATCGCCTCGAGCTAACAGAGCTTATAGTTCCCCTTCCCTAGGAGCGGTTCACTGTTAATTTGCAGTGTGCGATGCCCTCTGGCGCTGTTCTGCCCTTTCCTTATGTCATTGTACTCATTATGACATATATTTGTTTCTTTCCATGCAACTATCTTTACGTGCCTTTTACATTGGCCGCCCCTCCAATATTCTGACAGGACTAACAGGCGTCACTGTATGTCGACAGTGTTGCTGTATGTGGTGATGAAAATGGATGAGAAAGACGTGTGCGAAGAGTCGCCACACACCCGCATGCCTGACGACAGACAGTGAGGCTGTCACATGTTAGGGTAGTCCACCCGAATTGTCAAGGCATGCCGAAATCGGATTCCTAGGCCTACAAGGCGCATAACGGTGGTACAACGTAATCACGCTTCCGGCAGAAATCGCAAGGATATCCGTGCTGGTTACAATGGAGTAAACGCAAAACAAACAAACAGATAACTGAAGTTGCAAGAAGATGTGGTTTAGATCAGCCAATAACCCATGCGTTTCCGGGGACCGAAAGTAAAACAAAGAATACCAATACTGTTTACCTTTTATCTATGTCGCAAGAGTTGACTAATGAGATTATTTGATGGAGTTTGTTGCCCTATCCAATATATAGGGCCAAGGACACAGAAGCCATGATAAAATCGGATATGGAAGGCCGAAGACGCAGATATTGCGACACAGCTGTAAACGATGACACGGTGCATTCCGTTCTCCTAAATGTATTCTCTAAATCATCCGCAGGAGTTTGAGAACGAACGCAGAAGAAGATGGATAATAACAGCCAACAGATGCCGGTAACTAAGAGATCCTTTACAACTATCAGTAACACAGTCTTACCCAAACAATAGTAGGTGCTGCAGCCTCTGATACTTGGCCAGACGGGGCACCACTAGCCAAATTCCTACGAAAAATGCGATATGATGAATGAAATTAATCTCCTGCCCGTGATGTCTGAGATTCAAATGAGGAGATAATAATTGCAACACCATCACTTGTCCTTAATATCGCACAAGGTGACCAAGAAGATTTTGTAGGTAAAGTTATCTGTTCCAGCATATAAGTGAAACTGACGCGACAGTATTACTGAAGTAGGATGTATCAGACCGAAAGGCACATATACCGCAGGCAAGCTGTAAAGGCTGTAAACAATGATATAACACATTCAGTTCTCTGGACTACAGCATGTTTACCAGCGGCTGTTTGAGAAATGTTCTGCTTCCCTGCAAAATATTTCTAAAGAGAACACTGTTAAGCGACAGTTCATGTGTATATCGACTACATTATTTATATCTGACATTTTCCAAAGATATTTTCAGAACATTTATTTTGGTATTTAGGATTTCCTGACCACGATTCTGCATTTTTCTTGTGCAAATGTCAACATAATTTTTATTTAGTCTGTTCATAATATCTCTTTCAAATTACTCAGAAGTCTTTAATGAATAGAAATGTTCCGCTATACAGCTTGAAAGATTGACTCGTTGCCAGTACACAGGTCGGTAACCAGAACAGGGAACAAATAACGGGAAATGGCACACATCTCAACGAAATCTGCCGGTCAAAGAAACAGTATTTCTTTTAATAGGGTGAGTTTATCGCGACCAATCGCCGAATATGACATCAGAATCAAAACAAAGCAGAATCAGCCTTCTTACTTGATGTTTCTGATTATTGTGTTTTCCGTTGGCCACTATTTATGTACTCTGCGTTGCCTGCCAACACCTACAAACGAAATCTATATATATATTATCTGTTATCGCATAGGGTGGCCGAACCAGTTGATCTGTTGTCTCTCTATATGTTGTTTGCATGATATGGTCTTTACTATTTTTCGGTAGTTTTGATTTCTCATTTGGTCTTTTCTGTTGAGGTTAATAGCTTTCCTCATGAATTTCATCTCACTTGTTGTAAATATTTCTCATTACTGTTTTTGTCAGGGGCTATGTCTGGAACTAGTAACATAACGTTGGAATAAAGATGGTGTTTATTATATCTCGCATGGCCGCCATTCTGATGGCTAGTTTTTTAAGCATCCGTGACAGTTGGTGTTACAGCGCATGCTTTTTGGCACCTCATTTCAATTTCTCTGTCAATTTTGCCGTATTCTGTAAAAATGCTTCCTAGATATTTAAATTCTGTTGCCTGTTTCAGTTTTGTGCCGCTATTTTTACTTTTGATGTATTTAATGTCCTGCTGTTTGTCCGTCGAAGTCGACGAGGATCATTCGGCTCAACTGGAATGAGGATGAAAATGATGATGTCTGCGGTGTGCCCAACTGAGACTAATGAGTCATATGAGTGCTTGGAATTGTCTACGACACGCAGGGCATGTGTGGGAGGAGTCTGTGGAACTGTGGGCAGCTTTTGCCTTTCTTCTAACGCGTCTTTTGTTGCGCAGCTTGATATCTGCAGCCATCTGCAGCTGCTTCACGACTCTTGATTCTGCGACGCCAGTCGGATCTATCTTGTGCAAGATTCTGCCCTAAATTTGTGTCTCTTTTGAAGTGCGTCAGTGATGTCTTAAGAGTGTCTTTTACATGCTTCTTCTTTCCTCCTGCCTTGCGGGAGCCAGTCGGGACGTTCTCCGTATAACATCTTTTGTGGTAGATGATGATCTTTCATGTGGACCATGTGTCCTGCCCAACATGCCTGTGCCTTCATCAACACTGTATGTATGCTTACAGACTTAGATTTCATCAGTACTTCACGGTCTGGTATTTTATTCCATCAAATCATGTAGAGTATCTTACGACGGCAGCTTAGGTGGAAGTGGTTGAGTCTTCTATTGTATCTGGCATATACTGTACATTTTGCACAGGCACAAAGAAGTAATGATATTATTGCTGCCTGGTAAACTATGAGTTTGATGGTAGCTGTTATTCCCCTTCTTTCACATACAGTGTATCGCAATCTTCCAAATGTAACACTAGCTTTAGTGTTATATTTTAATGTCCTCATGTAATCCACTAATGAATGTGGTAAATAATATGAACAAACTCTGCCAGAATATATGGAGCATAAAACAATGGTCCGCTGAAGGAACAAAATCACTAATAATGCTCATTTCCAAGAGAAAAAAATATGAAAGTGTGTAAGAATTGCTGAGCCATTAGACTTAGTATAGTGATTACTACGCACCCGAGTAAAGTGATGCTCTAAATACTCATTAACATAATAAAGCACAAGACTGAAGTAATTGCAGAAGACAATGCTGGCTTCTGATCAAACAGAGACAATTTAGAACAAATACTTAACATCAGAATATTAATTGGAAAAAAATATTCACCATCAACGTGATTTATACCACAATTTCATTGATTGTACAAAGACATTTGGCCGTGTTTAGCATGATTTTAATTACCAAACGAGACCTCTTCAAATATATGCTATAATTACTGAAGGAAATGCGTGCATATATAAGCTTCAAATGATTGAAGGATACATGTACACATATAGACGTTTACTGGTTGAAGGAACATGTACAAACATGATGTTTACTGATTGAAGCAGCCGTGTACAAATATAGACGTTTACTGATTGAAGCAGTCATGTACAAATATATACGTTTACTGATTGAAGGAACATGCACAAATATACATGTTTACTGATTGAAGCAGTCGTGTACAAATATAGACGTTTACTGATTGAAGCAGTCATGTACAAATATTAACGTTTACTGATTGAAGGAACATGCACAAATATACATGTTTACTGATTGAAGCAGTCATGTACAAATATACACGTTTAATGATTGAAGGAACATGCACAAATATACATGTTTACTGATTGAAGCAGTCATGTACAAATATAGACGTTTACTGATTGAAGCAGTCATGTACAAATATAGACGTTTACTGATTAAAGGATACATGTACAAATATAGCATTTTAATGTTTTGACGAAGAGATGTACAAATATAGACTTTTAATTAATGAAGTAAACAGGTAGAAATATATGCTGTGCGTTACCAAATGAGACAAGTACAAATATGTGCTATAATTACTGTAAGAGAACCATTCAGATTACTGAAATATACACTTTTAATAACTAAAGATGAGAGGTATAATTGGTTATTAATGACTGAATGTGACAATAACTAATATAGGCTATTAATGAATGAATGGGACAACTACAAATATTGGCTATTAATGAGTGAATGTCACAGGTACAGATACAGGCTATTAATGAGTGAATGTGACAGGTAAAAATACAGGCTATTAATGAGTGAATGTGACAGGTAAAAATACAGGCTATTAATGAGTGAATGTGACAGGTAAAAATACAGGCTATTAATGAGTGAATGAGACAACTACACATATACACATTGAATGACTGAGACAACTACACACATACACATTGAATGGCTGAGATAACTACACATATACACATTGAATGACTGAGACAACTACACACATACACATTGAATGACTGAAAGAGACAACTACACATATACACATTAAATGGCTGAGACAACTACACATATACACATTGAATGACTACACATATACACATTGAATGACTGAGATAACTACACATATACACATTGAATGACTACACATATACACATTGAATGACTACAGATTATGGGGATATATATGACGTAATGGATATGTATATTTCTTATATATTACTCTTCAGCATATGTCCTGAATGCACATCTCGTTTCCATTGACTGATCCGAGGTAAAGACAACAAGGAAGGGAACTGGTCACCCCACCTAATAGTTGCTGCGGCTTAGTACACGAAGAGTTATCTTCATCCCCGACGGCAGGTTGTTGTCATGGGATATACCTTTGCCTTAATTGAGCGCAGTTTAGGAATATAGCATGGAGGAGAAACAGCGTTGTTCTTTTTAGTTTTTTGGAAAGGGTTAGTTATTTTTGTTTTGGGGGGGGGAGTATCACAGGGGAGGGTTTTTGGATTGTTTAATATTTGTGGACAGATGTTTAGTTGTTGGAAAAGGGTGGAGTTAGGATTTCATTAGACATTTAGTGCCAATCTTGTCACGCGTGCGCTGGCGGTGTCGCCCTCTATTGCATTTCCACTTGATGTATTCATTATAGTAATATAAGGTCATTGGTATACTGTGACCGCATATCTTTTCCTGATGTAGCAGTCCCCGAGTCTGTAACAAGCGTACATCATCTTTCACTGTAGCTGGCAAGCTCAGTAAACAGAAATCTGCGATTGCATTAGTCATGTTGGGTTAGCGCCGAGTCCACTGTTGAAGACATGTGATTTCTGTGACGACACGAAAGATGCACAAACTATAACAGAAATTGCATGGTTGTGCGCATAACATTACAAAAGTTGCAAAAGTTGAACTGTTATCACTTGATGAGTTCACATTTGCCTAACATGTACCAAACAGAATATTCTAATTTTATGTTAATTTGACTGCAAAGTATATAAATTTGTTGGTCAAGAAATAATATCACTAATTGAATTTCTATTGACAGGGAGATGCCGCACGTACCCTTTATTATTGAAGAAACATGTCAGAAAAGACATTACCTGAATTCGGTATCAATCCCACAACGTTGATAACTACACTTTAAACAACACTACTTTAAACAACGTACTTTAAACAACACTTTAAACAACACTTTAAACAACTCGGCCTACAGGCGACCTACAGTTTGCTTATATTAGTTGTATTATATTTAGCGATTTTGAAGAAATATAATAACATGTTTTGAAATATCGAGTATAGTTAATGTTTATTTGACCATAAATGTCACTAGTTGATCTATCTTTCATTAATTTTGTTCATCTTCGATACTGACATCTATAAATGAAACCGAATTAATAAGTCGAAAACACAACAAATCATTATAACAAATGTATATGCAACACAAATCACTATATGTACCACTATACATTGTTAATTGACACTAATATTCCCTATTTGTTGTACGGGCTTGCCTGCCAAACCCTAAGTTTATTCCATATCCCCTATTTTGAAACTGATCCCGCCGAAGACGGATATGTCGGGCCATGTGACACAAATAAAACGGCGACACAACGCATTTCTATTATCTGGACTACATCCTGCTGGAAATATATTAGGACCATGACATTGCTACAAAGGAGATCCAGCGGGAGTTTGAGAATGAACGCTTAAGAAGAAGAAGAAACACTGCTAGTTTATATTTACACAAATAACTTTATATTTCATGTTCTCTCTCATTAATAGTCGTAACACTGTGACATATAAGATCAAACTAAAATTATGCATGTATTGAATGTATACTATACGCCTAATGTTAATTCGTTTTCTACATCATATAATGGCCACTTACTCCATAGCTGATCCATACATGGTTTACTGAAGCATGGCCATCTATGATGTTTGTGTGATGTCATTAGTAGGAACAATGAAAAGATATTGTGACCGACACTGAAAATCTTCAATGAGAATTACATACGCCTTATGTTGATTTTTTTTTTATATACTATCGAATCATATAATTCAAATATCGTTTCAGATGAATAACCACTAAACAAAGAGAGAGAAACGTAATTTGAAACAATTTACATAAACAATGAAAATCGAAATTGTCGATGATACAGCTCGTGTGCAACTACCACACATTTTCATTAACTCGCAACTGATTACATTTTTTTCAGCTGTGAATACCTGTCGATCGTACTTTATTTACATGGCTTTACACCAGACTTCGATCAGTCTATTCTATGTACATGATTATATACAATACTTGGATCAATCGATAGCAGTGTGTTTTACATGACTGTAGCCGCCACATGCGGAATACTGATGTTCTCACCAGTAGTCTACTAGACTAACCTTTTAGCATCGTTATACTCCCTGTACGCTAATAAAGAGAGACTTTCCACTAGTGCAAGCCCACATAAATTCATCTGTATAATTACGTTCCAGCATTGCACATCACTTTGGAAGAACAAGATGAGCTCCATCCCTGACATGACATAGTGTACGGGGTGCTCCAGGTATGAACAGGAGACACATTGGGTGTGGTCAAAAGCAACTCTGTTCAGAGCGTGATAACACTCTGCGTGAACTCAGAATAAAATAAGAAACTGTTAGCCCTGCAAAATTTGAGATCCCTCTTATATACATGACATACGTAGCTGGTATCTCGTATATACATGACATACGTAGCTGGTATCTCTTATATACATGACATACGTAGCTGGTATCTCTTATATACATGACATACGTAGCTGGTATTACAGTGATCGTAAACCAGAGCTGTTGTACTATCAATACTTCTAGCAAGAAAGGATGCTTGGCAGGAGAGCTAAAGCTCAGAATTCCAATTACGAATGTTGCATAAAAGTAGAAAAACTAACAATATTCCCTAGAATATGCCCTCTCTGAGTATGAGGTTTCCTCTAACACCACTGAGAACTGGAGTCTTCTGGATATGAAATAAGGCTCTGGGGAACTAAAGTCAACCTACACAACCACCTGAGCGAACTTCTTTTTGCAGACGATAAAGCAATAATATCAACAGCAAAGAACAACTACAACATATAAATATACTTCACACAACATGTAGGGACTTTAACATGAAGATGAACACAGAAAAAAACCAAGTCAATTGCAAAAAAAAACAACAGAAAGAAATATCACTATCCTAATTGATGACCAACAACTTACGCAGGTGAAGTAATTGACATCTTGGAAGCATCATATCATCAAATGGTTAAAAACACAAATAAATCCAACATAGGTGCAGCATACCTTACCGAATCTTGGGGAACATGTATCCTATTTTTAAAAACAAATATCTGACCATGAACACCAAAACTGCAGTATATAAAACCGATCATTATACCATCACTGTGCTACCAATATTAAACGTGAGCCCCAACAACAGAATCCAAAAGAAAACTTGTTACAACAGACGAAACGAGTTGTCTACGTAGAATCCCAGAAGTAACAATAAAAGACAGAATTAGAAACGAAAATATCAGAAGACAAATAAAACACAATACTAATCCTGGATTGCAGCAGAAGACAACAAATTAAGTGGATTTCGCATACTTACAGACTACCATCAGATCATCATCATCATCATTAAGTACCGTCTCCGGAACGAAGATTGGCTGCAACGTATCTCCAACATCTCCTGTCTCTTGTCTTGGTGGTGCACTCTGCTAGACTGTAACCTGTCCATCGTGTGATGTTACTCTCCCACTTGTATATCTGCCTACCTCTTGCTCGCTTTCTTTTGACTTTACTCTCAAGTAAGGTCTTCAATAAGGTGTCTTGTCTTTTAATGTGTCCAAAGTATTTTATTTGCCTGATCTTTATTTTTCTTAGTAGTTCTTTCTTCATATTAAGTATCTTTAGCACTTCTTTATTTGTTTTCTTCTCTTCCCATGATGTTCTCCCTATTCTTCTATATACCAACATCTGAAAAGCAACAATTTTTTCTTCGAATTGTTTATTTAGTGTCCATGTTTCTGAGCCATACATTAATATGGAGTAGATGTAGCATTTTATAATTATAATTTTTAACTTGTGTGTAATTTGTTTCGATATTAATAATTTCCTCATGCAATTGAAGGTACTTTTATCATTCATATTCTCCTTTTAACTTCTGTTTCACATCTGCCATCATTTGTGACTATGTGTCCAAGATATTGATACTGTTTTACTTGTTGTAGTTTCTCTCCCTGTATGTTTATGTTTACCTCCTGTTCTTCCGTGTCTTTGCTGATTATCATGGTTTTTGGGTTTTTTGGGGGATATTTATATCCAGTTATAACCATCAGATAGTACCCCTCAAAAAGTATTACTATACAGACACGATTGATAATGGGTAGACCTTCCAAACGATGGATTACAGAAATAAAAGAGTCAACAAAAACAAACATATGAAGCAAACAAGAAAGTCATCTCCAGAAAACTTTTCTACCCCAGACGCAACATGGCATAAAAGGGGTATAGCGCGAAAAGGTAAAGAAATGCTGTGGGGAGAAAATTATATATTGCAGAAATATACAAGAGCTCAAATGGTCACGATTCTCGAGATTAAAACAGACATGATTATGCACTAGACTCGAGAGATCAACACTGGCACAATGCGACCGTGACAAACACATTATACCAATCTCTTTCTTCTGAATCCAAAAATCAGTATTCTAGGTGCAGGAAGTCATTCCTGATCTCAAGTAGCGTAACACGTGACATTTATGTTTGACCAAATCTTTCCTGTTCAGGATAAGCTGAATAGAGTTCATGGGGCTGGTTGTCAATGGATTGTTTCACAAATGAATCGTTATCAAAGGAGTCCTTCACCTTTCACTTCCGTTGGATACCAGCAGACCTGAGGTTATCAAATTGGTTGGTCGTATTTCAGTTGCATATCTGTTCCAGTTTGTCAAGTACTTCTGCTTGAACTTGGTGATGTGAAAATTATCGCGAAAGCGGGGTGGGGGTTGAGAATGTGTGGTTTTTAGAATAGTTGTCATGTCTCCCTGACCTGGTACAATGTGTACGCATAATATAAAGACCTGCTTTTTAAAACTGATCGCCCGTTGTTGAGGGAGCGCAAGACGGGATCAAAACATAACAATACTGTTTTATCTTTCATGTGTATCGTTAGATGCGAATATGGAGGTTTTGGGGTGGAGTTGACTATTCTGTCCTATAGGGGTCTAAATTGTATCGCAGATAATGGGATTTGAACCCAAGTACTTTCAATTGACACCTAATCGTCTAGCAATTTGAGATACGGATATTTGACTTAAACCGCATTCCTAGGTGCCAACTGAGCGAACCTGGCTCAAATCCCATTTACATTTTTATTCTATGAGAATATATCCTCGATTCTGCTTATCACATTGTATGGGGTTCAAAGTGATCCAGAACACAAACTGAAGTCGGATGTATCATGCCCAAAGTGGTGTATATCACAGCTAATATGTTAATTCAGACACAACGCCTTCCGTTCTCTGGACTACATCCTGCTAATCTGCAGGGGTCTGAGAACAAATACAGAAGAAGAAACATCGGTTACTTGCATATAAATACAATGTATATCAGCATTTAAATGTTTTTGTCCCTATATTAGAGTAGCGGATCTGCGTTATTTTATGTCTTCTGGCTCACCACATCCATTTTCGGCATGTATATAATTGTCTTTCGATGCTTTTACTGTAAAGCGTTTTTACACGGTCTATTTTTCTTCTTCTTCAGCGCTCATTCTCAAACTCCCACTGGATATATCTTGTAGCAGGACAATGTTCCAACTATATATCCAGCAGGATGTAGTCCAGAAAATGGAAATTCGTTGTGTCACCGTTTTATATGCGCCAATGGCCCGACACATCCGTATTCGGTATGGGTCGGTTTTTGATCTATTGAATCTATGGTCGCTTGACATGTAGTAATATTGATATGCCTCAGAGCGTTAGTAATTCCTTCAATCCTCCTATTTGAAATCACAATATCTCGAATCACGATTCTGCCTAGCACACTATACTTTGAAATGGATTTTGGGTGAATTTGGTCCTCTCTGGTATTGGGTAGTCAGAATGGGATAGCCAATTGCCCCCCTCAATAACTCTTTAGTCGCCTCTTAAGACATCGTGGCAGATAACTATGGTAATGCTATTCTTCGTTCCCATTCTGGTTCCCCGACAACACACAGGCTGAACATCAAATTAATACTACAATTGCCCGTGTGTTGCCGGAGGCCGAAAGGGGAGCAAAGAATACCAACACTGTTTACCTTCCACGTATGTCGTAAAAGGCGACTAAGGAGGATACGGGATGAAGTTGGCTGTCCCACCCCAAATAGGGTCAGTGACCCAAAGCCATGCTTAAGTCGGATGTGTCAGGCCGAAAGGCGCAGATATCACAGCAATGCTGTAAACCATGACACAACGCATTCCTTTTCCGGACTACATCCTGCTAAACTGCAGGAGTTTGAGAACGAACACAGAAGAAGAAGAAGACTACTACAATAAAGCGGTGTAATTTGACATGCAAGATAGCACAGGCCATAATTTTACATTCAAGATAGCACATGCCAAATCAGCATTTCAAAATATGAGAAACATTTTATACACTTTAGTAGTGACAATGCATACGGCAGTTCGAGTGATATGATTTTATATTGAGCCACTCCTTCCTTATGGATGCGAAGCATGGACGGTAACTATAAGATCTCACGAAAAGCTGCAGGTGATTGACATGTGGGTTTTTTCTTTTAATATTTAAAAAAAAAAAAGAATGATGAAAATTCCTTGGACAGTCAAGAAAAGTAATGTAGAAGTCCTTAGAGACGCTGGAGTAAAAAGACAAATTATAGCAAAAATTAGAAGCAGACAGCCAAGATTTTTAGGGCAAGTGATGAAAAATTATCTTTAAAAATATAGAAGAAATACCAGGACTCAAGATCAATGGGAAAATAATAAACAACATTAGATATGCAGATGACACTGTTCTTTTAGCAGAAAGTGAACATGAACTACAAAGACTAATAGATCAAGTCAATAAATCAAGTAATGAATATGGACTGGATATAAACATTCAAAAAACAAAAACCATGATAATCAGCAAAAACACAGAAGAACAGGAGGTAAACATAAACATACAGGGAAAGAAACTACAACAAGTAAAACAGTATCAATATCATGGATACATAGTCACAAATGATGGCAGATGTGAAACAGAAGTTAAAAGGAGAATAGGAATGGCTAAAAGTACCTTCAATGACATGAGGAAATTATTAATATCTAAACAAATAACAAACAAGTTAAAAATGAGAATTATAAAATGCTACATCTATTCCATATTAATGTATGGCTCAGAAACATGGACACTAAATAAACAATTAGAAGACAAAATTGATGCCTTTGAGATGTGGGTATATAGAAGAATAGGGAGAACATCATCGAAAGAGAAGAAAACAAATAAAGAGGTGCTAAAAACACTTAATATGAAGAAAGAACTACTAAGAGAAATAAAGATCAGGCAAATAAAATACTTTGGACACATTAAAAGACATGACACCCTATTGAAGACCTTACTTGAGGGTAAAGTCAAAGGGAAGCGAGCAAGAGGTAGGCAGAGATACAAGTGGGAGAGTAACATTACACGATGGACAGGTTACAGTCTAGCGGAGTGCACCACCAAGACAAGAGACAGGATATGTTGGAGATACGTTGCAGCCAACCTTCGTTGCGGAGACGGCACTTGATGATGATGATGATGATGAGAAATTCAAGACTTGACCATGTAGTAACTACCAGAAAGATCAAGGGGAGAAGAGACAGAGGGAGACACAGAGAGAAATTACTGGTTGGGTTGTCACTGTGGCACAAAAAGATGTCACCAACTGAATTTATTATCAGCGCTAGATGCAGAGCGTTGTGGAGAACCATGCTTGCCTACTCCACTCCACATGTAAAGTAGAGTTGACATAAAACATGTATTAATGTCGTAGATGTGTAAGATGTTGGCGATCTCACATTTGAGTGGATCTGCTATATGAGAACGGTAGCCATCTCCTCTCCCTTGAAGTCTTTACTTCCCGGATTAATCCGGCACGCAACTAAGGCTCGAGCGAAGAGGGACCAGATGCGATATGAAAAACATTTCCACCTCAAGTGGGGTATTCTTCTTCTTCTGTGTTCGTTCTCAAACTCCTGCAGTTTAGCAGGATGTAGTCCGGAGAACGGAATGCGAAATGTTTACAGTAATGCTGCGATATCTGCACCTTTCGGCCTAACACCTCAAACTTCAGCATGTCCTTGGGTCACTGACCCTATATGGGATGGGACAGCCAACTCCATCCTATAACCTCCTTAATCACCTTTTACGACATGCGTGGAAGGTAAACAGTGTTGCTATTCTTTGCTCCTCTTTCTGACCCCGGCAACACAGGGGCGAAAGGGGTATGAATCCAGGCCTACTTATATGTAAAGCCAGTGAGCTAACTACTGCGCTACGCGGCTCCCTATTCAACATGGCACTTGATTGATTTAATTTGAAATTTAGAATAAATGTAATTGAGAGGGGTGATTTAATTTGAAATTTAGAATACATGTAATTGAGAGGGGTGATTTAATTTGAAATTTAGAATAAATGTAATTGAGAGGGGTGATTTAATTTAAAATTTAGAATAAATGTAATTGAGAGGGGTAATTTCGTCTTATTCTTCTTCAGCGTAAATTCTCAAACTCCTGCTGAATTCTCTTGTAGCAGGACATGTCCCCTAAACTTCCAGCAGAATGTAGTCCAGAGAATTGAAATGCGTTGTGTCGCCGTTTAATTTGCGCCAATGGCCCGACACATCCGTCTTCGGCGGAGAGGGATGATTTAATTTGAAATTTAGAATAAATGTAATTGGGAGGAGAGTATCAATTCTTAACTTAGAATATCAACATAGTCCTTAGTTTGTGAGCAACAGAATATTTGTACCAGCGAACAACAGATAAGCATCGTTAAATTTACATATTTAGCGGGAACAGCGTCAGTTGGTCGAGGTCAACCCGTTTGACTGAATGCAATTGTGATCTACGACAAGGGGTAGCAGCGAGTGTGATGAACTGGGGACGACCTTGTTTGGTGACTGACAGTCTGGAATTCGGTGATAGTAAGCTCAGCTTTATTGCACAGAGGGAAATAAAGCAGACATAACAATTCTGTGACATGGGTGTCAGTTGATAGAGCATGTCAATTACATACATCGCCGTGTCACACCGTGGCCCGAAAGGGGAGCAAAGAATAGTTATATTGTTTACCTTCCATGCAGGTCGTGAGAGGCGACTAAGGAGGTTATGGGATTAAGTTGGCTGTCCCATCCCATATAGGGTCAGTGACGCAAAGCCATGTTGAAGTCGGATGTGTCAGGCCGAAAGGCGCAGATATCGCAGCAATGATGTAAACCATTACACAGCTCATTCCGTTCTCCGGACTACATCCCGCTAATCTGCATGAGTTTGAGAACGAACGCAGAAGAAGAATTATATACACCAAAGAAGCAACACCGGAAAGCTCACATAATAGGGAAATAATTATAAATATTTTAACTGTGAAATTTTTGACTCAGAAATCTTTGGTATCAAATATCAGGATCGGGAAACACAATGATCAAAGAGAAATAAATGTGGGTTCTAGAAACAAACAAAAAAAAGTATCAATGACAGATCAAATGTCTGTTTCTGTCTTTTGTTTTCGCTTTATACCACTTATGCCTTGCAGCATCATGGGTCCTCTTGAGAAGTCTTTTTTTGTGTGCTTCATATGTTTGTTTTCGTTGACAATTTACTTTTGACACCACAAGCATAGACATTGTTGAATCACTGTGCTAAAGTGCAAATAGTATTGTCTTATCAAACAATTCAATTTGAGAGTTTTTTTTAAAACAACTGTGGGAGTTTGGCAATGATGCGTGATGTCTCCATTCCTTTCAACATATACCTATAGCACGTCAGACAGTACATGATTACAACGCGTCTCTATCAATCGGAGTTCGCCCTATTTGCAACTTGAATTTTGCTGATGATATTGATCTCATAGCTGGGTGAGAACAAGAATTAACAGCAAAGTTGGAAAACGTTACCAGCCAGTACTGAATGGAAATCAACACAGAAAAGAGCAAGGTCTTGGCTAACAACAGAGACGCAGAAGAAGAGACCAATATTATGATCAATGGACATAAGATTGAGGAGACGAATAACTTCAAATACCTCAGATTCAGCATATGCAACAAATGGAAAATGCAAAGCATAATTAAAAATAAGTCGCTAGTGATTTCTGTTGTGCTGTATAGTTTTGAGATTTGGACACTCACTGCGGACATGGAGAGACGTGGGACTCCTTAAGAGATATAACACGCGAGAGTGAGACTAATGTGGATGATGATTCCTTTTCAATGGCTAGGATTAAAGATCAGGGATTGAAATGCGGTGTTGCTAGAGGTGAACATTTTGGAGTGCGCAAAAGAATGATGGTCAACCAGAATAGGACCGGTACTGTCAGCAGAAGTGTGATGGCGGATACACTCAAGGAGAGATCGGAGCAACTATTGATGTGTCCAGTTTGCAGTAATGATGATCCGACGACTAACTAACTATGGAGAGACGATTAAAGGTTTTCAAGTACAAATATTACAGACGAATTCTACGAATTTCCTATACGGAACATAAGACAAATGCGTACGTAAGAAATAAAATAGAAATGTATGCAGATGTACAAGAATCATTTCTTTCAATAGTGAAGCGACGAAAACTAGAGTAGTTTGGACATACATGCAGACATTATTCCATGATGGGGGGAGGGGGTAGGAGTGTCTGGCAGATAAGAAGAGGAAGACCAAGAGTACGATGGATCAGCGACATCGCAGAATATATGGGCATGTCTCTGGCCAATACAGACCTGCCTACCCTGAACACAGAGCAGTTCAGAGTATCTAGGTTGAAGACATCGCAGCAAAGCTGTAAACTAGGACATCGCTTTTCCTTTTCATGACTACGTCCTGCTAATTAGCAAATATTTGCTAATGGACGTACGAAAAGATTACAATAATTCTCATATCGTCTTATGTGTATATATATATTTTATGTGCGCAGCTAATGGGCGTTCATGGCACATCTTGTAAAGAGAAGTGTGATTGAAAACAGTGAAGCTTATGCTGCGACCACATGCCATATTCCTATGAAGGCGGTATGAGGGCATTGGCGTGGTATGAATCTCAAATCTACACTCGTGTATACTTTCTCAGCGACTCTAAGAGCATGATAAAAAAGATTAGAAATAGCTGGGTACGCAGACAGTAGTTGCATCGATGAAAAGGGCCAATCTGACTACTAATTTAATATTTGTGACTTACCATGCCTGGAAATGTCGTAACAAAATAGCATCTTTTTTTGAAGATGCGGTTAATCAAGTACGGAAAATCTCGTGTACGAGAATTGCTAAGCGATGTCATGCCGTTGAACGGACTGGTTCAATTCCCGTTAGACTTAAGAATACCGATGAATCACAACTTAAGTTACCTTCCCAAACCTAAACGGGTAAATAATATTTCCAAACATTGTAAATAAACATTAAACACACTCCAAAATTATTACTTTCAGCAGTCTCCTATTAATTATAACTGTAAGAATACATTCAAAAGTCTACCATTAATTACAAATGTAATAATAACATTCATCAGTTTCCCATTAATTACAAATGTAATAATAACGTTATGTCCCCATTAATGAGAAATGTACGAATACTAATAACATTCAAACGTTTTCCATTAAATGTAATAATAAAATTCAGCAGTTTTCCATTAATTACAAATGTTATAATGACGTTTCTAAGACCCATTAATTACAAATGTAATAATAACATTCATTCGTCTCCCATTAATAAAAAGTGTAATAATAACGTTCATCTTCTTATTATTATTGTCCATGACGGTGTGGCGTTGGTTATCATGGTTACCACAGCCTTTGATTTAATGCGCTGTCAATCATTTCCGATATCGATGTTCTCCCATGCCACAATGCTAGGGTGTCAAGCATCTTCCCCCTCTTAGTCTTCTCCCCACCCCTCTTGCTCCTCAACGTGTCTGTTGTTACATCTCTCCTCTTCTCACGATGTGTCCAAAAAATGTGGACTGTCTCTTTCTGATGCGGTAAGCAGCTCTCTATTTTAATCAACTTCTTTCAAGATATCTTCATTACGCTTTTTTTTTCTGTCCATTGAGTTCGCTGTAAAACCACATCTCCGATGCATCAATATAAATTTTGCTGTTCTGCTGAGCGCCCAAGATTCATTTCCATACATCAGATTTGGTTCTATATGAATTATTAGAGTTTTCTTTCTCACCCCAACGTATAAAGATATTCTTCATTATAAACTAGTTTCACCGCACGTGGGGCATTCCCATGTGCTCCGCTCTCCTTTCCAGCAGCCATCTCAGTATATGTAGACTCAGATTATCGGTCAGGTGTTGACTGCGTGATCACCGGGGCCTTCCAAAAGAGTTACTTTTCCGATCCCCACCTCTAGATACTCCCATTTCTAACATCCTCTGTATGTGTACGTTCTCAGCCTCATTGACACCATCTTCATCTTGAAATGAATTTATTACTGCCTTAATCAAGTCTGTTTTATCTCTTCTCAGCATTGTGCAGTCTACCACCGCATTGCCTGCCAATGAGTGGGCTCTCTTCTTTCGTCTGACCCCAGCATGACCAGGGCAGTATATTCATGTAAAGCCCTGGACAATTGAATTGTTCAGTAAGTCCCACCAATCTTTTCTCAGCATGTACTTTTCTATCTTGCGCAGTATGCTTTGAATAACTTATAAAGATATATTAAATGTGATGGTCGTCTTCTTGTGAAATGTTGCCTTTTCCTGTGCAATTTTATATTTGGCATCTTTAATATATCTTCCACCTTCTATTATTACCAATTAAATAATGCACCAATATATTTGAATATGTTGACTTGCTTCAGACTGATTCCATCTACTTTGATGTTGCATTCTGGAGGACATTTATTCTTTGATATTACAATTACTTCAGTGGTTCTACTATTCAGTCTAAGACCTTTGTTCTGACTTTCTTTTGCAATGATAGTAATCATTTTCTTGTAACTGTGTTTCACATTTGGCTGTCAAAACTGTATCATCGGTGTGTCGCATATTGTTTATACTATGCCCCCCAATTGATATTCCTGGCATATGGTGCATTGATCTCATTATTATTTCACTGTATACATTGAATAGATAGGGTGACAGCACGCAACCTTGTCTAAACCCTTGCTTGATGTGTTGAAATGATACTGAGTGGTTATCGATTCTTATGGCTGCTGTTTGTTGGTTGCCAATATATATTCCCCATTATTCTCAGAATATACCATCAATGTTTAAATTCTCCAATATTCTAATTATATCTTCATGTGTCACTTTATAAAATGCCTTAGTGTAGTAAATAAAGCACAAATACAGATCTCTGTTTATTTTGCGTTCGCTCCATAATAATCATCACGGATGCGATTTTCGCCGGGATCGTAGTTACGTTGTGCCACCATTATGTGCCTTGTAGGCCCAACACAGCCGATTTCGGCATGTCTTGGTATTTCAGGTGGACTACCCTAGCTTGTGACAGCCTTCCTATCTGTCGCTAGGCGGCGAATGTGTACTGACTATGTCGAGATAGTTTGTCCTACACGTCCATCTTGCACGAGTTATTCCGCAGTTAAGTGATCTTGTCTCATGTAATTAGACGTATTGTTCCCGTGTCCATATATATATATATAAGTATCTTGGAACATTTAAAACAAAATAAATGTAGAAATATCATGTAGCTGAGGGTGATAGCTTCCAACCAGGGAACAACTTTTTAGGATATAGTCTATACAGTCAGATACAATTTACAGACATCCGCTGACTGAACAAATACACATACATTCACACACCACATATACTCGCAGACATAACTTCACTAACACTCCCACCTTCTGGTTATATGTTATTATTTCCTTCCTGTTCCCTCTCCTTCCTCCGTTCTGGGTTTTATTTTAGACATTCAGAAATGAATCTCCTCACAACAGAATTAAGTGTAACAAAATACGACTCGATTTTCAAACTGGGAATATAGACATTGAATATTAAATTATTACCCAAGGTCTGGTTTGAAATGAGGCTAACAAAAAACAACAGTAAAACTGAAGAAAATATCAATACATGAAAATTGCATATGACTATTGCGGTATGCACATGTTCAATACATTTAACGATATATACTTGTACATAAATTCTAATCTTCACTCAAATATTCGTTTTTGTTGTAGCATGTGCACCGTGGATACTGTGGATAATAGATTGTGCTTGCTGATATAACAGCATTATACAGTTTTTGTTTCAGCACTTGCACCGTGGATACTGTGGATAATACCTTGTGCTTGTTGTTTACTACATTGTATAACAACATTGTATGTTGTTTGTTTGTGAGTCCATATATCGCGCGTTGTGTATCTTTGATGTATACAAGCGCTGGATTTTCCAATAATCCGAACAGAACGTGGTCTATGGGGCCCACTTCTTTAGGTACCTCACGACCGTGGATTACTCTATTTATATATCTATCTATCTGTATGTTTGTCTTGCCCTTGCCTGTCTGCATGCCTGTATGTCTGTCTGTTTATATATTTATACGCTGTGGCCCTTGATTGCATTGCGGCATCAGGGGTAGAAGAGTTCTCTGGAGATGGCCTTCTTGTGTGCTGTTTGTAAGCGTGTTCGTGTGGCTTCCTTGATTTATGTGGTTCATCTTTTACATGGTCTGCCTCTGGCTTTATAGTCGTGATGTCTATCCTGCTGATTACTATATAAATTATAGTACTGATTATTATAAATTGAAAAGAAAAGGGTTGAAAAATATAAATAATTGACTTCATCCAAATCGGGTTACCCCCATCTGTACACTGTCCCTGTCAACGAAGTAAAACGTTGCTTTCCTCGATTACCACTCAAAACATGTCACTTGTAGCTTAAAGAGATAATCCCCTGGGACCTCATGAAAATCCTTGTTCTAAACAAAACCTGAATTCAAAATTGGTCTTCTTGTGCAACGATCGAGTAACTTAACCAAACCCTCAGGGAGATCGTCGAAAATGGTTTATGATACTGTACTGCATCGGTCGGTAACCTTTTATGTCTATGTACCGGTCTATGTAATCAGGAGTTAAATATTGTGTTTTGTTCCGGTTTCAGCAATCAAGAGTTAAATGTTATGTTTTTTATTCTGGTGTATGTAATCTGGTGTTAAATGTTATGTTTTTAAAATTCCAGTCTATGTAATCTGGTGATAAATGTTATGTTTTCTCTTCTGTCCAATAAGGAATTTAATGTTTCGGTGTATATAATGAGAAGTTAAATGCTATGTTTACTGTTCCGCTCTATATAACCAGGAGCTAAATAATATGATTTATGTTCCGGTCTGTGTAATCTGGAATTCAATGTTATGTTTTCTGTTTTCGTAAGAACGTGTCACTGAATTCAATTCTACTGGACAGGAAATGTCGACATTCATTTCAATGTTGTTGTTTTTTTTTTTTTTTTTTTTTTTTTTTTTTTACATTAAGAATACGTGCAACTGCTAGCGTTAAAGTTCGCATAATAATTGTAAAGGTGCGCTTGCATCTCTGAGCAGGTGTTTTAGCAGTAGTTTCTACGGATGTCGGTCAACGTTACGTCCGCTTGTAATACTGTTTACAGCACTCAAGATATCTTATTTCCGGTCTGTTCTTTCATTGAGAATAACTTTGTTAAGAAATGCAAATATGCGTTGTTTAAAAATGTGCTATTTATAATCGACGAAGTATTCTATCTTTCAAGTTTCTCTATCAATAATATAATAGTTGAACGATTTCTGGCACCATTGATGAAAATGGTGGAGTTTTTTTTATGGAGCAGGTGACAGATAGTATGTTAGTCTACTATGCCTTTCTTCACCTGTGTGTACAAAATATGATGGATGAATAGGAACATTTTCATGCATGTCATGAGAGTCGACAAAGGTGAATTGACAAGGAGTTGGTTACTTTAGCCAGTTATCATCGATGTACGAAATATACCGAAGATACATGTATGTGTTGCTGGAGGAAAGGGAGAAGGGTCTTAACCTGTTTTTCTGTATCGTGACTCGAGATTGCAAGAAAGGAAGGAGGATGGTCTTTACCTGTTTTTCTGTATCGTGTCTCGAGATTGCAAGAAAGGCAGGAGGAGGGTCTTTACCTGTTTTTCTGTATCGTGTCTCGAGATTGCACGAAAGGGACGAGGGTCTTAACCTGTTTCTCTGTATCATGTCTCGAGATTGCAAGAAAAAGAGAAGGGTCTTAACCTGTTTTTCTATCTCGTGTCTCGAGAGTACAAGGGAGGATGGTCTTGATCTGTTTTTCTGTTTCGTCTCGAGATTGCAAGAAAGACTAAACGTCATTCACATTGAAAGAGTACATAAATTAT
Source organism: Meghimatium bilineatum (assembly GCA_034231615.1). Classification (NCBI taxonomy): domain Eukaryota; kingdom Metazoa; phylum Mollusca; class Gastropoda; order Stylommatophora; family Philomycidae; genus Meghimatium; species Meghimatium bilineatum. The sequence goes on along the minus strand of CM067322.1, from coordinate 45,765,731 downwards.
GTCATTACATATATAACCAATTTCAGCCAAAAATAACATAAGCTCTGATAAACATCTCCATCAGAAATAATGCAAGAAATATACGAACCTAAAGGATAAAAACACACCCCACACGTGGAGTTGACGATAGTGACATTCTAGTACTTCCTGTGCATTATCATATTATCATCATTATAATATAAAGTAATATATGGAGCAGAAACATGGACATTGATATCTGCATATGCACACACAATAAATATGCAGTTTCATGGAAACCAGCAAATGATCAGGTGTTGGACAAATTAGGAAAGAGAAAAAAAAAGAACTGTCCATGGAAATAAAAACAAGAATAAATAACAAATATTATGATACATTCGACGACATCACAGTTGATTTGTAAACCATGGCACACACCATCACATTCTCCGGACTACATCTTGCTAACTAGCAGGAGTTTGAGACACAACGCAGAAGACGATGAAGATCTAAATTATTTTGATCCGGTTTAAAAGCATAGTAATACTTTGACATGAGATTCACGTCGTAACAAGTATTTCAGGAAGATTGAACATTTCAGGAAGATTGAACATTTCAGGGAGATTGAACATTTCAGGGAGATTGAACATTTCAGGGAGATTGAACATTTCAAGGAGATTGAACATTTCAGGGAGATTGAACATTTCAGGGAGATTGAACATTTCAGGGAGATTGAACATTTCAGGGAGATTGAACATTTCAAGGAGATTGAACATTTCAGGGAGATTGAACATTTCAGGGAGATTGAACATTTCAGGGAGATTGAACATTTCAAGGAGATTGAACATTTCAGGGAGATTGAACATTTCAGGGAGATTGAACATTTCAGGGAGATTGAACATTTCAGGGAGATTGAACATTTCTGGGAGATTGAACATTTCTGGGAGATTGAACATTTCAAGGAGATTGAACATTTCAGGGAGATTGAACATTTCAGGGAGATTGAACATTTCAGGGAGATTGAACATTTCAGGGAGATTGAACATTTCAGGGAGATTGAACGTGTGCTTGATTGTATAATAGTGTAGATACCCATAGCCACAAATAATCGAAAACAGTTGTCACTGACCGTTAGATGCAAATTTTGAAGTTCTGCTTTAAACTAGTGTTACACAATATTTAAAATTAAAATGACAAATGACTACCAAAATCAGGTATGTTGAGCCATTGTCACATACAATTGCGACAACATGCATCTACATTCTCTGTACTACATCCTGCAGAAAATCTATTTAGTACACAATTGTTAGCTGCAGGACAGATCAGCGCTCTGTGAAAAATATATTTAAAATCCTAGATATATAGATGTTGGTTAGTTAGTGCAAGTTAACTAGGTTGTTGGTTTATTTGTGCGAGTTAACTAGGTTGTTGGTTTATTTGTGCGAGTTAACTAGGTTGTTGGTTTATTTGTGCGAGTTAACTAGGTTGTTGGTTTATTTGTGCGAGTTAACTAGGTTGTTGGTTTATTTGTGCGAGTTAACTAGGTTGTTGGTTTATTTGTGCGAGTTAACTAGGTTGTTGGTTTATTTGTGCGAGTTAACTAGGTTGTTGGTTTATTTGTGCGAGTTAACTAGGTTGTTGGTTTATTTGTGCGAGTTAACTAGGTTGTTGGTTGAATTGCGCGAGTCAACTAGGTTGTTGGTTTATTTGTGCGAGTTAACTAGGTTGTTGGTTTATTTGTGCGAGTTAACTAGGTTGTTGGTTGAATTGCGCGAGTCAACTAGGTTGTTGGTTTATTTGTGCGAGTTAACTAGGTTGTTGGTTTATTTGTGCGAGTTAACTAGGTTGTTGGTTGAATTGCGCGAGTCAACTAGGTTGTTGATCTGTTAGTGCCCGTCTACTAGGTTGTTGGTCTGTTAGTGTGAGTTAATTAGGTTATTGATTCATTAGCGCCCGTCTACTGGGTATAAGTCAGATATTATAAACACATTGAATATTCCAGAGTGTTGGCTACTAAACACAATAACAAAAAGAAAACTACGACTGTTTGGTTATATAAAGAGACACAACTGTTTAGAACGACAAATAATGGAGGGAAGAGTACCTGGATCGAGGAGAATGGGCAGACCAAGAAGACAATGGACTGACGACATAATGAATACATCGCTAGAAAATGCAAGCCACATCGCCAAAGACAGAGAGAGGTTCGGAGAGTTCATTGGTAAGACAACTTTCTGGAAGGAATACGTCACATGATACACTACTAGGTTGTTTGTTAGTGCGAGTTAACTAGCTTGTTGGTTTATTAGTGTGAGTTAACTAGGTTGTTGGTTTATTAGTGTGAGTTAACTAGGTTGTTGGTTTATTAGTGTGAGTTAACTAGGTTGTTGGTTTATTAGTGTGAGTTAACTAGGTTGTTGGTTCATTAGTGCCCGTCTACTAGGTTGTTTGTTTGTTAGTGCTTGTCTATTAGGCTGTTTTGATATGTGAGTGCGAATCTACTAGGTTGTTGGTGCATTAGTTTGAGTCTACTATGTTGTTGGCTTTTTGTTGTTGTTTTTTTTGGCCAGTCATATGGGTTATTGAATTATCAGTGCTAATCTATTATGTTTTCGGTTTCCTAGTGAATGTTTGTTACTCAGTGCCAGTGTACGAGGTTGTTTGTGTCTGTGAGTCAATTTGGTTGTTGATTTGTTAGTGTATATTAAGCTATTGGTTTCTTAGCGCCAGTCAACTAGGTTCTTGGTTTGCTAGTGCGAGTGAACTAGGTTGTTTGTTTTGCTTTGTTTTTGTTTGTGTCAGTCTACTAGGTTTTTAGTTTTTTTCGAGATAACTATAAAATATAATTTAAGCTGATTCAACGGGGAATCAATGTAACGACAACTTTGTGATGGTAACCCGACTGATTCACGGGACCAGGAAGAGGAGCATAGAATAGCGATACTGTTTTCTTCCATGCATGGCGTAATAGATGACTAGGGAGATTTAGAATTAAAAATACTAGTGCAGTAAATATGTCAAAGCGACATAGAAACCATGGTAAAATAAAGCGTCATGACGAAAAGAGTATGTACCTCAGTCAAGCTGTAAACCATGGCACAACATATTTCTTTCTCTGGAATCCATGATGACAACCAGCGGGAATTTGAGAACGAACACAGAGAAAGATAATTCGCCTCCCGCGCTGATAAGCCATTAAATACTCTAATGTCAATAGACATATTCAGCTTATCATGGAGAATTTAATTTCATTAAGAGTATAATGGTTTATCATCGGTACATTCAGTACTTTGCTCTAATATGACACATTTAGGGTGGAATTTGAAGAGTTCGTTATTAAGTGTTCTGGTAGAAGAACTGGGGGTCTGAAGAGAGGAATTCAAAGAATGTTTCACCATCGGGTCACGGGAACCATAAGCAGGCTTCTTTCCTGTACTTGGAAGACTGAACATCCATGTGTTTGCACGGACTGCAATTATTTTGTATCATCATAATCATACAGATAATCTGACATCGGTGCAGTCACTAATTTTCTAATAATCGACGATCTCGACCTCTGGCCAACAGCAAGGAGTTTCAGATACCTTCAGTCCCAAGTCTCTGGAAACGAAAGCAGGTCACGATAAGCTGTCTAGTGAGCGTGCTAGTGAATTCATGAATTATGGTTTCCATGGCGTGAATAATGTGAACATTTTACTTTCTATGCAGATGCCGACTGCAAGCACGTATCATTCTGTTTTCTGTGTGACTCTATATTTAAGACTGAAACATTGAATATATTGGTGTAACAATAGTTGAAGATTTTGAATATAAGTGATAGACGTTTGTTATATATTGGTTATGTAGTATACAAGACAAATATATTCGTCCAGCAGCAAATAAACAGACTTGCAGGTTAGTTAGCAAGAATCACTTTTGGCTGTAGTGCAACGACGTAATTTTTTTTTAGTTTAGACATGTAATAAGACATGCCTCACTTTCTAAAAGAATTGTGCAAGATGTAGTCGAGGATGTATGGAGAAGAGGTGGCAAAAGCTAGTCCAGGGTTCACATCAGGGAATGGTCTGGTAAAGATTTTTCAACACTTGTTCGAATGGCTGAACAAAGATGTGTTTGTGGTGCTTTATATGCTTATATCGCCAGTGGGGCATCACTACAGCCCTTACGGTTTATGCCGATATCTCGAGTGCGACATCACTAGAAGTTCATGCTGCTATCTCCAGCTGCAATAGAGTGAGGGGTGACAGGCCAGAACAATAGAACAGTAGGTCGGCGGCTTAGTTAAAATTCAGACAGAATGCCTGACAGAACCAAAGGAACAAGTAAAGTGTAGTAACAATATTGTCATAAGCCTGTCTTTAGGGCAAATTAAACCATATTTAAGAATGACCGTCTCCACGAAGCTGGCAAAGCAGATGACATCAGTCAACATGTCTGCCGATGTGGGAGGTGCCTGATGTACGAACACCAGCGAAAAATTGACCGGATACAATTGTTTTCATGTATGTAACTTGTTGTCTTCAATTAAATAACGAAGAGGGCGAGACTTTAAAACGGATGTGAGATGTCAGAGGGAAGCATTTTGATTGGTCAGAAGTTTTTCTGAAACTCTATGAAACTCTCCATTTTGGGAAGAGAGTTCGGATTAGGACGAAGAAGCCGGAAGACTAGGTCCGGAGAATAGGACGTCGGACTGTGTTAGGGGCCCAGGTTGAGACCAAAGCTAAGAAGTGTATTTAGAAGTTATAGTCAGGGAAGTTTAGTTTCAAAATTGTAGTTAGAAGGTTTTAGGAGAGCTTGAAAAGTTGAGAGCCCGAGTACATCTTTAGGAAAGCCTGTGAACTAAGGGATGTTGAATATTTCCTAGGTGATGTACATTGAAATATTGATGTCCTATTCCCTGGATGTTGTAATTTGGATGTTGTAAATCTGGACGATGTGATGAACCAATAAACAGGTTATATATGTGAGAATTCTGGTTGTCACTATATTTTTGAATACGATACATACTGACTCTTATCACCATTAGACACTGTCTTACAGTGGGACATTACAACAACCGTCACGGTTTATGTTGACATCTCCAGAGACATCACTACGACCCTCATTGTTTACGCTGATATTTTCAGTCAGACATCACCTCATGGTTTACGCTGATAACTCCAGTGGGACATCAATAAAGCCCTCATTTTTTAAATATATAGCAGATAAAAAAGTTGCCATTCTTTGTTTTACCGTTCGGGCCGTCCCTGACATGTCCATCCCTTCTATATCACCTATCGCTATATGTATGCGTTGTCATAATGCAGCTATTAGTGTTCTCTCTAATGTTATCCGGTAATATAAATGTGTCTATTCAACATACTTGTCTACAAAGTCACTGTGCACTTATTTACATTAGTGGTAACACTGTCATATAAAATATATTTAGTGCAAATATATGGTCCGATAATTCAAGCTAGTTATAGACATCCTGTTATAGACATCCTGTTATAAACATACCTTCATACGAGGTAGCTTCAACACGTTATGATGCTCCTCCTCCACAAGCTAAGATGAGCATGGCATGAAAAGCAATAAATATATATGACGAAAACATTTGAAAAAGCCATTGGTTTTTGTCTATTTTGGTTTAGTTTTGTGAGTTCGTAGATACATGAGGATTCCGATTTGTGACAGGAAAGATCTTTTGCTGTGTGTTCTTGCATGCAGAGGGTCCGGAGTAAGAAGGTTTTCAGATCCTTTACTTCCGCTTAGTTCTCTGGTAGATTGCCCGCAGTGTTCTTTCCTGTTCATATTTTATAATGCCAGCGGTGATCTGAGTGTTAGTTAGTCGGTGGATCATCGTCACTGCACTCGGGACAATTCCACAGGTGCGCATATCTCTCATTCAGTGTATCCGCCATTACACGTTAAACTGACTGTTCAAGTACGCCGCTGATTGACCATCATTCTTCCTTGTCCACGAATCCGCTCCATTCTAGCGACACCAAATTTCAAATCAATCTTCCTTATTCTAGTCATGGAACAAGAGTCATCATCACTTATACAGTAATCTGTTCGTATGTTTTCCCGTAGGGCGTTCAAAATATCTGCCGATCCATCGCTCCGCCAACACCCGTAGTAGCCGAGTGGGTGGCCAAATTATCTGGTCTCCCATTAACCCGGACTCCCCCATGTCTCAACACAAAAATAAATGTCACTTTCTACGCATAGGAATTATTTACCGCATGCAGCCACTGTTCCCAAGTGCCCCGCTTGCACTTTCAATCATGCTCATCGAGTCACTGAGTATACAGCATGTGTCGCAGTCTGCGAACACACACTTTAAGGCTTTAGTTGCTGCCAAAATCTCCATTTTACATGCTGCTTGTCGTCTGAGCGAAAACACCATAGTTTTCTTTGATGCTCTTCCCCAAGCCTTTGATCCGTGAAGGCCCAGGCACTCTTTTGTCAAACAACCGACCCATCTGTATATATATATATATATATATATATATATATATATATATATATATATATATATAATCATATCACCTTCTCTGGAATTCTCGCAGATCAGAGGCTGCCCTCCGACTACACGATATGAGTGTGCCAAGCTGAACGATCAAAAGCTGTAGTCTCCAAAAGTCTGGGATCAATGCTACACTGTTTGAGGGACTTCGTCAAGTGATCTTTAAAGCGCTCTTTCTGCCTTCCAATTGAACGTTTACCATCGCATAGCTACCCATAGAACAATCTCCGTGGAAGGTGCTTGTCTAGCATACAGATGATGTGGACGATGATACGGACGTTATAGTAATTATTTAATTATAAATAAATAATTAACAATACAATTATATGTACTACATTTACTTCAATGAAGTTCCCTTCGGCGTCTGCACATTTTTGCCAATGTCCATATACCTGCTGGAAACATTCGTAGAACTCATTCTTTGACACCTCTCACAGCTGTCTTGTCGCATTAATGATAACTTCATCTGCATCATTGAATCACTGTCCAGTCAGTGCCGATGTTAGTCTAAGGAACACGAAAAATCAGCCGGTGCAACGTCGGGAGATTATGGAAGCTGCTCCAAAGTAATCACATTGTGCTCTGGAACATGAAATCGAGGTTGCTGTTTAACCAGTATGGATAGATGTGCCGGCGCATTGTCATTCAACATAATCCATCTGTTTGTTCTCCATTGTTCTGGTCGTTTTTTCTTATTGCATTTCTTAGACGGAGGATACTTTCGATATCTACATTGCGGAACCACCACATGCTTTCTTAAGAAATATTAGTGTCTCTGAGGTCGATTCTCAAATAAAACACAGAGTTTGACATTTGTACGTTGTTTAATCGAGGACATTTTCAACACTGACGATGCAACTAGCACAACACACAAACTAATGTATCTTCTCTTTGAGAGTATATGTGTCGGTCACGTCTGTCCTTCCACGTCATGTCAAGGTCATGTCCTTTCCTAAAGGTCATTATTTACTGCTAAACATGGGGTGCAAAGGGAACGCATTGCTCTAGGCGGACCCAGGGTTAGCAGATAACCAAGATCCCAAATGTACCTCCACGCGGTGCACACTGGAAAAAGAAATACAGCAGCTCGTGCTGATTCTGGCCAAATCATTTGGGGATCGTTTCCGAGAATGTGGAGGTAGCAGATGGAAAGAGATTTGACTGCACAAGAGACAGACAATATCTCCGAAACCACCAGCATCACCACATATAGCGACACTGTCGACACACAGTGAAGCTAGTCAGTCCAGTCCGAACATTGGAGGGGCGGCCAATGTAAAATGCACGTAAAGGCAGATGCATGGCGAGAGACAAATATATTTCATACCGAGTACAATGAAACAATGAAAGGGCAGAACAGCGCTAGAGGGCAGCGCGAACTGCACATAGAAAATGAAAAGTTCCTAGGAAAGGGGAACTACAAGCTCCGTCAGCTCGAGACGAGCTTCTAGTTACCTGTGTTCCTTACAGGCAGAGACCCAGACCCATTCATTGGCGTTTTGTAAAGCAAGAAGACCTAATCCAACTCTAATGTCGAGCCTTCCTAAACCGGAAATATGCTCGCGAAGAGAAAGGGTTCCGTACTCGATGCGCTCAGGCATAAAAGGGACAACGATTTAGCCCTGGCTCAACTCTACTGTCAGGTTTTCCTACACCGGAAATACACTTGAAGAGAGAAAGGGTTCAGTACCTGATGGGCTCAGGCGCTATTGGGACAAGGACGCTCAGCTCGAGAACGCCTTGCTCTCAAACGCGTGGTGTGAGACTCGAACTTGGACAAGGGGTACACGATGTCGGTGAATGAGACCTCGGCTAAGAGGGCGAAAGAGCCAGGGTCCAACTCCTCTGTTGAGTTCTTCCCCTAAGGAACCAGGCTCACGGATGAGAAACGGTTCAGTACCCAATGGACACAGGCACAGCACGCCCAATTACACGAGGCAAGTTCATAGACAGTGGAACACCTCGTTCGAGTCAGACGAGAGCAAAAAATCGTCTGGGCAAAGAGTCTCCACTACGCGTGCCTGGAGACAGATATAGAGGCTGTCACAGGCTAAGGGTAGCCCACCCGAATTGTCAAGGCATGCCAAAATCGGATGTGCTAGGCCTACAAGGCGCATAACGGTGGCACAACTTAATCACGCTCCCGGCGGAAATCGCACGGATATCCGTGATGGTTACAATGGAGCGAACGAAAAACAAACAAACAAACTGCTAAACATATAATTTCTTGAACATCAATTTTGCATTCAAATACTAGTCTTCTTCTTTCGTTCACTTGAAACATGTCTATATCTGTAAACACTAGTCGACTAGTCCACTATTCTGGTAGATAGTCTTGTGAAGCTACTTCGTTCACCACACACTTCACATACGTAGTAGTATAAGACACATGAACCATTAATCAGAATGATTTAAGTGTACAATTATAATGTCAAAAACAAAAACACTAGACTTGCCATCCACCATTCTATTACGATCAACACCTCTTCTACAAGTTATGTACATTTCTCCCTGTATGTATGTAGGTTAATAACATGTTATTACATCATCTTGGTGACTCAGGTCACGCACGCGCACACAACAACAACCACCATTCTTCCGGCTCATCACAAAAGCCATTTCTGAGACTTGTGTTTGATACAGTTATGCTAGGATCCGACGGAATAAGAGATATTGGAAAATCAAATTATATATTATATATCTACGCGAGGGCTGCCAGTGACACTTATTAAACTGGGGGTGTCGATTTGTTTTGTTGTTCTGTATTAGATTTAATTGGGAGCCGCGTTAGCGCAGTGGTTAGCGCACTGGCTTCGCATATGAGTGGTCCTGGGTTCATTCCACAGCTGAGGGGGAAATGTTTTCAGATCGCAACGGCTCCCAGGTCGACCCAGCCTTAAATGGGTACCGGATTAATCCGGGAAGTAAAGACTGCGAGGGAGAGGAGATGGCTACCGCCCTCATTTGCAGAGCCTGTGAAATGTGAGATCGCTAACATCTCACACCCCTACGGCATGAATAAATGTTATGGGTTACTTTACTTTTTACTATTAGATTTAATAAAGCCACTTATGTTTAATTTGTGATGTTAAATAATGGAGAGTTTACACAGTTACAACTATTAAGAAGTTATATGTTTCCAAAGAGAACATATGGTTGTGAGACTTGGGTAAGGTAATGACATCTGAAATGGAAAAGAAATTATCGCATTTGAAATGAAATTTTGTTGAAAGGTCATAAGAATATCATGGACAGAAAGACTAACCAACGCAAATGTCCACAAAGATGTGAACATAAAAGAAGAATGTTTCCTCAAAACTATTAAAAAAACCACGTCATTCGTGACGTTGTTTTACTTGAACAATCACACGGTAAAGACACCCATGCCACAAGTTTCGTTGTCCGGGAAAAGTTTAGAAAGAGCTAGCACAATGAGATATCTGGGTGTGTTTTTTGACAGAAGCCAGGGTTGGAACATGTTGACCACGTTATCATAAGGGCAGGCAAAGGCTTAGCAGCAATGAAGGTTATGGCTGCTGCGCAGTGTGAGCAAAGATTGTTATCTCTTTTGTACGAGGGTTTGGTTGTGGCTGTGGTGGAATATGGACTGGCAATTCAGACTCTTAGCCAAACTCAGATCGAAAGACTGGATAGAGTCCAGAATGCAGCAATGCGTATCATTCTGGGATGCACAAGAGATACATCGACAAGAGCATGCGATACCTACTTGACTGCCCAACAGCTGAGCATAGATTACAGTATTGCCGTGCACGGGCGTACCTTCAAATACATGCAGATAAGGAACACCCGTTGCATTCCGAAATACAGAATGTTAAAGGCAGCAGACTCAAGAGAGGAAGGTCGTGGATGGGACGTGCTGAGGATGTCATACAAAGCGTGTGCAGATTACAGGATGTGGCAGCAGGTACGGAATGGATAGGTCTACCCACAGATATCGAAAATTGTTTGAGAGTAGTAATATCACTTAGCAGGGAATGCAGAGAATGGTGTCCCACAGTTGTGGAGAAAGAAGTGTAGGCTTTAATCAGTGAGAATACCAAAGAGGAGGATGTGATTATATACACTGATGGATCTGTAATTAGGCATATTCGCAGTGCTTGGGCCTTTACAGCTCAGTGCGCAGGTAAAACGATCAGGGAGGAAAATGGTGCCTTTGCGGTCACTACGAGTAGTATGACCATGGAGACTATGGCGGTGACCAAGGCATTTGAGTGGCTACGAACACAGATAGTAACGGAGGTCTACAAGATAATTCCAGCTGGAGTTAGAGCACTTTAAAATGTCTCTTAGTATAAAAGTTTCTTTATTCAATTGTACCTTTCAGTTCCCCGTGAAACATAGGACTGGAGCTGTTTGTAAACTATGTCTGTGATGCGCTGTCTTCTTCAACTGTGTCCCCGAGCTCTTTATTTGGTCCACGATCAGCTGGAAAATTCTACAATTAGCCCACTACCTTCTGTGTACTTTTGTTTATTTGGCCCACGATCAGCTGGATAATTCTACAATTAGCCCACTACCTTCTAGATACTTTTGTTTATTTGGCCCACGATCAGCTGGATAATTCTACAATTAGCCCACTACCTTCTGGGTACTTTTGTTTATTTTGCCCACGATCAGCTGGATAATTCCACTGTTGGTGTGCAGACCTAAAATTATTTCACCACGATTCAGATTTAATATAGACCTATTCCTCGTTTACTAAAGAATTCAATGTTACCCAGCTGCATTTTTCAAAGAAAGATACAGAACTGCATCTTTCCATATTATATTCTACATCAGATCACATTTCTACAACTCTTGTCCAGGCTGTAAACAAATTATGTGCAAGTGGGTGCGTGATAAGATCTATATTATGTGGGACACGATATCAGCCTTTTCAAATGGTAATTTCCTAGTTTGTTTAAAAAAAAAAGTTTGTAATAATGCTTAGCCGCATTGGTATATTCCATTCTCGACGTTATGGCTGATATATCTATCTACTTTGAATGATCTGAAATGTGTTTAGTACATATATTTAGTTAAATATATAAAAAACACCTGCAAATAGTCAGTTACATATATACATATGCATGCATACACATGCATACACAATTGTATATATGCACCCATAAACCCTTCAGGAAATATATGCATGTTATGAAACATATAACTACATCCAGTGGGGTCTCCTGGATATTGGCAGGGGGGGGGGCATACATTCATGGTTGGTTGGTTGCTGATCCAGCGGTTCATGGGCTCATGCCCTTTGACCCAACATACATTTATAAACACTGATAATTATCAGGTCTTATATATGTTTAGAGGAGGTATTTCTTGTTTAAGAAAGGTCATTCTTTCCTATTTGTGACCACGACCAACTTCTTTTTCGTTAATTTTTATGGCAAAATCTATGAATGGGGAAAGGGCGGGAATATTTTGCTTTTTTACTTGTTTCATGGTACAAAATATCATGTTCTGACTTACTTCATGGTACAATATATCTTCTTCTGCGTTTTTTCTCAAACTCCTGCAGATTAGCAGGATGTAGTCCGGAGAACGAAATGCGTTGTGTCATGGTTTACAGCATTGCCACAATATCTGCGCCTTTCGGCCTGACACATCCGACTTCAGCAAGGCTTTGGGTCACTGACCCTATATGGGATGGGGCAACCAATTCCATCCCATAACCTCCTTAGTCGCCTTTTACGACATGCGTGGAAGGTAAACAGTGTTGCTATTCTTTGCTTCCCTTTTGGGCCCCAGCAACACACGGGCGATACAATATATCATGTTCTGACTTACTTCATGGTACAAAATATCATGTTCTGACTTACTTCATGGTACAAAATATCATGTTCTACTTACTTCATGGTACAAAATATCATGTTCTGACTTACTTCATGGTACAAAATATCATGTTCTGACTTACTTCATGGTACTATGTCCACTCCTGAAACTCTGACACCCAATGCGACTGATGTGTTTCAATTTCCTAGACAACAGCCAATTGAAAGATCATCATTGTGTATTTATTGGATAATTGTTATACTAGATATTAATGATAAATATTTATGAAAAGTTTTGATATTAATTGCTAAAATAGTATTGCATATTTTACAGTGCAGCATTATAAGAAACACCGCAGTAGATTCGTTGCACAACTGCTGCATCTCTAATCTCTGCTACACGAACATATAAGCGAGATTGTGAGAGCGAACACTATATATATATATACATATATCTTCTTCTTCTGCGTTCCTTCTCAAACTCCTGCAGATCTGCAGGATGTAGTCCGGAGAACGGAATGCGTTGTGTCATGCTTTACAGCATTGCTGCGATATCTGCGCTTTTCGGCCTGACACATTCGACTTCAGCATGGCTTAGGGTCACTGATCATATATGAGATGGGACAGCCAACTCCATCCCATAACCTCCTTAGTCGCCTTGTACGACATGCATGGAAGGTAAAAAGTGTTGCTATTCTTTGCTCCCCTTTCGGGCCACGACAACACACGGGAAATATATATATATATATATATATATATATAAAATCCCCCCCCCTAATGTGTATATACATTTCAGGGATATGAAAAATTGGTCACAATTATGTATTACGTGTTAGGTATTACTTATGTTGATCTTCGCCTACTGGACACGTCCATAGTAGTAAGTTAGTACCCACCCGAGAGGGCCCTTTTCTGGAGCTCCGACCAAAGTCCAACTTGCACGGGTGTCGCGAACCAGGTAGTCGAGCCCCCCCTTTTGTCGGTCACTAGCCTGCCTTCGGGTCAGCATCTTGCAGTCAGCTTTGTTACCTTGCGTGAATTTGCCGATAATCGAACAGCCGGCATCACGACCTTCCGGCAGCCAGAGGTCCATTTGCTTTTTCAAGGCCAACAGGGCCTTGCGGACCCTGAGGTGGACAAGTAAGCCAGTATCTACGAAGAAGGCAAAGAACATATTGTACAATTGCACACAATCAACGGTGGTCAGCATAACGAGATAGGCTGAGACCCCCCCCCCAACAGAAAAGTCCAATGCCCCCAACCCCATGCTGCTATAGGTGTTCAGATCTCCGCTTCAGTAAATCCCTAAGGGTATAACGACTGATGGTTCAGGTTCTATGTTGGTTCACTACTCTTTTAAAATCTTTGTCAGGCTTTCTCTACGGACCACGCCCATCCTCACTCCCAATTCGCGCATTCTCCATATTGACTCATGCTTATTCATCTCAAAATCCTCTGATCGTGCCGACTCACGAAGAGTAATGAGTATGTCTGTTCGGTTCATTGGTCACATTTTCAGATGCTAAATATAAGTTATTGAGTCATGAAATTAGTTGAAAATAGAAAGAGAAGCCATTATGAGATTAAGACCCTCTGTCCCAATGTGCCCCAAAAAAGTTTTATATCTCTCTGAACTGTATTACTATCTTTGAACCGTTTCTCCATAGATGTTACCATTTTACAATGTGGTGTAGTCGTAACCTTCGATAACAGTTACCATGTTGTTCCGACATGCCGACGTCGTGCTTGAACTAGTAACGGGCACGGCGTGGATGGGCGGAACAACAAAGAAAACTTCGCAAGGGCCAGAGTTGTGTCCTGATGTCGACGTCTGTTTCTGCGGCATTGAACTCGAAACACCATTGAGTCGAATGGCTACTGGAACAGAGGGCGGAGCACTTATGGGAATTCCCCACGTGCTGTGAGGACAGTTTTCTAATCAAGAATCAATGTGGTGAGCTTATGAATCACATCCCAGGCCCATGACATTACTTTTCCCGAAAGTAACTTGATTATTGATTATTAATAGATCGGCACCACGAATGTTGGGGTGCTTTAATCACAGTTAAAATATCAATCAATCAATAAACCCGTAACCCTTCATGGTTGTAGGTGTACCACATTGGATGCCTCAGCACACAGATTCCTCCAGCGAATTCTATCCTCAGATAAAATAAGTTAAAATATATACATCACCCAAAAAAGTATCATGTCTCTTTCAATCTTGGGACCATTAGGAAGAATTCCAATTGATCTCTCATGATGAGTATGTTTGATTACGTTTACTGTCTTATCTGAGACATGTTACGAGTTATGATGATTAAGTTTACTGTCTTATCTGAGACATGTTACGAGTTATGATGATTACGTTTACTGTCTTATCTGAGACATGTTACGAGTTATGATGATTACGTTTACTGTCTTATCTGAGACATGTTACGAGTTATACTGTTGGGATCTGGTGTGCTAATTATGTACTTTAATAGAAATCTTGACGGCTGAAAATTTATGAAAATATTGACAGCTAAAAATCTCTTAGACTTATCTCAAAAACAGCTAACCTATAAGAAAATGTCAGACACCCACATTCTTTAAATGGTATATAGGTCGTGTGTGTGTGCGTGCTTGTGTGTGTGTGTTTTGTGTGTGTGTGTGTGTGTTTTTTTTTTCGTCCATCACAAGTGATGATGACAATTTTTACATCCACTTTTGAAAATTCAGTTCTAATTATGACCATGCCTAATAGTTAATAGATGGCCAATGAGCTATTCGAGCTGCAAATATCCTTGGACAGTTCCGGCATGTAGTGACCAATGTAGACGAATTTTGGTCTATCCGTGACTTTCTAGCTAGTCTTCCATGCTCCTAGACTGTGCGAAAACGTTTTCCCTCGGGTGAACTTTTTTCGATGTGAAAATGACTTGTACTGGGACCTTTGATTAAATTGAGGAGGAGTTGTGCAAAACGTCGACCTCACTTTCTTGTCGGACCTCATTTGATACTAGTGGCAAGACGAATCGAAACGACTGGATATAAAGGCCATATATAGCCAAGCAAGGCTCTAGCCCACGGGTCGGTAACCTTTTGCTATGTGCCAACTTAAGGTTTCAAATTATTCAGAGTGCCAACATCACATATCATTTTATACAAGTCGAGGCAAATATTCTTATTTTACTATATATTTTATTTTTATATTTTAATTAATTAATATATGAATGATGATGTTCCTCCTTCGCAAGCGAAGTTGAGCATACCATGAAAAAACATTTAAATACGATGAAAAAAAGTATATATAATAATTAAAATTGGTAATTAATTAATTTGGTTTGTGAGATGCCCGATGAGTCCGATACGTGCACGGAAAGTTCTATTGCAGTGCACGCAGGAATGCTGAAGGTTCGGGGTAGGAGAATTTACGGATTTGTCCTTCCGCTTCTTGCGCTTGTGGATTGCCCGCAGTGTTCTTTCTTTTTCAAATTTCGTGATGCCAGCAGTCATCTAGGTGTGCCAGGCTGAGCGATCAAGTGCGGTAGTCTCACAGGAGCTAGGATCGATGCTGCAGTTCTTGAGAGAGATGTTTAGGTGATCCTTGAAGCGTTTTTTCTGTCCTCCACTTGAACGTTTACCTTCGCACAACTCCCCATAGAATAATCTCTTTGGAAGGCCCTTGTCTTGCCTTCTGACGCTGTGACCAGTCCAGCGGAGTTGGGACCTAGTCAGCATTGCATGTATGCTTTGCATACGGGACTTCTGAAGAATTTCCGTATCTGGTACACGATCCTGCCAACGTACTCCCATGAGGTTTCGTAGGCACCGAAGATGAAAAGAGTTAAGCTGTCGAGCGTGTCTCGCATAGACAGTCCAGGATGAAGCAGCATAAAGCAGTGTTGGTAGAACCAAAGCGCGGTACACGTCCAACTTAGTTGTCAGACTGAGACCACGCCTGATCCAGACGTTGGCACCAAGGCTCCCGAATGCTGCACTGACACGAGCAAAACGCAGGGCAACATCCTCATCAATTGTCGCAGTTTCTGATAGTGTGCTGCCGAGATATACAAACTTATTGGCAGTATTATGTTTTTGTCCATTTACTGTGATCACTGGCTCTGTGTAGGGGACACCTGGCGCCAGTCATCAGACTGGTAGCATTTAAAGCACAATCGTCGGCGAACAAGAAGTCGCGAACAATGTCTGTCCTAATTGTGGTCTTGGCCTTCAATCTACTAAGATTGAATAGTCCTCCGTCAGCTCGATAGCGAAAACACATTCCTGCACTGTTATTCCGGAAGGCATCATTTAACATGGCAGAGAACACCATGCTGAAGAGCGTCGGAGCCAGGACGCAACCCTGTTTTACGCCGATGGTCACTGGAAAGGGGTTTGAGTGTTCGCCGTCATCTTGCACACATGCTGTTATACCATCATGGAACTGGCGAACCATGTTGGTAAATTTTTTGGGACATCCAAATTTGGCCATGATCTTCCATAGTCCTTCGCCATTTACAGTGTCGAATGCCTTAGTTAGGTCGACAAATGTGGTGTAGAGACCAATGTTCTGTTCACGACACTTTTCCTGTAGTTGACTGGCAGTGAAAATCATATAAACAGTACCTCTGCCCTGCCGTAAGCCACATTGGCTCACTGGAAGGAGACCTGTCTAAAGATGGGCTTGCAGTATGTTTAACAGGACCCTATCCAGAATCCTGCCTGCTATAGAGAGCAAGGATATGCCTCGATGGTTGTCGCAAGCTAGGCGATTTCCTTTTCTCTTATATAGATGCATGATGGAAGCATCCTTAAAGTCTTGTGGTATCGATTCCAGGTTCCACATTGCATGGAAGAGCTCTGTAAGTTTGGCAGACATGACAGGGCCACTAACAGCGTAAACTTCGACTGGAATGGAGTCTGAGCCTGGCGCTTTTCCTACGGACAAATTTGAAATTGCTTTCTCCACTTCCTCAATGCAAGGGGGATCCGATAATGAGTTATTGATTGGTATTTGCGTAATGTGCTCAATCGCTTCCTCGTTGATGATGGAAGGGCAGTTTAGTACATTTTCAAAATGTTAAGCCCAGCGTTTGAGAATTTCCTCTCTGTCAGTGATGGTACGCTTTCCATCTGCGCTTAGAAGAGGAGATGTTCCTGAAGACTGAGGGCCATAAATTGCTTTAACGCTGAATAAAATTTCTGCATATTATTGCTGTCAGCATAATGTTGTATCTCTTTGGCTTATGTTGCTAAACCAAGAGTCTTGCATCCTCCTTAGTTTTTTTTGCGCGTTTTTCTTTGAGTTTTCGTACAGCATCTTTTTGCTGGTTGATGTGGGATCGTTTAAATAAGTTTTGTACTGTTTGTGCTTGTTGTCTAGGAGAGCTTTGATCTGTACATCGTTTTGGCCAAACCAGTCTTGATGTTTGCGAAAAGAAACGCCTATTACTTCTTCTGTAGTTCTGTAGATAGTTTCACGGATATTTTCCCAGCTTTTTTGAATGTTTATGGGATCGACTGTCAATGGTGCAATCTTGGTTTCCATTGAGCTGGGCAGAAGCTGTTTATAAAGTGGATCTTTCAGTTTTGAGACGTCGAGACGTTTTGATTGTTTTAATATTTTGAGGTTAATTAATATATAGTGATATTCAATAATATGTAAATATGTATAATATGTAACAAGTCTGGATAAGTCTGTGGCTGGTACCCTACTACGCCCAAGTGCCGAAATGAGCGAGGAAACCGCGCTAATCGATTTATAATAAACTTTTTACAGGAACCGCAAAGAGTCTGCCTGCCATTTGAAATTGATTGGCGTACCAAGTGTGGCACGCGTGCAATAGGATGCCGACCTCTGCTCTAGGCTATGGTGGACCTGAGCCTGAACTTTTAGTTCAGAGTGCAAAGAGAAAGGCTACTGTTTTCTTTCCAATCTTATCGCATTGGCTGCTAACGAAAGTCGCTTATATACTTTTCTTCAATGTAGCATTTTGTTTATTTTAATTCCAATGTGTGTGTTTGCCGTTATCTTGACAAAGACCTACTGGTCGAAATGGTGCATCTGTGTATTCGTCATGTTTGAAAACTGCTATGGAAGTATTTTTGTGTTATTTTATTAACTTTCATTTACCACGTGGTAGAGAGTTCTAGTGCAGTTGTTATTTTTTCATTTACTAAGGAAAGTTGAGAAATAAGACTGACCATCCGTCATCTAGGAAACAATCATCATAGTTACAGAATCATGCTTATATAACTAGATTAAGGAATACAAAGAGTGAAGGATTAGGCACACGATCAGAACATCAGTAAATGACATAGCACGAAGATCAATGACATAGAAACCTCAGGGGAAAATTAAGCAATGAAAATTTAGAAACACATTGAAAGAGAACCACGAAGGATTTCATAGAGATGTGAATCACCACACGGAGACGTTGAACATATTCAAAGATAGACAAATGGAAAATAATTTACCTTGGCCTGATGTGTGAATACCCTATGAAGTTGAGAGGTGTGATTGATTAAATGGACTCTAATTTTTGGTTGCAGTTGGCGCGCCTCTACAAAATAAGACTTCAAACTTCTAAATCGAAAATGACTTACCTTTTCTAAAACATGTCAATGCGGTATTTAAAAACAAAATCTATGCGGTTTTGTGGTTTCGTAAACACGTACTGCCGCCCAACCGCTATCTTCATACTTTACACAGCATGTGACACCTTTACTATAAATTGTTTCAATGATACGGTGTCAGCCGTGGTATCATATTTCTTGCATCGATCACGCCTGTTACAGTTTGTTGTATAAATGTTAAGGCAAACGTTCTCAAACATAATGAGAATGGACCCAAGCTAAATATTATTGAGAGCCTATAGCAAACGATCCCCTGGATATAGCACCAAGGGTTGACCAAGAAAGAGATGGATATATAACTTCCGACACACCTCCACAAACAAGGACACAGCACGACTCATGTGTCACATCTGGCGTTGAACAAAAACAGCTCCCACCGCTAGGCTTAACGAAAAGTGTGGATGTTATCAACCAGCTTCCAGTCGGGGAAAGACAATAAAAAAAGGCAAAAGTTACTCTTCTCCGTACAATCTTTTACAATTTGTTGTACAAGTGATGTTCAGTTCACCTCAGCTTGGTACAATCTGTTAAAGTTTGTTGTATAACTATTGATGTTCACGTCAGCTTGGTACAATCTGTTCAAGTTTGTTGTATAACTATTGATGTTCACTTCAGTTTGGTACAATCTGTTAAAGTTTGTTGTATATTTATTGATGTTCACTTCAGCTTGGTACAATCTGTTAAAGTTTGTTGTATAACTATTGATGTTCACTTCAGCTTGGTACAATCTGTTAAAGTTTGTTGTATAACTATTGATGTTCACTTCAGCTTAGTACAATATGTTAAAGTTTGTTGTATAACTATTGATGTTCACTTCAGCTTGGTACAATCTGTTACGGTTTGTTGTATAACTATTGATGTTCACTTCACCTTAGTACAATCTGTTAAAGTTTTTTGTATAGCTATTGATGTTCACTTCAGCTTGGTACAATCTGTTAAGGTTTGTTGTATAACTCTTGATGTTCACTTCAGCTTGGTACAATCTGCTAAGGTTTGTTGAATAACTATTGATGTTAACTCCAGCTTGGTACAATCTGTTAAAGTTTGTTGTATAACTATTAATGTTCACTTCAGCTTGGTACAATCTGTTAAAGTGCGTTGTATGAAAACGTAAATGAAAACGTTAGCACTGTGTTTTCCATTTTTAAATTAGCTATGTGTTTTGTATCAATATAAAATTATTTGCAAATAAAAATTATGAACAAATATGGATTTTAATACTTGCATAATATACAAGAAAAAGTTCACAGAAAACGATCAAGTGTTTGAACAGTGTAAGTTAGAAGTAAATATCAAACAGACAAATGACATCACCTCTCTTTTTCCTCGAGGTTATATATAAACAATGAACTTCGATTACAAGATACTCTTCTATGTTGAGACGGCACTTGTAAGAAACGATGTTGTTATTACTTGAGTTGAGCATGTTTTATGTAGGCAGTTGCTTCTTGCTGTACTCAATCAATGCCTAGAACACAGCGGGTGTTACATAACTGAATGTCGGATATTAAAACAGAACGACATAACTTATAGATCGACACTGGTCTGTTATCTTTGCTATTGATGTTTGTGGTTACTTTCATATTATTATTTTCTCTTTCCTTTGCGGTGTCTATTTTTAAAGTTGATCATGAATACATTCTCATGTTTGTCGTTTGGTGGGGGTCTGAGTTTTTTGAAATTTTTTTTCAGATTAATTTCTACGTCCCCCCCCCTCCCGAGATTTCGATCTTACAAAATCTGATTACATATGTCGATTAAAAATGTCTAGTCCGTTTATTTGCGCCTTCCATCTCAACATTGCCCTTGTGTTGACGAGCCAGAGGAGGGAGCAAAGAATAGCAATACTAGCTTCTATGCATGTCGTGTGAAGCGAGCTAGGAGTTTCAGGGTTAGAGTTAGCTATCCAGTCCCATATAGAGTCAAATTGACCAAGAAGGTATGCTGAAGTCGGATGTGTCAGGTCGAAGGTAGAAGACATCGCAGCTAAGATGTAATTCATAACAGTACTCATTCCGCCTTCTGGACTAAATCTTATGAATATGCAAGAGTTTGAGAACGAACGCAGAATAAGAAAATCTCAACATGATCTAGAATAGCAGAATATTGTCTGGAGAGCAGAATGTGTTGTGGTTTAGTGTGGTTTACGGATTGGTGCGTTATTTAAATATTTCAATCTGTAAGTTAGGAATAATGAAAGGACGAAAGTTCCACATAGAGGAGGAAAAGAAAGTTTAGACGAATGATAGTTTCATGATCCTAAATCCAAGACGGTTTAGTGGGATAGTACTTAGCATTAGATGTACAGAGCTACAGTATATTACCTGTATTTATGATATTATACACGTTTCGTACACAGCCCAATAATTAACACACAGACGTCACACAATACAATCCATTAAAATAAGATGGGAACAGATTTCACTGAAAATATAATGAGGTTTTGAATCAACGTAACAAGTTATATGATTCTGCATGAATAAATCATATATTTGTCAATACATCAATCTATTCAATAGGACAATCTTCATTGCTTTCTCTACTTCACTAAAGTTCACAAATTAAATGTTGCAACTTTAAACTTTCCTGCACGCTCCTTAGTGTTAAATAGTTTCCACAGTGTTAAATAGTTTCCACAGTGTTAAATAGTTTCCACAGTGTTAAATAGTTTCCAAGTTCTCTATCTGAAGAGAACAGAATTGAAATAAAATAGATCATGATTCAGTGTTAGAGATATTTTAAAGTTAAACATCGAGACAGCTTTTTTGTGTGATCGGATGAGTCAGGACAATGATTTACTTCTGTTCGGGCAGCTGAATAGAATTCTTAGGTCACACAGATGAAGGTGCGATGACACACGTTGGACACATACGGTGAAAGATATTGGCATCTTGCTAGGAGTACTCAGACATCAAATGGAAGTACGAGATAACTTGCAGTTGGCCAGAGGCCCAGATTCCACAAACAAGAACAGTGGCTACTACAGATCACAGAAAAGTCTAGTAACTAAAAGATTGCTACTACAGATAAGAGAAGGTGGTACTGCTAATAGAACATAAATGAAAATAATGCTCACGTGGAAGACAGGTAATGGAGTCCTACTTGATGACGACTAACACACTATCACTTACGGATGTTTACATGAATAAATATGGTACATACAACAAAACAAAACATATAATATAATCATACAAATGACAATACACAGGACAGTCTTCTAGTTACGAGACTTCTAGTTGTACACATGTGTCATGTGTATTGTCATTTGTATGATTATATTCTGTGTTTTGTTTTGTTGTATGTACCATATTTCTTCATGTAAACATCCGTCAGTGATAGTGTGTTAGTCGTCATCCAGTAGGACTTCATTACCTGTCTTCCACGTGAGTATTATTTACAGATAACAGACAAGCCTTGTATCTAGAATACTGTTACTACCGATCACAGACAAGCCTTGTATCTAGAATACTGTTACTACCGATCACAGACAAGTCTTGTAACTAGGAGACTACTACTACAGATCACAGACAAGTCTTGTAACTAGGAGACTACTACTACAGATCACAGACAAGTCTTGTAACTAGGAGACTACTACTACAGATCACAGACAAGTCATGTAGCTAGGAGACTACTACTACAGATCACAGACAAGTCATGTAGCTAGGAGACTACTACTACAGATCACAGACAAGTCATGTAGCTAGGAGACTACTACTACAGATCACAGACAAGTCTTGTAACTAGGAGACTACTACTACAGATCACAGACAAGTCTTGTAACTAGGAGACTACTACTACAGATCACAGACAAGTCTTGTAACTAGGAGACTACTACTACAGATCACAGACAAGTCATGTAGCTAGGAGACTACTACTACATATCACAGACAAGTCATGTAGCTAGGAGACTACTACTACAGATCACAGACAAGTCATGTAGCTAGGAGACTACTACTACAGATCACAGACAAGTCATGTAGCTAGGAGACTACTACTACAGATCACAGACAAGTCATGTAGCTAGGAGACTACTACTACAGATCACAGACAAGTCTTGTAACTAGGAGACTACTACTACATATCACAGACAAGTCATGTAGCTAGGAGACTACTACTACAGATCACAGACAAGTCATGTAGCTAGGAGACTACTACTACAGATCACAGACAAGTCATGTAGCTAGGAGACTACTACTACAGATCACAGACAAGTCATGTAGCTAGGAGACTGCTACTACAGAGCACAGACAAGTCTGGTAACTAGAAGACTGCTACTACAAATCACAGACAAGTCATGTAAATAGAAGACTGCTACTACAGATCACACCCAAGTCTTGTTAACTAGGTGACTGCTACTACAGATTACAGAAAAGGCATCTAGCTAGAAGACTGCTACTACAGATCACACACAAGTCTTGTTAACTAGGAGACTGCTACTACAGATCACACCCAAGTCTTGTTAACTAGGTGACTGCTACTACAGATTACAGAAAAGGCATCTAGCTAGAAGACTGCTACTACAGATCACACACAAGTCTTGTTAACTAGGAGACTGCTACTACAGATCACAGACAAGCATTGTAACTAGAAGACTGCTGCTACAGATCACAGACAAGCATTGTAACTAGAAGACTGCTACTACAGATCACAGACAAGCATTGTAACTAGAAGACTGCTGCTACAGATCACAGACAAGTCTTGTAAATATAAGACTGCTACAGATCACAGTAATAAGTCATGTAGCTAGAAAAATGTAACTACAGATCACAGACAAGTCTTGTTAACTAGAAGACTGCTACTACAGATCTCAGAAGCGATATTTTACCAAGCAAGATTGTTATTCAGTATCTTGTTTCTGCATTATAATTACCATTGTAACAACAGTTCTTATCTTAGATTTGAATTGGAAAAGCTAAAATAATAATTTTTTTTAAACACAGAAATCACTGATATATTTAAGGCAACTACGAGATGAAGTTTCACAGCTCTCAATCTTGAAGAGGAAAATTAAACCAGCCAAAGATAACTGTAGTTCTGAACAATTTGAGTTCATCAATAAGGATACGAGACAAGGTAACAACAAAACAGCGATGGCCACTTCGAAAAGGCTAACACAACCACACCGACCAAGAACAACTATCGTTGAAAATAACACGGAATGTTGCTCAATGTGGGCAATTATCACTGTACATATACCTTGTAGTAACTTAATAAATAGTTGTTAGCATAACTTATTTCGAGACGCAACGTTGAGCCCATCATTTGTTTAACCGTAGTAATTGTTTCTGCCTTCAAAATAAAGCACGAAATTGCAGAACAATGTGGATTCGTAGAAGGAAGAGCCACAAGAAATGCCCTATATATAATAAGAACATTAATGGACAGGCCATAGAAGTACAACAAGACCAATACTTGTGCTTCATAGATTACAGCAAATCATTCGACAACATGACGCATTCATAGACAATAAAACCGCTAGGAAATCTTAACGTTGATGGGAAAGATCTAAGAATAGTAAGAAATATGTATTGGAAACAAACAGATGCGATGAGAGTTAACAACAATTTAGGAATATTTCTTAATATAGTAATGGGTGTCAGGCAAGGTTATGTAATATCTCCAGATCTTTTCTCCATCTATACAGAATACATTATGCAAAATATAGAAGATATGCCTGGAATATCAGTGGGAGGATACAATATAAATATTTTGAAATATGCGGACGACACAGTACTGATCGCAGGGAGTGAACAAGGGATGTTAGATAAAGTAGTGAAAGAAAGTGAAAACAAATATGCCAGTTTAAACAAGAAGAAAACAGAAATAATGGTTGTCTCGAAGAGACATACACCACCACGATGCAATATAATGATTAATAATTAAAAAAATTAACACAAGTTGAAAAAGTGAAATAGCTTATCACCCAGTTAACATCAGAAGGTAAATGCTCAATTGGGGTAAAGAGCCGTATAGCACAAGTCAAATCAGCATTCCACATAATGAGATCCATTTTGTGTAATGGAATACCATCAATGCAGACCCAAATTCGAGTCCTGGGATGTTATAATTAACCAATTCTCTTTTTATGGATGTGAAGCATGGACTGTAAACAAAACATTTCAAAACGAACTGGAGGCTACAGAGATGTGGTTTCTGATAAGAATGATAAAACGCCATGGTCAGCTAAGAAAATGAATGCAGATGTTCTCAATGATGCTGGCGTGAAAAAGAAAAATCATAGCAAATGTTAAGGGCAGATAGTCAATGTTTCTAAGGCATGATAACAGAGCTTGAAAACTTGATAACTACTGGAAATATTAAGGGGAGAAGAGACAGGGGACGACACAGACAGAAGTTGCTGGATGAGCTAGCATTATGTCACTGGAGGTCACCAACCGAATGTATTGACAACACACGAGACAGAGTCGTGGAGAAACGTGATCGCTTACTCCAATCAGCATGGCACTTGATTGATTATTGAATTGTTTAAGCAATTGTTACGTTCTGCAAGTTACCATTGCTTTATAAACGATCATGATCCACAATAGTTTGCGAAGAACAGTGAACTGGTACCTCCGATGACTTGAGATGTGCTCTGTACCTCTCTATCAAAGAGTAGTATGTACATACTCTTCCTACATAAAATACGTGCATACCGTTCTTACACGATGTATTTACTTACATACAAACAACATACATACGCTCACATACATATATGAATTGTCTTCGAGGTTCTATTGAACTAGATATATCCACTTTATCATGCGTGCAATTTGAATGCGTGTTCTTATCCATGCGGAAAACTCTTTAAAACAGATTCACAGGACCATGTCTCGGTGGCACCTCGAATGATTGAGTAAACAAGTTCTAAAAGTGTTCGTATGTACGTTGTCCAAATACCCCTTTGGTACAACGACCATCTACATGTGTAGTTATGTATCAACTTATGTCAGTGTAGAAAAGAAGCTGTGAAATAGTATCAACATCATGTGATATATGCTTTGCAGAACGTGGTTTTCCTTATGGATTTTCTGAACACTCCGCGATTCTGGGCGAGTTGACTAACTGAAACTAGAGGCATGTTTAAACAATCTGACATCGCCAAAGAAGGATGTGTCGGATGCATTGGCGCAAATAAAACAGCGACACAACGCATTTTTGTTCTCAGGACTACATCCGACTGGAAATATAGTATGACCGTTGTTCTGCTACAGGAGAGATCTAGCGGGAGTTTGAGAATGAAAGCTGAACAAGAAGAAGAAACAATCTGAAGTATCACTGCACCATCGTCGTATTGGGCGCCCTCTTCCCCTGTTGCCGTTAACTCTGCCTTCACATAATACTATTTCTATGCTGTTACGTCTATTTATATGACCAATAAAAACCTCAGTTTTCTTCCAAAGATGTTGTCATGTAGCCATCCCTATTCGACGTTTATTGATCTTAAGACTTCTTGATTTGTATTTTTAGCTGCCCATGGTATATGTAAAATTCTCCTGTAGCATCTCGTTTCGAAAGCAGCGATTCTCTTTGCTACTGTTTTATTTAATGTCTTTTCCTCACACCCGTATATTACCACTGGAATACATAGGTTGGCTATACTGTTCGTACATTGACAAAGATTTTTTAATTGGGCAAGTTTCAATGTCGCCATTGCAATTCTTCTCTTGAATTCTACGGCGCAGTCTTCTGAGCTATTTATGTTTGTGCGCAAATACTGCATAATAGAATTACTAAGCACATTAAAGGTGAAGGTAAACGTAGGTTCTATGGCATCTGCCGTCGGAAATGAAAATAACTCTTTATGTACTACGCCGCAGCAACTATTAGGTGGGGTTATCAGGACCCTTCCTTGTTGTTTTTACCTCCCCTAATCCATACGCCAGGTACACATTTGCAGCTGAGTCGACTAGAGGAGTGGCTGTGTCAAGCGAGAAATCACAACCCGGATTTTTTTTGTCCGAACGTGGTTTCGAATCTGGCACGCTGTAAGCACATTCTTGCTGGTCAATAGTGTAAGAAACAGCTTATGCGAGAGGGCAAAAAGAAGCTGTGAAATTATGTAAAATAGTAAAGAAACAATTTATCTGAGAATAGAAACGAGGATGTAAAATAGTATGATAATAAACTGTTAGTCTGAGAGTAGGAAAGAGGATTAAAATAGTATGGTATGAAAGAGTATATTTGAGAGTAGAAAAGATCAGAAACAGTTTATGTGAGAGTATAAAATATAAGAAACGGCTTATGTGAGAGTAGAAAAGATAAGAAACAGTTTATATGAGAGTTTAAAAGATAAGAAACTGCAATCAGAAGCTCTGGGGCTGTCCATATGTTACGTCAACAATTTATTGTCACCTATTTCACCCCCGTCCCTTTTTTCAAGATGTATCAAGTATATGTGGGCACCCACTCCGCTAATTATGTCACTAAATTAACCCCTCCGTGATTAAAAAAAACCTGGCAAAATAAGTACGGAAAAAATGACTCGATGTTTTAAGATTTGTGAAAGAAAGAATAATTCAATTGCTATAATGGGTTTATAAGAAAAGTATTGTTAACGTCAATTCTTTCCACTAATTCGCTCCCCTTTGCCAACTTTGTGACCCTTTTTTCAAACTTCCACCATAATTCTTTACGTAACTAATGAAAACAATTTTAAAACATGCCGGAAGAGATAATTAAGCAACACGTAGGGAAATAATTAAACACGAAATACACGAAATAATTAAACAAGAAATACAAGAAATAGCTTTAAAAACATGTTGAGAAACAGCTAAATAAATACCAATAGAAAAAATATATAAATAAACATTGGTAGAGAAATAGAGAAATAACTAAATATACAGTAGCAGAGAAAGAACTAAAAAAACACAGGTGGAGAGATAACTAAATAAACTCCAGTAGAGAAATAACTACACACAGGTAGAGAAATAACTAAAAAAAACTCCAGTAGAGAAATAACTACACACATGTTGAGAAATAACTAAATAAACACCGGTAGAGAAATAACTACACACAGGTTGAGAAATAACTAAATAAACACCGGTAGAGAAATAACTACACACAGGTTGAGAAATAACTAAATAAACACCGGTAGAGAAATAACTAAATAAACACCGGTAGAGAAAGAACTAAATAAACACCGGTAGAGAAATAACTAAATAAACACCGGTAGAGAAATAACTAAATAAACACCAGTAGAGAAAGAACTAAATAAACACCAGTAGAGAAAGAACTAAACGGACGTTTTAGAGATGACATGACAGAAAAAAAACAACTGATGGAAGAATTATAACACATGCATGGTTTTGGAACCCAAACTATAATATACACACTACAATGTTACACAGCAACATTGTAACACAAGCATAGCTTTGGAACTCGCAGTGTAACACAGTAACATTGTAACACAGGCATGATTTACCACCGAAGACGGATGTGTCGGGCCACTGGAGTAAATAAAACGACGACACAACGCATTTCCATTCTCTGGACTACATCCTTGCTGGAAATCTAGAATGGATCATGATCCTGCTACAAGAGAGATCCAGCAGGAGATTGAGAATAAACACTGAAGAAGAAGAAGAAGGCATGATTTTGGAACCTGCAGTGTAACACAGTAACATTGTAACACAGTAATATTGTAACACAGGTATGGCTTGGAACCTACAGTGAAAGGAAGAAATCAGACGAAACAATTCAATCGTTAAACGCAGTTACAAAAACAGATGAGCGGGATATGGAATTGGCTGGAAGAAATATCAAAAGATGACCGAGATTGAGGTTTTTCTTCTGCTAGTGACCTGCCGTTATTTGAAAAAAAGGAATAGATAAACAAGACATATCTTCTAGACAGATGGAACAGTAGTAAAGTATGCTTCAACAGGGAAGTGGTAGGTGGGTGGAGGGGGAGTGGTAGAGATGTCTTTAAAATCAAAACCAATAGCACTTCGATGATTTTTCCATATAGTGTTCTTGGTTGTTACAAAATGCCTGTAAACAACAGCTGTGATGATGTAGATTTCCTGTTGATGATTCATCGTTGAGATTCAATATTTTCTCTGTAACTGTCATGTCACATCCATACATTTGTATCGGTTGAATAACATGTGGGTCGCAATATTCAAATATGCTTACTTCCGGTTCTGTCATCATCGTCAGCTGTAGGTAAATGAGATCTTAACTGCCACAACCGCATGACTTAACACAATTAACTTCAGTGACTGGCCATTCATTGGTTTTCTCCTTATACTGGGGCGTCGGCGCAAAACAAGCACCTGACCTGAATGTGACATGATAAGTAGGCGAATAAAATGTTATTTGGGTGTCGGCACAAAACAAGCACCTGACTTTAATGTGCACATGAGAAAAAGACGAATAACATGTTACATATAAGTATTCAAACTGTGAAATATGGAAAATTAATATCATCGCCGGAGCTACTGGGTAAAGTGCTTCACAGCTGACATTTCTTATGCAGACTTCAGACACAACGAAATTTCAGAGACACTGACTAAAAAACGATGTAGTTGATGGTACATCACAAAGATGACATACACGCTGATTGAATAAAAATTATATCGACAATTAGGCGAGCGTCCATGTGACAGTTGTTGGCAAGAGTGGCATGGTGATGCGTTGTTAAAATATGCCGTCAACAATGTTGTTTTTATAGACTAATTAAATTGTTCACAAATATTACACACATTTAAATATAACAATATCTCTTAGACTCATTTCTCATACATATGAAATGATCCTTGATTCTTGATTAGGAACAAGCGTCACAGCACTGGGGACATTCCCATATATGCTCTGCTTGCCGTTCCTCAGCCATCTTAAAAATGTATAAGCTCAGTGTCCCAGTCAGTTGCTGATTACGTGTTCTTCTGATCTTACCGGAGAAGGAGCACCTTTTCCCTTCGCTTCTAGACCATTCTATTTCTATCATTCTCTGAATATGTACATTGTCTCGTTCTATCTCCTCCTTGTTGTCACGTTGGGTATCCATGACTGCACTAATCAATTCAATCCTGTCTCTTATCTCGGTGTCGTTCACCAAGTCTTTACCAGTCAATACATCAGCTCTTTCGTTTCCCCTAACCCCAGCATGACCTGGACAGTAGATGCATGAAATACTCTGCACGTTGTTGAGAAGAATGACCCATTCAGTTCTGATCATACACTTTTCTTTTTTGCGCAGCATACTTTGATAGTCCGATAGAATCACTGAGTCTGTTGGTAGTTGCGTCGCCATCCAAATGAGAACTGCTGTCTTCCCCCCTTCCCCTTAAATATCCATTCTCATACTCGATGTTGTAGTGGAGTATGCCGCTGACCTCTCTGATGATGTTTTGCCATTTTTGTAGGTCACGAAACACCAATCACCCCTGTTTGTTTCTTGTGTTACTGAGCTGACTGTGTTAATTGTTGTATCATGTGGCTTCAAGTGCTGCAGGATGAGTTCTTGGATCATTCCATTTGATCTGTTAGCAGCCTAGTCTCGGCACTCTCTTCCCATCTGTATCACGACTGTTGTTAATAACTTTCTATCTTTTCCAAATTTCACCCATTCACTAATCCTCTTATTTCTTCCAGCTCACAAACTCTGAGTAGGGTATCCTCTGCTTCCACCATCCAAGACCCTCCTCTCCCGATAAGATTTCCCTTTGTGTTGTCTAGAGATTGGTATAAGATGTGATGATCATTATTGGCGACCTTGAATATTTCCTAACCTGAGATATTTTATGTCCTGAACTGATGTTCGGTAGGTTCAAGAGAAACCCATGGCCGCATCTTCCATGCCTTCCAGGACAGCTCTCATGGCCTCGTTTTGAAAATTCTCCAGTCTATCCACCAGCGTTTGCGACAGTGTAAGTAAACCTAAACCATAGTCCAACACAGATACTACCACTGCCTGCATCATCTGAAAAAAGGGTTCATTGAGACATCCCCGCCTACGCCATGGCTCTGACTGCACCGACACCCTTCCTAGCCTTCCGAATGACACTGTCCAAATGCCTCGCAAAATACAGACTTCTATCTATAGTGATACCCAGATATCTAACAGTCCGCTCCCTGTCAATGTCGGCGTCCATGCAGGTGGCAGTTGGCACTGTGTATGTGACTGTGTTGTTGTTCAACTAGAGCCAGGCGATTACTTCCTTCCCTGGTGGGACCGAGTGTTGTTGTTCAACTAGAGCCAAGCGATTACTTCCTTCCCTGGTGGGACCGAGTGTTGTTGTTCAACTAGAGCCAGGCGATTCCTTCCTTCCCTGGTGGGACCGAGTGTTGTTGTTCAACTAGAGCCAGGCGATTACTTCCTTCCCTGGTGGGACCGAGTGTTGTTGTTCAACTAGAGCCAGGCTATTCCTTCCTTCCCTGGTGGGACCGATGACCGCTCTATAGTCAGTGCACCAGAGAGACAAATGTTATAGATTACTCTGGGCGCTATCAATAATCTCTTTTCTGCTTCTGTCGTACTTGTGCATCACGAGGTCGTCCGCATACGTTAGTATCCTGGCCGGTCCAGCCTGCTGAAGCTGCGCTATTTTGTATGTGTAGACGATAAAGAGTACAGGCGATAGTATCAATACCGATGCTATAATTCTGATTTCTGATGTCAAGGATCCCAATCTCAGAGCAACAGTTCTGGACATTAGCACCATTGCTATCTATTGAATTATCTACAAGTCGTTGCTGAGTTCACTTAGCAAATGTATTAGCTGGCCGAAGCTAACTCTGGTGTAAGCATCTTCTAGGTCTATCTTTGCCTGAAAGCCATCGTAGATTTCAAAGATGAGGATTACTGCATTTGTGGTCATGTCTCTCCCCGGTCTGCATTCACCCAGAGCGTCAGAAAGCAAACCTCTATTATCCAAATCTAAGGCCAGTATTCTAGTAATTATCACCTCCAGTGCCTTGTCGTAAACATTTTGTAAAGTGATGATATGACCACTTTTGATGTCGTTAGTATCTGTTCCTGACTTTGTCAAGGGGAAAAAGTAGCTGTGTAGCCACTCTTCTGGTAGGCGTCCTATTTTCAGACTTGTGTTAAAATCATCAACATTTGTTTAAGCCGGTCATCTGCAACATACCCAGCAGATCGCAGTGTACTCCGTCAGTGTACTTCTTAGCCAGATGGTCTGCTTTCTCGTTTCCAGGTATTCTACAATGTGATGGTATCCACTGCATAGCTACTTTACGCTGAATGCTTTATTCGGTCAGTCGAATTTGCAGATCTGGTAGTTTTCTGGATATGAGCTCTTGGAGTACTGATCTTTGTCAGGAATACTGCTGGCTGTTATTCAAGTTTGGTGCTCAGCAATTTTTCAGTTGCCACATTGATTGCCTAGATGTCTGCCTCGCAATTACGGCATAATTTACCCGCTGGTACTTTAATTGTATCCTTTACATTGCTTGGTTGATATATATATACGCCAATAGAGGAGCAGGAATATATATATGCTCCTCCAAGTTTCACTGCATTCTTTGCTGACCCATCTGTATATACTCTGATCTATATGTCGTGGATATTCATCATTCTGTAGACTGAAAGTAACAGTCTTACCTTGTACACTGTTCTGTTCACTATCACTGAACATTTCTTTCACATCAGGTTGGATCTGAATAGGTAATCCTGTATCTTCTAGCCAAGGGTTTTTTTTCTGGTACAGAATTTAGGCGGCTGTCCAATTCCGGCTAATCTAAGAATTTTCCATGGAGTCGTTTGCCTGATGGATAAAGCTATTTCTTTTCAGTTGCCCCATTGGTCAGTTTTGAAATATGTCTTTTACTGGATGACTAAGCAGACAGTGAAACTTTTCTGAATGTATTCGCACTTTTCTGTCTTAAATATAATCATTCCATCCTTAATTTTTATAATTATATAATATCCACACATATTTATATACTTTTTCTTATTTGTGATCTGTCTTACTTCCTTGTGCATTAAAGTATAAGGCCACCCTCCCTTTTTTCGTAAAACAAGGGCAGTTTATCTGTAAACTGAATATCTATCTGCAATTGGGTTAGCAATATTCCAATAACTAATTTATTACATTTCTTAATTCTTTCTGCCATGCTCTGATTTAGCCGATTTCCCCACCATTTCAAAGTTTCTGTTATTTCCCTCCGCCAATAATGTACTGAACTAGTGAATCGTTTGGTACAAGTTGAGTACCACTGCGCTTGAATAACTAGACATATGTATATGTAATGTATATGTGCACGCATCTGTTTGTGTATGCAGTGAGTGCACCAATGTCACCAGCAAAGTAGACACTAATAAACCTTAGTACTAATTTGATAATATATATTCTGCATAATAATCATGTTAAAACTTTGCTATCTGCCACCTCTAATATGTTTATGGTAGTGCTTCCTTATATAACCAAATTGGAATTTGTTGTCCGCCGGTTTAAAATTGGCGCGCCTCTCCAATAGTCAGGTAAACTTTATAACTGCCTACCTCCCTCCATAATACAAATACCACTAACATTCTATTCACCTCTTACTACGTATCTATAAGACAAACAGGGTTGCTTCTTGGCTCCGACGTTGTGTGACTTGTTATTTTCTACTATGCTAAATGATGCCTTCCGAAATAATAGTGTGGGAATTTGCTTTCGTTATCGAGCTGATGGGGTCAAAGGGTACCGTACTGCTCCCGGGGGACACATGGCTAGCAAAAAAACCAAGATCCTTAAAGTACCTCCTAGTGGTGCACCCTGGAAACAAAAATACAGCCGCTCTTACTGTCTTCCTGGCCAATGTTTTTAGGTGTCCGTGTATGTGCAGACTGTTAAAAAATGGAAATTTCTTGCAAAGAGAGAGGCAATATCTCCGAGACCTCTACAACAACAGACTTAGCAGCACAGTCGTCACAAAGTGACTTACTACATCTGTGCACTTCATCAAAAGAAAGAAAGAAACATAAAGGGACGACCGATGTCAATCTCCCGATATGGGTATACCTCACTAAGATATCGCGATCCTAAGGATACACATTGAATCTGGAAGAGGAAATACACTGTATGTGAAACGATATAGCACCAAGGAAGTTGCAATTGTGTAGCACGAGACAAACTGGTAGCAGTATTGTTCATGCTCAAGAACACAGAGAAGCCCACATTTAAGACGAGCCGGACCCAGCTTTACTGCCGAGCTTTTCCTATACCGAAATCCTGTTTACGGAGAGAAAAGGTTCAGTGCCCGATGGGCACAGGCCGATCTCGTGTAAGAAGTCAGGCTCTGTTCAGCTCTAGAACGAACTTCTAGTTCTAGTGCTCCTAAATATGTGTATAGTCTCAGACTTGAATGAGGGATTCACGACGTCGATGAATGACACCTCCGGTAAGAAGACGAAGGCCCAACTCTTCTGCTAAGTTCTTGCTAAACCGGACCCAGGCTTGTGGATGAGAAAAGCTTCAGTACTATATGGGCACAGGCACTAGACGTCTATTTACACAAGATAAGTTCACTGGATGCGGAACACATCGTGCAAGATAGAGGTGAATGATAAACCGTATCTGAGTAGTCAATACATATTCGCCTGATGGCAGATAGGAAGTTTAATTCTTGATTAGAAACTGGCCTCACAGCACATGGGGCATTCCCATAAGTGCTCCACCCTCTGTTCCAGCAGCCATTTGACTCGATGGTGTTTTGAGTCTAATGCAACAGAAACTGACGTCGACATCAGGGCACACCTCTGGCCCTTGCGACATGTTTCTTTGTTGTTCCGTCCACCCACGCCGTGCCCGTAACTAGTTCAAGCACAACGTCGGTCTGTCGGAACAACATGGTAACTGTTATCGAAGGTTACGACTACGGGAAATAGCAAGCTGTCACAGGCTAGGGTAGCCCACACGAAATGCCAAGGAATGTAGAAATCGGCTGTGCTGAGCCTATATGGCGCATAACGGTGGTACAACGTGCCTACACTCGCAGAGGAAATCGTAGGTATCTTCGTGATGATTATTAAGGATCGAACGCAAGGGAATAAATGGAGCTGATGGAGCGATATTCTATCTCAGTGGACTGAAAGCCAGGACCAAATCTGAGACGGACATTGTTTGTGACCTCTTGTTGGCCGACGATTTCGCACTCAGCGCCACCAGTTTAAAAGACATGCAGAACAGTATGGATCACTTTTCTACGGCCTATGATACATTTGGTCTCACCATTAGCATCTCGAAAATATCAGTAAAGTGCCAACCAGCGCCAGCTGTCCCCTACACAACAGAACCAGTGGTCACGATGAAAGGACAAAAACTCAACACTGCTGATGAGTTTCTATAGCTCGGCAGCACGCTATTGCAAACTGTAATAACTGACGATGGTGTTGCCCTGCGTGTTGCTCGCACCAGTGCGGCATTTAAAGTCTTCGTGCCAACGTCTGGATGAGACGTGGTCTCAGTTTGACAACAAAGTTGAACGTCTACCGCGCAGTTGTTCTTCCAACACTGCCTTGTGCTGCGTCATCCTGGAATATCTATTGAGACACGATCGACAACTTGATTCTTTCCTCCTTGAGTCCGAATATCTCTTATGGGAACACGTTGGCAGGATCAGAAACGGAGATTCTTCAACCGCTGGACCGACCACTTCTACCGCATGCTAGACAAGCGCTTTCCAGTGAGATTGTTCTGTGGGGAGTTGTGCGATGGTGTGCTTTCAAGCGGAGGGCGGAAAAGCGTTTCAATGATTATTTAAAGAACTTCCTCGGACACTGTGTCATTGATTCCTGCCTCTTGGAGACTGCAACTCTTGATCTCTCGACTGGGCACGTTAGGATCACCGCGTGTTTCACGAAATTTGAACAAGAAAGAACACTGCAGGCAATCTACCAGAGACACAAACGGAAGGAACGATCCGAAAATGTGCTTACTTGGGATCCTCTGGACGCCTGAATGTACTGCAACACATCTTTCGTGGCACGAATCGGATTCCTCTTATATCTATGACCTCACAAATCTAAACCAAAACAGACAAATACCATTGTTTTTATTTTTCTCATAATGTTTCGCAAAGTTTATTTGTTGTTTTTCATACCATACTCATCTTCCCTTGCAAAGGAGGAACAACATTATATTTACACTGGCCTGTGTGTTCGTTTTCAAACTCTTGCATTTAGCATAGCGTACCAGAAGGATGACATATTCTTTTTACTTTTAAGTAAGCTGATTATCGTTTTCGAACACCAGACATGTCCGCAGATACCACATCTCCATTTTAAGAAATATCTCACGGAGTCGCCGCTGATAGTTTCGGTTCTCTGTTGCTAGAACGTTTTGTTTCTGAAATTTGCGTAAGAATTCTCTCGGGGGCCACCTCATTTCCAATTCGAGAATCTTGTTCGATACTGACTCATGCTCATTTACTTCACAATCCTCCGATTGTGCACTCTCGTAGATTATTGAGTATTTCTGTTTTGTCCATGTGATTACCATCTGGTGTGGTAGCTTAACTAGTTAACTTGTCGGCTCGTTTGTTTCCGTGCGCGTCTGCCTGTCCGGAGACATAAACACAAGTCAAATACGCGGTGGGAACCAGTTCTTACCCCTCTTCACTGACTCCACCTATTGATAATACACATTACCTGTTTTAGCTTTCTGAACCGTAGTTCAATGAATCACGAATATGCTTCAAATGAATCACACAGAAGCAGGTCAAACGAGGACCTTAAAGGAGTTAGCAATGTCGTTCTACAAGAGCCTAGCGACTGGCACATTAGAAGAATACTGGTTGTGCATAGTTACTTGAAAGCCTGGCAAAAGTCATGCACAGATACAGGGTTTCAAGCTCATAACTGTGCAGAATACGATCAGCAAGTTGTTAGAAAAGATTGTTACGTAGAAATTGTCCTAACATCTAGAAAGAAATAACAGATTACCCTCAACATTGGGAGGCTATCGCACAGGTAAGAAGACTTGGCCCAACTTCGCCGTATTCCCGCAGGAAGTTTTCGAAAGTTTTGACGCACTAATGGAGACTAGCGAGGCTGCAATAGACCTGGACACTGCTTACAACAGAATACCCTTTGATTTCTTGATGACTATAGTACTGCAACTCCATGTAAGTTCTTTTATTGTCAGGTAGATATCTCGGCACTTTTTAAGAGACAGGTTGTTCTCAAGTGTGGGAGTTGGTCTTCGGCACCAATATTCATAAGCCCGGGACTACCACACTGGTCATCTCTGTCCCCAGTATTATTTAATGTGCATAGAGTTCAAATTACGAGCTGTCAGATTGCAGGACCGGGGAAAACTATGTTCTATGCCGATGACACCTTGGTATATAGGCAGGGCAGAGATAGAGAAACGAGCGCCAGGAATTTTCAGAAGGAGCTTGATCGCATAGGGGAGTGGTGCATCAATTCTGGAACTTTTGCTAATCCATCAGAAGCGTTGATAACATGGTTTTCCCTAGAAATCACATAGTAAACACTTCCAAGTCATCGGTTACTTTGAGACGGGATGTCCTCAAGATAACCAACACAACAAAGTACTTTGGGATTGGACCGTTGGTTGGACAGAAGTCTGAGTTTCAAAGATCATGATGAACACATCATTGTAAAGGCGTATAAATGCCTTGCGGAGATGAACGTTATGGCTGATGCTCAATGTGAACAGAGGCTGCTATTTCTGCTGTTTCAGGAATTGGTGATGGCGGTGGTAGAGTAAGCAATGGCGATTATGATACACACAATCAGAATAAAACAGAAAGATTGGATAGAGTCTAGAATGAGGCAATGCGAATAATTTTGGGGTGTACGATAGATACGTCGGAACGGACTATGCAATACTTACTGGATTGCCCAACTACACAGCAAAGAATACAAATGTGCAGGACACAGGACTACCTACAAATTATGGCTGATAAAGAGCACCCTCTACACCCTGAAATTCTCAAAGTGAAAGGCAGTCGACTTAAGAGAGGAAAGTCGTGGATTGGACGCGCAGAGGATATTATACAGAGTGTGTACAGATTGAAGTATGTGCTACCTGTTGTGGAATGGTGTCGGACGCACTTAGATTGTTCGACAGCCTTCAAAATAATAATAACACTCAATAGACAATGCAGGGAATAGTGTCCGACAGTGGTGGAGTCGGAGGTGCTCGCTCTGATCGGTGAGAATTCCAGGGAAGGTGATATGATTATATATACAGATGGGTCGATTAAGAGACACATCAGGAGTGCCTGGGCTTTCACTGCTCAAAGGTGGGGGTGGGGAGAGACCATCAGAGAGGAAAGTGCTTTCGCTCATACGACAAGCAGCATGACAATGGAGATTTTGGGAGTAACCAAAGCTTTGAAATGGATTTGACCACAGACTGTCTGCGAGCATGTCTGATACTCAGTGACCCGATGAGCATGATTGTGAAAGTTTAGGAGGGGTACATTCTGGAACAGTGGGTGGATGCAGTGAAGATTTGCTTTGTGCGTAAAGCTACTTTTTTGTGCGGGGACATGCTGGAGTCCGGGGTAATGAGAGAGCAGATAGGCTGGCCGCACACGCTGCTACTATAGCTGTTGGTGGTGAGATGGATTGGGCAGACATTTTGAACACCCTACGGGAAAACGCACAAACAAATGACCGTATAAGAGACGATGACTCTTATTCCATGACTAGAATAAGGAAGCTTGGTTAGAAATGTGGTGTCCCTAGAAAGGAGCGGTTTCGTGGGCGAGAAAGAATGATGGTCAATCAACGGCGTACTGGGATCGTCAGGCAACGTGTAATGGCGGAAACACTCAAGGAGAGATCTGAGCACCTATCGACTTGTTCGAAGTGCAGTGACGATGATCCAACGACTAACTAACTAAATGAGAATGTATTCATGAGGATAAGCTTGCGATTCTAATCATTTCAGCGCCTGCTTTACGGGAAACACTTTCATCGTTAAAAAAAAAATGTTGTTTTGTTGTAGTTCTCGGTTGTTTATGAGATATTCTTCACAATGATGAGAATAAACAATTAAAAGACAGAATTGATGCTTTTTATGTGGGTATATAGAAGAATAGGGAGAACATCATGGAAAGAGAAGAAAACAAATAAAGAGATGCTAAAGACACTTAATATGAAGAAAGAACTACTAAGAGAAATAAAGATCAGGCAAATAAAATAGTTTGGACACATTAAAAGACATGACACTTTATTGAAAACCTTACTTGAGGGTAAAGTCAAAGGGAGGCGAGCCAGAGGTAGGCAGAGATACAAGTGTGAGAGTAACATCACACGATGGAGAGGTTACAGTCTAGCAAAGTGCACCACCAAGACAAGAGACAGGGAATGTTGGAGATCAGTTGCAACCAACCTTCGTTGCGGAGACGGCCCTTGATGATGATGATGACTTCACTGTGAACTGACATATCAGCAGTGATTTCACATCTAGCATTTTTTTCTTCGTTCGTTCTCAAACTATTGCAGATTAGCAGTATGTTGTCCAAAGACTACATGGAATGCGCTGTGTAATGGTTTAGAGTTTACCTGCGGTATCTGTGCCTTTCGGCGTGATATATCAGGCTTCATTACGGCTGGGATGGGAAAACGAACGCATCTCATAACCTCATCAGTCGCCACTTTCGATATGCGTGGAAGGTAAATGTTATTGTAAACCAAGCGCCTGCCTGCCACAATAGGACACGGTGCACCACTTCGTCATCCAAGGTATTATGTGATAGAAGACAAAAGTAAGGGATGCAAACAAAATGTGAGATTGATACGTTCTCATGTTGTCGACATATATTCCCTAATTTTCCTTAATCGCCTCTTACGACATGCCTAGAAATAAGACAGTTACCATATTCTTTGGGTAAATGCTACGAGAATTAAAAGTTGGCGAGGGTAATATGTGCGAGAAAATAGAAAGTGTGCCAGTGCCCTGTATATCGATCAGATCATGTTAATGCTCAAGTCTTTCTCGGATGTTGTGTACGAATTGACATCGTCCACAAACTGAGCTAATCTGGACAACACAGTCTTAACAGAGGTCAAGAATGCACTATACACTGAACATTGGCAAATCAATATATAAATAATTGACGACCTAGAAACACCACATTCATCTCGTATATACAGTTTGCGACGCTGACACCTGTTTGTGAGTGCCATGGTTATCATCATCAGGTGCCATGCTGGCTGGTGTAGGCGATCATGGCTCTCCACAGCTCTCTGTCCACAGTATTATGTATCAAAGTCGTTGTTGTTTCCCTGCCGCGCGAGGTTGTCACTATCTAATATCTTCTCACGTTGTCGCCCTCTGTCTCTGTTGCCGTCAATTTTGCCTGCTGTGGCTATGTTCTTCAAACCTGTCTGTCTCATGAAGTGGCCAAACAATGAAGATTGCCATGGATACCTGGCAGTCCATGGTATTCTCAGCATTCTTCTATAGAACAACAACTATATTGCCTCTAATTTCCCACTTTCCAGTTTGTTTATTGTCCAAGACTAGCATCCATATGTTAGTATAGGAGTTATATAGCACTGCAGAACTCTCACCTATAATGGTTATATTTGTTTGTAGTAGTTTCTGAACGCCATGACGACATGTTTTTGTGGTGGTTGGTGGTCACAATGGGGCATCAGTTTGTGACAGTTTGTGAAAGAAATTATGATATATGTGTCTGTGGTACTTTGTTGTACAATGTGGCATCTGTTTGTGGCAGTTTGTGAAGGCAATGATGAAATATGTGTTTGTGGTACTTTGTGGTACAATGTGGCATCTGTTTGTGGCAGTTTGTGAAGGCAATGATGAAATATGTGTTTGTGGTACTTTGTGGTACAATGTGGCATCTGTTTGTGGCAGTTTGTGAAGGCAATGATGATATATGTGCTTGTGGTACTTTGTTGTACAATGTGGCATCTGTTTGTGATTCTTCTCGATTCTTGATTAGAAACTGGCTTCACAGCACGCGGGACATTCCCATAAGTGCTCCGCCCTCCGCTCCAGCAGCTATCCCAGTGTATGTAGACTCAGAGTTCCGGTCGGGTGTTGATTGTGTGATCTTCGGGACTTTAAAAAAAATTTACTTTTCCTCCCTCACCTCTGAATACTCCCATTTCTAACATTCTCTGTATGTGTACGTTCTCAACCTCATTGACATCATCTGCATCTTGAAATGAATTTATTACTGCCTTTATTAAATCTGCTTTATCTCTTCTCAGTGATGTGCCTTCTATCGCCGCATTGCCTGCGAGTAAGTCGGCTCTCTCGTTTCCTCTGACCCCAGCATGACCAGGGCAGTATATCCATGTAATGCTCTGGACAACTGAGTTGTTCAATAAGTCCCACCATTCTTTTCTTAGCATGAACTTTTCTGTCTTGCGTAACATGCTTTGAGAGTCTGTATTACTGCGTGTGTTGATGTATCAGTTATCAACCAATTAAGAGCTGCTGTAACTCCCTCTATCTCCATCCTCATGCTCGATGTGACAGTAGAATATGCTGAAGATTTCTCAACCAACTTCACGCCATTTCTGTAGGCAACAAAACCCCAACCGCCTTTATTTGTGTTTCTGCTAACAGAGCCATCTGTGTATATAATTATGTCTTGTCGTTTTGAATGTAGTTGGG
This sequence comes from Meghimatium bilineatum, assembly GCA_034231615.1. Lineage (NCBI taxonomy): Eukaryota > Metazoa > Mollusca > Gastropoda > Stylommatophora > Philomycidae > Meghimatium > Meghimatium bilineatum. The sequence goes on along the minus strand of CM067322.1, from coordinate 45,724,272 downwards.
CGAGTTTTTGCACTGTATCCTGAGCCCTGACTGCCGTCCATTTTCGACACGCGTTATCTAGTTGTATTATTACTTTTCTCAGTGATTTCTTCTCAGTGTCTACCTCCACCCATTCACTGCCCTTTCCTATTTCTTCCAATTCACATACTATTCGCAGTGTCTTCAGCCTCTGCCATCCATGATCTGCCACGCTTGATTCGTTTTCCCTTTGACTCATCTAGACGATGGTGTAATGGGTGGTGGTTGTATTCTGTCACTTTAAGGTACGACTTAACTTGTGCTACCTGATGTCGCACTCTAATGCTGGGGAGATCAAGCAGAAATCTCATAGCAGAGATGGGCGTATCTCTAGTACACCCCAGCACCGCTCTCATTGCCTCATTTTGAACTTTTCCCAATCTATTGACTTGTGTCTGTGACAAAGTTAGTAGGCCGAGGCCATAATCTATTACAGATAGCACCACCACTTGTAGGAGCAGAAAAAGTACCCATTGCTGCATGTCAAAGGTCGCCATAACCTTGATAACACTGATCCCTCTTCTAGCCTTCTGAATCATATTTGTGACGTGCTTGTTGAATGAGAGACTTCTATCAAAGATTATCCCAAGATATTTAGGGTCCTGTTCTCTTTCAATAAATGAGCCCATGCAACTAACAGCTGGCCGTGTGTCATTGACCAGATTATTATTTAAGGAGTACCAGACGACCTTTTTCTTTCGAGGGATTGATCACAGCGTTGTATGCTCTGCACAATATCGACAATTGATCTAGTTTGTGACAGTTTGTGAAGGTAATGATGATATATTTGCTTGTGGTACTTTGTTGTACAATGTGGCATCTGTTTGTGGCAGTTTGTGAAGGCAATGATGATATGTGTTTGTGGTACTTGGTTGTACAATGTGGCATCTGTTTGTAACAGTTTGTGAAGGCAATGATGACGTGTGTGTGGTACTTTGTGGTACAATGTGGCATCTGTTTGTGGCAGTTTGTGAAGGCAATGATGATATATGTGTTTGTGGTACTTTGTTGTACAATGTGGCATCTATTTGTGACAGTTTGTGAAGGTAAACTTCTTCTTCTTCTGCGTTCGTTCTCAAACTCCTTGCAGATTAGCAGGATGTACTCTGGAGAACAGAATGCGTTGTGCATGGTTTACAGCATTGCTGCGATATCTGCGCATTTCGGCCTGACACATCAGACTTCAGAATGGCTTTGGGTCACTAGCCCTATATGGGATGGGACAGCCAACTCCATCCCATAACCTCCTTAGTCGCCTCTTACGACATGCATGGAAGGTAAACAGTGTTGCTATTCTTTGCTCCCCTTTCGGGCCCCGGCAACACACGGTCTGTGAAGGTAATGATGATATATGTGTTTGTGGTACAATGGGGATATCTATTTGTGACAGTTTGTGAAGGCAATGATGACATGTGTTTGTGAAAGTAATGATAACGTGTTTGTGATAGTTTGTGGGGAATAAAGTGTTGACAGTCTGCTGATGTGTGCAAACCATTTGATCTGTTGTCTCTGGATGTATTCTAAGATTGGGGTGGTGTCGGTTTTTTGTCGGATGTCCTCATTCCTCACCCTGTCTCTTAACGATATTCCTAGGATTCTGCGTAAACACGCCATTTCAGCTGTCACACGCTTACGTTTGTTTTGCTCTGTCGTTGTCCATGTTTGGCGTTGGTAGCACAGTTGGCGTAATAATCGTTTTGAATAGTGTTATTTTGGTGTTTAAATCTACGTATTTGTTTCTGAAAATTGGTGTCATTTGCCCTAGGACTTGGTGTTCTTTACTACATCTATTGTGTATTTCTTTGCTGCTCTTGCCGTCTGTTGTTAAATTACTTCCTAGGTATGTGAATTCTGTCACTTTGTGTTAATTCTGTTGTTTTTAATATATATATATTGGTGTTTCGTTCTGTTCTTCTTATCATCATTATTTCGGTCTTTTCTATATTTATCTTCATGTTAAAGGTATGGCATGTTTGATATAATCTATCTATATGTCTTTGTAGGTCTTCTGATGATGCCACTAGTGCTTGGTCATCTGTAAATAGTAATTCGCTTAAGCTATTCTTCCGTTGTCTTTGCTACTTTACAGATGAGGTCTATGTATGCTATGAGCAGTAGTGGAGATAATACACATCCCTGTCTCACACCCGAGTGAATTTGAAATTTATCCAAGCTTTACAGATGCAATCTTCGCCATCAAACAACTTTCAGAAAGAGCGATAGAACATAACCAAGACTTATCAAAGTTAACAACATAGTAATTAAAACAGGTCCAACAATTCAAGTATGTATGTACGACGATAGCATCAGATGGAAGAAGCTCAACAGAAATGAGAAGCATAATAGGGCAGACAAACACAGTATTCAGAGAAATGACCCTGGCATTAGATGTGAGCAAGAGAGCACTGCAGTGCTACATTCTCCTATACCAGCGGTTCCCTAAGTGTGCGCCGCTGCGTCCGGGGGAACCGCAAAGAAAAATAAATTTGAAAATTATAGGTTTTGCATCATATTAATGGCGCCGCCGGAAATAATCTGAACGTTAAGAGCGCTATGGCCGTAAAAAGTTTTGGAACCCCTGTCCTATACTAACATATGGATGCGAGTCTTGGGCAATAAAAAACAAGGATAGTGGAAAATTAGTAGCAGTAAGTGTAAGGATGTGGTTCTATAGAATAATAATGAGAATACGATGAAGTGCCAGGAAAAGCCATGTGGATGTGTTGAAATTCAAATGAGAGAAGGAGCTAAATGAATAATATTTAAAAGACAAATTCAATTTTTGGCCACGTTATGAGACAGGGAGGTTTGCAGAAAATAGTTACTACGTGCAAGATTGAAGACAAAAGAGACAGATAGCGACAAGGTGAAAAAATATTGGACAGTATAACAACCTAGCATGGCATAGAGTCAACAGCGAGTCTTATGCATAGTACTAGTGACGGAGAGCTGTGGAGATCTATGATCGCCTAGGCCAGCCGGCACGGTACCTGATGACCATAGTACTTCTCAGTGTGATTTTATTTGGTCATACTTTTTTACTAGTGGTAGCAGGATGTAGAGGAACTACTTCAATACATCGCTAGTTCTCACACTTATGCAGTGGTAGCATGACGAAGAGGAACTACTTAAAAACATAGCTAGTTCTCACACTTATGCAGTGGTAGCAGGACGTAGAGGAACTAATTCAAGATATTTCTCAAGCACTGCAGGATTGATCCACACTCTTGTGAAACCACAGCTATTGACCGTCCAGCCTGAAACAAAGTATGTATTAACAGTTTGCAACAGTGTAGAACATTACAAATGCAGAGATCAGACTGTTTTCCAACACTCAAGTCCTACCAAATCCCAGCACATACTGCAACAGGTCTTTCAGAGCCCGGATTGGACTCCTAAGTAATTTGAGAAATCACAATCTAACCAAACATTTCACTTCTTAATACAATGTTCATCTCGCTTCTGAATGAATAATACAAACATCACCAGCAGGATATAGTCAGAAGTAAGGGATACGTTGTGTCACAGTTTACAGCTCGGCTGATACATCAGCTTTTTTCGCTCCGACACATCCGTATTCGACATTACTTCTGCGCCACATTGCGCCTAAATGGAATGTGTTAGCCAACTTGAACCTCAAACATGCTTGTCGCTTCTTTAGGACATCCATGGCTGGCCAAGGTGCTGCTATTCTTTACTCCCCTTTCGGGTTCCAACAACATATACAATTAACTTATCTCGGCTATATATATATATATATATATATACATCAAGTGACATAATCTTTCCAGACCGTTGTCTTCATCATGGATATTCTGAACGCCTCTCTGTCCCGGGCAAACAGGCCTGCATTGGATATATTTAATGAGAATGTCATGCTAGTGCAAGCGTTCAATTGAGTACAACATGACAAAGATACAGAGAAAAATAATGATAATTTCTTCGTATAACAACGATAAAAATGGGTGGGATCAAGAGTATCGTGCTAGAGTTATAAGTGTAGCATCTTATTGCTGGGCATGGAAAGTATATATTGTACTCGCTCTGAAACAATACATATACAGATATTATTTAGTCATGACAGTATCTATACCTTTCTGACAGTATCTTTTATTTTATCTATCTATAGCCGCTTCACTGCTTTTGCTGTAAGGCGTCGCAGGATTGAATGACGATCTGTGTTCGGGCTATGGCACGTTTGGTTACTTGATATACAGTAATACTGTGCCATGTTAGGATCTTGGTAACTCTTTCAATCCACCTTCTTCTTGCTCTCCCTCTGTATCTTGCTGTTTCCATTTTCATATTGCATGTTCTTGCCGCTGGCAATAAGGGTCATTTTCAATAGATGTCTCAAATATTTCAGTCTCTGTTTTTCAGTATATTTGACTACTGATGTTGTTCCACGTTTTTGCAATCTCCTCGTTTCTCACATGATATCTTCTTGATATGTTTGCTGCTTTTCTTAAACATCTCTTTTAACAAGCACTAAGTTTTCTCTCGTGTTCTTTATCACGTTAGATATGAGTTTCAAAATTGTTATTGTGTCCATAATCTATGTTGTTGGATTTTTGAATTCTTGTTTTGAGCTCTCTGTCCATTCTTCCTTAGTCTGTAAAATAAATTCCCCCTAGATATTTAAACTCCTGCACTTGTTTCAGTAGTTAAAAATAATTTATCTTTATATTGATTTTTTAGGTTTTCTGCATATAGACTATATACATTACTTCTTTGTATCTTTTCTTGACCTTAGTTAGCTAACTAGTACCGCCTTTATGCTGCTGTGTTTGAAAGAAGAGCAAGGAATAGCAATGCTCTCTACCTTCGATGCATATTGTAAGAGGCGACTAAGGAAGTTATAGGGTGTAGTTGGCTGCCCATCTCAAACGTGGTCATAGTGTCCCCATCCCAGAAACGATGCTGAAGTCGGACAGAAAGGTGACAATATAGCAGTAAAGCTGTAAACCGTAATATAGCTCAGTCTGTTCTCCGGACCACATCCTGTCAATGTGTTGGAGTTTGTGAAAAATATAGCTCAGTCTGTTCTCCGGACCACATCCTGTCAATGTGTTGGAGTTTGTGAAAAAATATAGCTCAGTCTGTTCTCCGGATCACATCCTGTCAATGTGTTGGAGTTTGTGAAAAATATAGCTCAGTCTGTTCTCCGGATCACATCCTGTCAATGTGTTGGAGTTTGTGAAAAATATAGCTCAGTCTGTTCTCCGGATCACATCCTGTCAATGTGTTGGAGTTTGTGAAAAATATAGCTCAGTCTGTTCTCCGGATCACATCCTGTCAATGTGTTGGAGTTTGTGAAAAATATAGCTCAGTCTGTTCTCCGGATCACATCCTGTCAATGTGCTGGAGTTTGTGAAAAAATCTAGAAGAATAACAAATAAATAAAAAGTATCTCTTATATAAATAAAAGGTAGGCATAATTCAACCACCTCTTTTGTTCAGGTAGGCGTAATTCAACCACCTCTTTTGTTTAGGTAGGCATAATTCAACCACCTCTTTTGTTCAGATAGGCATAATTCAACCACCTATTTTATTCAGGTAGGCATAATTCGACCACCTCTTTTGTTCAGATAGGCATACTTCAACCACCTCTTTTGTTCAGGTAGGCATAATTCAACCACCTCTTTTGTTCAGGTAGGCATAATTCAACCACCTCTTTTGTTCAGGTAGGCATAATTCAACCACCTCTTTTGTTCAGGTAGGCATAATTCAACCACCTCTTTTGTTCAGGTAGGCATAATTCAACCACCTCTTTTGTTCAGGTAGGCATAATCCAACCACCTCTTTTGTTCAGGTAGGCATAATTCAACTACCTCTTTTGTTCATTTAGGCATAATTCAACCACCTCTTTTGTTCCGGTAGGCATAATTCAACCACCTCTTTTGTTCAGGTAGGCATAATTCAACCACCTCTTTTGTTCAGTTAGGCATAATTCAACCACCTCGGTCGCCAATCCAATTGATTTGTATCGCCTTTTAATCATAAAAAAATAGTGTAATCCTGACACCGCGACCTCTGGAGCACGAGCACCCATTGTATTATTAATGTTTAACTGTAACTATAACCAAGTAAAATTGCTGCCAAGTTTCATTAACTATTTGTAATCAACTTTATGATATTCTCTGTAAAAAATTTACAACAGTATTATAATGCATCAAGTGTTTGCTAAATCTGAATAGACAAACTGTGGACGATTATACAAATATGTTTCCAGATACGATCATAAAGGAAAGTTCGACTAATGTTATCGCATTTCCTGTGCAACCATGAACAGAACACTAAAGGCCCTTGTATGAATCATAAAATCTGGACAAAGAAAGCGGAAATCGGATAATGTGGAGTCAGCAATATTGAAAATTGCGCCCTGTAGTTTTTGTAAACACGAAATGTGATTGTCAGATGTTTGATTTCCTGCAGCCAGGAGTGTAATTGATGTTTGTTTCTGTCTCATTTACACTTGAGAACATGATGAAACTTAGAACACACAGTTTCATGTGGTTAACTATAAGATTATGTATCACCTTGTGTGGGAGTTTTGCTCGATTGTGTAAACATAACCTAGGTATTGAGGGACAATTATGCTGAGCTCTGTGTGAGACGTAGCGGTAAGCGACTGATACCTTGACTAATACCGCGTGACAAGACTTTGTGACAGGATAATCTGATCTTTCAACTGCGATATTTGTATGGCCATACCGAGAAGACCTCCGTACAAAAAGTAAACAGGACTCCATTGTTACTTTTTTAATTATTGTCGTGATTATCGTTGGTTATTATTTATATACTTGGAGTCGTATGCCGAAACTAGCCAAAGCCGTACAACGAAATGCTTCGAAATAAACAACATCGACCATTCAAGTCATGTTTACATTTCTGTACACGTCTTTATACCAGGCACCTGTCATACCCCCGTAATATAAACCAAAATAGATAATGCCCGCGGTTCAAAGTGAGTGTCTCATCACGTTTTAATCTTTTATCCATCAACAAAAATGGCCGATATCATAAAAGGCATCTATCTGTTTGTTATCTGTTTGGCACGAAAGGGGAGAAAGGAATAGCGACACTGCTTACCATCTATGTATTAGGCGACTAAGAAGGTCATGGGGTTGATTTCGCTGCCCATTCTAAACAGTGTCAAAATGACCCAGAGGTCATGCTGAAATTGAATGTGTAAGTGTGTAAGGTCAAAAGGTGCAGATATCACAGCTAAGCTATACACGGTGACATTCCATTCTTCGGACTACATCCTGTTAACTTGCAGTCTGAAAACGACCGTAAAAGAAGAAGAATCAATAACAGTAAAGTGATAATAATGTTCAATCTTCTCAAACACAAGACGAGCGTGACATGTTAAAAAAAAAGGTTCAGTATTTGTTGAATTCCCAGATGGTGCCCACTCTCTGTTCGGGTAAACCTGTTGCAGTGTTAACGGTAATGATGAAGGTCATGATATTTCTATAAATATTATGCAATGTTCTGTAATATTTATCTCCATTTAATAATACTGTTATAAATTTTTACAGAGAATATCATAAAGTTGATTACAAATAGTTAATGAAACTTGGCAGAAATTTTACTTGATTATAGTTACAGTTAAGCATTAATAATAAAATGAGTGCTCGTGCTCCGGCGATCGCGGTGAATAGATTACACTATTTTCTGATGATTAAAAGGGCTAAAAATCAATTGGATTTGCGTCCGAGGTGGTTGAATTATGCCTACCTCAACAAAAGTTGTGGTTGAATTATACTCAGCTCATTCCTCAATATCTTCATTTCTGCTCAAGCAGCAATAGAAATCCATTTTGTTTATATTCGTTATGGTTTTTTTGTTTTTAACTGTTTTTGTTGTCTTTAAAGGTCCCAATTGGACCGACACGTTGACTATTGTATTTGTTCCTTTTATTTATTGTTATTTTCTATATTTTATTATTTTATATTGATATAGTAACCTATTTACTTTATTTGCATTTACCAGCAATAGGTCGTATGGACAGTCAGCCATAAATGTATACTCACAAGCAGCAATGGGTCGTATGAACTATCAACTTCAAATGTAGAATCACAAACAGCAATAGGTCGTATGAACTATCAACTTCAAATGTAAACACAAGCAGCAATAGGTCGTATGAACTATCAACTTCAAATGTAGACACAAGCAGCAATAGGTCGTATGAACTATCAACTTCAAATGTAGACTCACAAGCAGCAATAGGTCGTATGAACTATCAACTTCAAATGTAGACTCACAAGCAGCAATAGGTCGTATGGACTATCAACTTCAAATGTAAACACAAGCAGCAATAGGTCGTATGAACTATCAGCTTCAAATGTAGACACAAGCAGCAATAGGTCGTATGAACTATCAACTTCAAATGTAGACACAAGCAGCAATGGGTCGTATGAACTATCAACTTCAAATGTAGACTCACAAGCAGCAATAGGTCGTATGGACTATCAACTTCAAATGTAGACTCACAAGCAGCAATAGGTCGTATGGACTATCAGCTTCAAATGAATGCTTCTTTCTATGCCATGGTCATCTTTCCTTGATAAGGAGAAACAACATCAACGTCATTCAATGGTTAAACTTTCCCTTGATCTCTCAATTTTCGTTTCCCCCCCTCCTCTCTCTCTTTCTCTCTCTGTCTCTCTCTGTCTCTCTCTCTCTTTCCTTCGCTTTTCTGAACAATCGTGAACATATACTGACAATACAACATACTTCAGGGTCTCCAGTTCAAATTACACGAATATTCCATGCTGATTTTTTGGGTCAGATGGAACGTAGAAGCATGTTTTCCTGTTTATCTCACTCTGTTTCTCTTAGACTTACGTAAAACACAGGTTTATATTCCGTTTCAATGGGACACCACAGACTATATCTAAAACTAATGGGTAATGATGGGCAATGATGAGCACACAAGAAATCATAAAAATTACAATACACAAATCACATTCAACGTTTCAACCAAAAGGCCTTTATCAAGACACAAACAAAACATCAAAAGACGACGAATGGAAAATCCGAAACTGTATCTCTGTGTCTTTATGTATGTCTTACCCTCTCTCTCTATCTCTATCTCTCTTTATCTCTGTTTTAATGTATCTCTCTCAATTTCTCTAGGTTTTTTGCGCTTCTCTTTGTTTCTCTCTGTATTACTATTCTACCCATGTATCTCTATGGCTTTATCTCTCTCTCTCTCTATCTTTATATCTTTATCTATGTATTCCTGTATATCGCGCTCAATATATGTCTGCTTATTTATATCTCCTATGTCTCTATTTCTCTCTACTTCTTTCCATATCTGTGCTTTTCTCTCTCTCTCTCTCTCTCTCTCTCTCTCTCTCTCGTTGCTACTTATTCTTCTACCAATAACCCGTAGCCTGCGCAGGCGTAAATTCTATTTTTTTTGTGTGTGTGCAGCGTTATCTTCATGAAAAATGTTACCCATAACAGCTGTTAGAGATACGTTTGTATATAGCCTATCTATTACTATTCACTAAACAGCTACGTGAGACATGTATCACTATTTGAGAATGAATGCTATATACAAAAATTGGTAGCATATCCTTTACAGGACTTAGCTATCAAACCAGCATTTGTTGACTGTGGTGATTTTCTAGGCAATATAAATAGGTTCAGTAGTTTGCCATTGCTTTCTGAAAGGTCCGGATGATCAATTGCCTGTGGCGGGTTATCGAACTCGGTACCTTGGCCGAGTTTATCGGTTCCTTGGCCGTCATAGATGCGCTCTGTACCACTTCGCCACAGAGCCGGACTATGAGTCGGACACACAGCCGGAATGCTATATTGGTCTAGTACTGTTAGAGAATTACTTTATGCTGACGACTGTGCATTGTATGCTGACTCTGTCGTAAACATGCAGAGCACCATAGACCGCTTCTCAAAGGACTGCAACAACTTTGGTCTCACTATTAACACCAAAAAAACAGAAGTCATGCACCAAGCAACATCAAATAGCAAACATACTGCTACTTCCATCATCGTCAATCAGGAAAAACTGCAGGTAGTCGACAATTTTACTTACCTAGGAAGCACTCTCTCTCGCGATGTCAACATTGATGTGGAAATTAACAATAGACTGGCAAAAGCTAGTGCTGTATTTGGCAGATTAAGCAACAATGTATGGGACAGAAGAGGTATAAGAACAACCACCAAACTACAAGTATATCATGCTGCTGTTATACCAACCTTACTATACGCTTGTGAAACGTGGACAGTGTATGCTAGACATGCAAGAAAGTTAAATCATTTCCATCTTACCTGTCTACGTGAATTACTAAACATCCATTGGTGAGACAAAGTACCAGACTACGAGGACTTGGAAAAATCAACCTCAATAAGCATCCACACAATACTTATGAAGGCGCAGGCACGCTGGGCAGGCCATCTTGTGCGTATGGAGAACTCGCGTTTGCCAAAACAAATATATTATGGAGAACTCAAGACAGGATTTCGAAAAGCTGGTGGACAGAAAAAGCGTTTCAAAGACACGCTCAAGTCATCCGTGAAACATCTTAACATTGACGTAGGCGCTTGGGAGTGCCTCGCTCAGGATAGAACAGCATGGGTTACAGCATTAGAACGGGAGCACTAGCGGCGGAAGAATTCAGACAAGAAACTGCAAGACAGAAGCGGAGACGTAGAAAAGAAAAAGACATCTCAACCTCACACAGATACCTTCTATTGTTGTCAATTCTGTAAAAGAACATTTTGTGCGCGCATTGGACGTGCTAGTCATTTAAAAACGCACTATTAACTTTATTATTTTATTATTTATTGTTATTATTATTATGGTTGAGTTTTTGGTCATCGTCGATCACGACGGACGAACATCATATAGGTGGGCCATATAGGTCACATTTACAAGTTCTTATACAATTCCATATTGAACATATGGAGACGCCCTGTTCTGCTTATTTATTTTAATTTGTAATTCTGGAAAATATATTGAAATATAATAGGTTTAATCACTCGACCAAAACCTCATTTTCACTTTATATCAATTGATTATTGAGTCATTTGTGAGACCTTACACATAATAAAATAATGTTTCAAGCGTGTTAAGTCTACTACTAAGTAAAAACCATTTACAGCTCACGGGGCATTACTTGGTTGTGTTCATCTTCGTAAATTTACGGGTAAAAATTGACTGAATTATCCAAACGTCGATCTTTATTTTTCAGTGTAGCTTTCTGGAAAATGCTTTCTATTTAGTTTTACGAATGGTGGATCGAATTAACACCGTTTTTGCCTTTGTATATGGACCATATTATTATAAAATGCTGCATCTATTCTATATTAATCTGTGGCTCAGAAATGGCTCAGAAACATGGACAATAAATAAACAGAAGATAGAATTGATACCTTTGAGATGTGGGTATAAAGGTGAATAGGGAGAACATAATGGAAAGAGAAGAAAACAAATAAAGAGGTGCTAAAAACACTTAATATGAAGAAAAAAACTACTAAGAGCAATAACGATCATTCAAATAAAATATTTTGGACACATTAAAAGGCATGAAATCTTATTGAAGACCTTACTTGAGTGTAGTCAAAGGCAAGCGAGCAAGAGGTAGGCAGAGATACAAATGTGAGAGTAACATCACACGATGGACAGGTTACAGTCTAGCAGAGTGCACCACCAAGACAAGAGACAGGAGATGTTGGAGATCTGTAGCAGCCAACCTTCTTTGCGGAAACGACACTTGATGATGATGGACTAGATATCAAAATATCACTAATCGTTCTTTCGCGTTTCGGAGACGTTCAATGAACTCGTGAAAAGTCTATTCACTTTCTGTGTACCGTGAATTTTTACTGTGTACCTTGTGTACTGACTTCTCTCATTTTGTCCTCACTATATCTTCACACTACAAGCAATATTAAAAACATTAAAAGTGCCCTATTTGGATAGCCGTTATAATTATGACAGGACATATCTTCTCTCCGCACAAACTGACTTATCTGAACTAGAATGTTCATCTCTGATTCGCAAAAAGGTCACACCTCAATATGCTTCGCATCAGTAACGCCTTCTCTGGTGTGACTTAGCCAGGATGGAATTTCCGGTGTCACGAAATATTTTTATGTCAGTATAATTATGATATCAGTGTAAGCGAAAATGCTTATGTTTGTCAGTACGAGTGCAAATGTTCGGATTTTTGTTTCAGACTGTTATGTTGATATATTCAGTGACATATTTCATGCCTTGTTGTGGCCTGACATGGGAACAAAGAATAGTGAAACTGTTACCTGCCAATCATGTCGTAATATGCGACTAAAAATATCTTTAGGGGTTGAGCTGGATATCCCATTAAATTGAGAACAAAAATGACACAGAAGCCATGCTAACATTGGAAATATAAATCGAAAAGATGTTTATCGCTACTAGGCTGTAAACCATTACACAACACAATCAGTTCTCTGAACTCTGTTTTGCTAATCTGCACCAGTTTGAGAATGAACGAAGAAGTAATTGAGAAATTGAAATGAGATTATAATGTCACCGATATAGTATAATTAGTAAGCTATCAGTATGCAGCTAAGAAGCATTATATTGCATGACACGACCAAATAAAAGAGCTCAATATATACCAAAAAGTCCAGTACTAAGCACTGCCAAAAGACAAATGTCAAATAGAAAAGCTTCCGATATTGCTGCTCTGCCATCAACATATTCAAAATAGGAGGAGGCTTGTCCAGAAACTTACCAAAGACGTTTGCCACGTGCTGGAGGTTAGGAACACTGAATCACACTCTGAAAGATGCATCAATTGTTCACTTATATAAATTCAAGATAAATACACAGCCATGTGACAACAAGAGAGGGATATCTTTGCCATATTTAGCTGGTCAAATATTAGCTCGTGTAATGATTAACATACTTATTTAGTATACACTCACATAGACAAACGATCACCTGTATGCAGTCTATGTGAATTTCGTGCCGGCCGAGCAAAAGTGGATACGATATTAGCTGTAAGTTCGCTCCAATAACTAAACTTCGTAGACCTCACGAAAACATGGGGCAGCGTGAGCACAGATGGGCTGTGGAAGGTGCTCGCAAAATTTGCTTTTCCTTCCCCTTCCCCCCCCCCAGCCCCAAATGTAGCTAAATCGAACCACAGTTCTGATATGAAATGATGGTTGTTGTTGTTATTACTGGCTTCATCACCGATATTTTAAATTACACGGGGGGGGGGGGGGGCACAAAAGAATGGTTTCTTGCTCTGGGAACACACAAGGATGAGTTCTTGCTCTGGGGACACAGTAAAAGTTCTTGCTCTGGGGACACAGTAAAAGTTCTTGCTCTGGGGACACAGTAAAAGTTCTTGCTCTGGGGACACGGTAAAAGTTCTTACTCTGGGGACACAGTAAAAGTTCTTGCTCTGGGGACACATGATACGTTTTTGCTCTAGGGACACAAGATAAGTTCTTGCTCTGGGGACACAGTATAAGTTCTTGCTCTGGGGACACAGGATAAGTTCTTGCTCTGGGGACACAGTATACGTTATTGCTCTGGGGACACAGGATAAGTTCTTGCTCTGGGGACACAGTATACGTTCTTGCTCTGGGGACACAGTATAAGTTCTTGCCCTGGGGGACACATGATAAGTTCTTGCTCTGGGGACACATGATACGTTTTTGCTCTAGGGACACAAGATAAGTTCTTGCTCTGGGGACACAGTATAAGTTCTTGCTCTGGGGACACAGGATAAGTTCTTGCTCTGGGGACACAGTATACGTTATTGCTCTGGGGACACAGGATAAGTTCTTGCTCTGGGGACACAGTATACGTTCTTGCTCTGGGGACACAGTATAAGTTCTTGCCCTGGGGGACACATTATAAGTTCTTGCTCTGGGGACACACAAGGATGAGTTCTTGCTCTGGAGACACACTATAAGTTCTTGCTCTGGGGACACGCAAGGATGAATTCTTGTTCTGGGGACACAGGATAAGTTCTTGCTCTAGGGACACACTATAATTTCTTGCTCTGGGGACACACTATAAGTTCTTGCTCTAGGGACACACTATAATTTCTTGCTCTGGGGACACACTATAAGTTCTTGCTCTAGGGACACACTATAATTTCTTGCTCTGGGGACACACTATAAGTTCTTGCTCTAGGGACACACTATAATTTCTTGCTCTGGGGACACACTATAAGTTCTTGCTCTGGGGACACGCAAGGATGAGTTCTTGCTCTGTGGACATAGGATGAGCTCTTGCACTGGGGACACATGATGAAATCTTGTTGTGGGGGCACACAAGGAAGAATTCTTGCTCTGGGGACACATGATGAAATCTTGTTTTGGGGGACACATGATGAAATATTGTTGTGGGGGACACACAAGGAAGAATTCTTGCTCTGGGTATACAGGATGAGTTCTTGCTCTGGGGACATAGGATTAGCTCTTGCACAGGGGGCACATTATGAAATCTTGTTGTGGGGGACACACAAGGAAGAATTCTTGCTCTGGGGAGACATGATTAAATCTTGTTTTGGGGACACACGAGGAATAATTTTTCCTTCGGGGGTACACAAGGATAAATTCTTGCTCTCATGAGTTATTGCTCTGATGAGTTCTTGTTCTGATGAGTTCTCGCAAAAATACTTCACTTAATTCTTAAATAAGCTACGTGACACAAGGACTTTCCCATAAGTTTTCGTTTTCAATCCCCGCAGCCACCCAATATTAGGTATACTCAATGGCCCAGTCAGATGATTATTATGTCATCTTAAATAATAGCTAATAACTGCAGCAAAATTAGACCTAATGAATACCTTTATACCTTTCATGAATACCAATTTTACCGTTTCGCCTGTCGGGCAACAGTTTTGCTATAGCTATTAACTATTATCAATGTTCTGTCATTTTTGACTGCGAACTCGTGCTGGATCATTTAGAGTTACATATTTTCATGTTTATAATGTAAACGTAGACAGCGCCGTTCATTTT
The DNA here is from genome assembly GCA_034231615.1 of Meghimatium bilineatum. Classification (NCBI taxonomy): domain Eukaryota; kingdom Metazoa; phylum Mollusca; class Gastropoda; order Stylommatophora; family Philomycidae; genus Meghimatium; species Meghimatium bilineatum. The sequence goes on along the minus strand of CM067322.1, from coordinate 45,709,248 downwards.
TTTTCTCTTGTTCTATGTTGTGCTCTTGATAAAGGTTCTTTTGGTCGAAAGGTCGATTTATGTCTGCTAATATGTTAGTTACCAATGATTAGCAAAACTTCATGGAACCTATCAGGTTTGGAAGCAATGCAGTCTAGGACCATATTGTATCATTCTCTTCTTATCAGTTTTGATATGAATAAATAATGTTTTGTTTTGCAATCTCTGGGCTCATTTGCAGAAACCTAGACACAAAAAGACATTCTACTTCGTCACAATGGTAGTCGGTTGTCAAATAAATCTGCTGTGATTTCCTACAACATATACCACCAATTCGTTTCCCAAATTAGTCTTGCGTGATGATCTAAAGACGTATTGATACTCGTGTAGAATAATAATATTGAAATCCATAACTCGTCAGGGTCGTAGGGGTGTCACATTGAGACATTTGATGCTGGAAATTTTCGACGAATCTTTACCCTTACTACTAAACTGAACCTGATGAGTTTGGAAGCTTCACATTCTGTACAGCTCTTAATATTTTCAGCAACGTCTTCTGATCACCTCGTCTTTTTTCACTCTCTATCGAATCTTAAAGAATATCTTTTGTCGTCAAGAATGTCTCATCACATGCTCGTACAATCTTTCACGACTGTTTACAGTAGTTCTTGTTGACCTGCTACTACATTAATTCTATCCTGTCCAAATACATCGGTCGTTTGTTCTCGATAACATACATCTAACACATGTCTATGCCATTTGTTCTTGATAACAGACATCCAACACACGTCTATTCCATTTGTTCTCGATAACAGACATCCAACACACGTATATGCCATTTGTTTTCAAACACCAGCATTCTTTTCTCTTAGCCCAGTCTGCAGTCAAGCTCTCACAGCCATATAGAAATTCGAGGTCAGATTGGGGAGTAAAGGATAGAAACATTGTTTACCTTTCCATGCATGTTGTAGGAGGCAACTAAGTAGGTTATAGGGCGACGTTCGTTACCCCATTCTGTATACGGTCAAATTAACACAGAAGCTATGCTAAGTCGGGTGTGTCTGGAAGAAGGACGCAGAACCTAAACAGCACGCAACAATTGAAAGACCTGGCAACACAAAGACAGAAATGGAAGGCTATGGTTTCTGCCCTATGCGCCGCCTAGGGACCCTTATGTTCCCTGGAGGAACATAACATAACATAACATTCCTCGTGGCAGGAATTTTCAAACTTTAATAAATTGACTGGACAAATCAATATCGCCTGACAAGTAATGTCAGAGGATAACATAGTAAGTCAAATAGTAAGCTCGTTGTACTGCAAGCTGGGGTCAGATCGTCCGTAATAGTCAAATAATATCCGCCAGTGTGTGACTTAAAGTATATCAAGGACGGTATTTACAGTCGGTAAGTGTATTTGGACCGGCTTTGTGGCGGGTTGGTACAGAGCCCGTCTGTGACGGCTTAGTTACCGAGTTCGATATCCGCCACAAGCAGTTGTGCATTCGGACCGTTCAGAAAGCACTGTCAAACTACTGAACGTGTTTATATTTCCTAGAAAATCACAACAGCTAAACAATGTCGGGTTGTTGGCCACGTCCTGAATAGGATACGCTACCGACAAAAGGTGTATTTGTTTTTTGGAGGATGACAGTATTTAGTCTATCCTTGGGCATACACTTTTTTCAGATATTCTACAATTACACAAAGAAAAGCGTAGAAACAGTGTGTGTGCGTGTGTGTGCTGAATCAGATAATAATAAATATATGTGCCTGTGAACTGCCATACTTGTCAATAAACGCAGTCATTTCATTTCTCACAATAAGAGACTTTCACGAAAGTGATACCACAATAATAACTTTCAGATGTGGTAGTGACGAATTTACCTGATCTGCGACCTCCATTATTTTTTTAATAAACACACACTGGCAATAGATTAGATAAGATGGGAGTTCGTTAAAACTTCTTGACCACCTTAGGAAGTCAAGTACTAGGAAACATAGACATGAAAACTGGCAACCTGTCTCTCTTCCTTTCCTTCTCTCTCTCTGTTTCTCTCTCTCTCTCTATCTCTCTCTGTCTCACTCCTAATACCTTTGCCATTGTCACCAAAAATTCCACGAAAACTCACAAAATTCCCACAAATGCGAATAAATGACAAGGGGAGGGGGGTAAACTCCTCCCTCGCCTTACCTCTACCAAAAACAGATACACGTTCCTGCACTCAGTCAGAACCAACACGCACTTGTACAATGTTGAATGAGTCATGCATAAGCGTAAGAGATTGATCATTTTTAACTTTACAAACAAATATCTCGGATAGATAAACTCTACAGATTTTGTTTTAGAATTAGGGAAACTAGGTTATGATTAATGTTCAAATCAGTATCGCAGTATCGAAACAACAATACTATACCATACAACGTGTGACCACAACATGTCAATGTTTAGAAAGTACATCAAGTATCAAGTTCAGACAAAATTGATTTAGGTTTTAAAAAAGGCATGGTAAAAAAAGTCATAGGAAAAAAAGATACCTAAATAGCACGTGTAAAGAAGTCACAAGAAAAAAAGGAAATAGTTCTTTCTTTGTGTAATTATTTCGTTACTGGGGTAGAAAGAGAAACAAATAATAGACACACTGTTAACTTCCCTTCATGTGTTGGCAAGAAGTCTAATGAGTTTCTCGAGATTGGAATTGTTGTCCCGTCTCATAAAGGGTCAAAATGTCTCATAAGACTTGCTGAATTCGGATGTGTCAATTCCAATGACGAGAATATTGCAAACAAGTTGAAAACTAGGTACAATGCATTCCGTTCTCTGACTTGAATCTTTGCAATCTGCAAGTGTTTACTTGAGAAGTATGCAAAGTAATTCAGAACTCATTAGCATAGTGGTAATGCAGAATAACTAAATGGATATCTTCTGTCGGGTCTATGATTGAGTGGTTATCTGGTCCTACCTCATGAACCCAACCGATGTTCCTCTTTAGCAAACGAAATACTAATTGGTATTTATTACTAATTGGTATTTAATTACTTATTAATTATTAATTACTAATTGGTATTTAATACTAATTGGTGTACATATAATGAACCCAACCGATGTTCCTCTTTAGCAAACGAAATACTAAACGAAATACTAAATGGATATCTTCTGTCGGGTCTATGATTGAGTGGTTATCTGGTCCTACCTCATGAACCCAACCGATGTTCCTCTTTAGCAAACGAAATACTAATTGGTATTTATTACTAATTGGTATTTAATTACTTATTAATTATTAATTACTAATTGGTATTTAATACTAATTGGTGTACATATAATGAACCCAACCGATGTTCCTCTTTAGCAAACGAAATACTAAACGAAATACTAAATGGATATCTTCTGTCGGGTCTATGATTGAGTGGTTATCTGGTCCTACCTCATGAACCCAACCGATGTTCCTCTTTAGCAAACGAAATACTAATTGGTATTTATTACTAATTGGTATTTAATTACTTATTAATTATTAATTACTAATTGGTATTTAATACTAATTGGTGTACATATAATGAACCCAACCGATGTTCCTCTTTAGCAAACGAAATACTAAACGAAATACTAAATGGATATCTTCTGTCGGGTCTATGATTGAGTGGTTATCTGGTCCTACCTCATGAACCCAACCGATGTTCCTCTTTAGCAAACGAAATACTAATTGGTATTTATTACTAATTGGTATTTAATTACTTATTAATTATTAATTACTAATTGGTATTTAATACTAATTGGTGTACATATAATGAACCCAACCGATGTTCCTCTTTAGCAAACGAAATACTAAACGAAATACTAAATGGATATCTTCTGTCGGGTCTATGATTGAGTGGTTATCTGGTCCTACCTCATGAACCCAACCGATGTTCCTCTTTAGCAAACGAAATACTTTGCTTTGAGATAGTCAGTTAGACTTGGTATTTGTGAGTTCTCAGATGTCTCAGTTAAATCGGAGCTCTGAAAAAGTCTGATATTGTTTTGACAGAAATGAAGATGATCTTAAGTGAAAGTAATCTGACTTCTAACTTCCGTTTTTGTCTACTGTGCTATACTTTTTTTAAAATGTTAATACCTACATAGATTACCAACCTTGTTGGTCAAGAATTGTAGTTTTAGAAAGAGCTGGAGTCAATGCTGCAGTGTTTGAGAGGTGTCTTCAAGTAGTCATTGAAACATATGTTTGACCATTCTTGATTTATTACCGTGATTCGCGTACACATAGCTCCACATAATACAGTCTCTTTACAAAACACTCTTCTCATATGTTCGATCACGTTACAGACCCTACGAAGGTAAGAACTGATCAATATTATATACCTGCTTTCCATCTTGGACCTTTGAATTGGTTTTTTTTCTGTCATGTACTTGATCCTGGAATTGTTCACGTACCAATAACTTTCACGGGCACCAAATCTGCAATGTTCCTCTTCTTTTGCGTTCATTTTCAATCTCTTGCAGATTAGCAGGATGTAGTCCAGAGAACGGAATCCAGTGTGTCATTGTTTACAGCTTAGCTGAGAGATGTGCGCCTTTCGGCTAGGCATCTGATTACAGCATGGATTTTGGGTCACTTTGTCCTACTATGGAACAGACAATCAACTCCACTTTATAAATTCCTTAGTCTACGACACACATGGCAGGTATCAATGCTGATATTCTTTGCTCCCAATTCGGGCCCTGGCTAAACACTGGTTTGCAAAATGTGACGATACCCTACATACTTAGCGAAGACAATAAAATATGCAGCTACATATTGGATGTGGAACGACGGCTGCACGGAAGACATTTAGTTTGTGTTTCCAGACTTAGATCTAGCCAGTAACTTAGAGATGCGGAGCCGTGATAAATGGAGACAAAACGAGAATAGTGGAATTCTCGGAGTTCCGTGTTGTGCATCAACACAACCTAATCGAGATCGCTGAATAGCTAAATGACTGTCATCCATCTAAAAAAAAAAAGCTTTTCTCTTTCATTACTCAGGTCTAATCAACATCAGTCCGGGGTAATGAGAGAGCGGATAGTTTGGCCTGCCACGCTGCTACTACGTCTGTTGGTAGAGCGATGGATCGGGCAGACATTTTGAATGCCCTACGGGAAAACTCACGAACAAATGACTGTACAAGTGACGATGACTCTTGTTCCATGACTAGAATAAGGGAGCTTGGTTTAAAATGTGGTGTTGCTAGACAGGAGAGGTTTCGTGGGCGAGAAAGAATGATGGTCAGTCAACGTGTAATGGCGAAAACACTCAAGGAGAGATCTGAGCACCTATGGACTTTGTCCGGAGTGCAATGACGATGATCTAATGATGTGCAATGACGATGACGACGATGACTGACTAACTAACATCACTGAAAAGTATAAAAAAGGACTGTCTGAACACTTAATGCCGCCAAGGCAGAAATAGTCACTCATGTAAACATAATGTAAACAAGACAAGCCAAGATATTGTGTTTTAAATATGTACATATGCCTGGTTTGAATATGATTAAATATTTGTAGTTAAAAGTGGGACTTTTTTTCCAAGCGAAAATCTTTTTCTGTAACATTATTACCTACCACCACAAACTAATTATGACTTTTTTGTTTACCTGTGACTATTTGCCTAGTCAAAATTGAGGCTTTATACCATTTACCTTAAAATGAAAGCGGTTTTCAGTGCACGCACTTTTGACTGTTTAAAGAACGACATCCAGATACAAAAAGCAATGTTACACTGTCTCAGAAACCCTTGGTTGTTATTAATCGTTCTCAATATTGTCCTTACGGTAATTAATGAACATTTTCCAGAACATAAATACGTGCTGATCTTACACACCATCGTTCTTCTTTGGCTGATGCGCCGGATCATTAATGGTTTGTAAATTGTATGACCAGCCAATGAGAAGCATAACACAGTCGCGGATAAGTAAAGGTAAGTGATTGCGCCAGATTCATCCTGAAAAATGATTCACGGTCGGGATATCCTGACAATACTCTTTGGCAACCGACTGCTCCTGTGATAATGGAAGATGATCATATATATCTATATAACCGTGGTTAAAACATCTTTGGTTGAAGGTGTGCAAGGTGTGCCTACATACTAACTTTATTATGCGCAGCTTCATTCAGCTATCGTGACGTCACTGAACTCAGATTTAAAAGTAGCTAGGTCGACTGCCTGAAGCATCACACTGAGAGAATACCTCCCGCCCCTCAGGTTCATCCAAGAGGGATAGGAAGGTTCTCAGTGCGTTGCGCGCAGATCGATGGATCCGGCAGCAGTACTACTACTGCAAAATGCGTCTTTATCGATATTTTGTTTTGTTAAATAATATAGGGATTTGTTTCGTTCAAATTTAGGCACTTCTTATAGTGAACCGCATTTTTTAAATGAAGCACAACACTTTCAACCAAAAGATGTCCACCTTGAATATACCAGGGTGTTTAACCATCAAAACTATGGAAGGTCGAAGTTCAGATAATTCGCTTACAACGACATCATTGTTACACAAAGTTGTACTAGTTAATATACCTTAATGCATTCAACTGTCAGCTAAGTAAGCAGTTTGATGATAATAATAACCTTAGATTAAAACACTTCTAACCTAATTCCCCCTAGTTTTTTAATATATTGAAACTTTGAGTTTTTTTTTTTTGTTTTACGTATTTACATTTATTCGTGCTAAAAGTTGTCTAATAATTGTCTTTGTTTCTTTTTCGGCTTTTGAAATCAACAAATTCATCAAAATTTCTTGTATCTTCTTATTCTTAAAATAGTATATAATTTCTACCATTGTTCATTTGTCAACTTCTTCCACATTTTATAAGAACCTGTATGTTTTCTTCATTGCATTTAACAGAAACTTGGCTATACCTAATCTAAGTAAATTATATTTTCTAAATAGCGGTATTTTAAAATACTGCCCTGTTTCTTCTTCCGCTTTGTTCATTCTCAAACTCCTGCAGATTAGCAAGAAGTAGTTTTGATGGTGAATGGAATGCATTGTGTCAGGAGTTACACCGTAGATGCTATACTTCTACCTTTCAGCACGCACATTCGACTCAAGTATGGCTTTTTGGTCACTTTGGCCCTATATAGGATTGGACAGCCACCTCTACCCCTAAAACCTCCCTAGCTGCACCTTATGAGATGCATGATAGGTAACAGTACCACTATTCTTCGCTCCCCTTTCAAGCTCTGACAACACATATGCAATGTTCTATTTGATAACTTTTCTCTATATTGTCTGCTTATCAGGATGTCTAATCCCTATTCCATATATAAGTCCACTCTTTATAAATTATATCTTTCATTACAATTATTCTTTCTTGTTTGTTTAGTTGTACTATTGCTATTATTGCTTTACTTTTTCTTCTTTATCTGCCAACTTATTCCAATACATGCCTCTACGCGTCAGGACCCATGATCCTATCTACTAACTCATTCCCAATCTATGCCTCTATGCCTCAAGGTCCATCCTAGCGTGATCCTACCAACGCATCCCCATATGTGCTTCTATGCATCAGGATTTATGCTAGCGTGATCCTAGAATATCGATAGATATTCATTTAGTTTATACATTTTATAATTTGTATGCAGCGAATGGAGACCAGATTATACTATATGAAACAGCTTTACAGGAGGAAGATTCGTAAACACGCCTTGGCAGCAACATTGACAGAGTGGTAGAAATATGATTTGGCTGCAACATTGACAGAGGGGTAAAAATACGATTTGGCAGAGACATTGACAGACGGGTAGAAAGACACCTTGGCAGCAACATTGACAGAGAGGTAGAAACACGCCTTGGCAGCAACATTATCAATGAGTAGAAACACACCTTAGCAGCACCATTTACAGAGGGATAGAAACATGCTGTGGCAGCAACATTGACAGATGGGTAGAAACACGCCTTGGCAACAACATTGACAGAAGGGTAGAAACATCCCGTGGCAGCAACATTGACAGAGGGATAGAAACTTGCCTTGGCAGCAACATTATCGAGGGGTAGAAACACACCTTGGCAGCAACATTGACAGATGGATGGAAACACGCCTTGGCAGAAACATTGACAATGAGGTAGAAACAGACAAAGATGTTAAGATAAAAATACAGAGAGCAAGAGATAACTTTATTGCAATATTAAATATATGGAAATCAAAAGAAATTGTATCAAACACAAAACCAATAATATTTAACTCCTATGTTATATCAATTTTGTTGTGTGACTCAGAAACATTGACAACAACGAATAATAGAACTAGAAAACTACAAAAATTATTGATGACTGCCTGTATAGAATAGCAGTTTTGAAATATATATTAAGACTGCGAATGAAAAACTCAAGCAACGAGTAAAAAACGCAACGTTAGACTCATCATGTGACATATGCCTTCCAGAACAGGGTATTTCATATATATTCTATGAACGCTCTGCGATTCTTGATGAGTTGACCTGCCGCAGATATAGACATGTTTAAACAATCTGATATACCACTGCACCATCGTCGTCTTGGGCGCCCACTTTATCTGTTGTCGTTAACTCTGCATGCAGGTATTAATCTCTCCATTCTGTTATGTTTCTTTATATAACTAAAAATATTACTCATCTACTGACATAAGGAAGAGATTGGCAATGGCATATTGCAATATAACACGGCTGAAAAACATATGGAAAAACAACAAAATAGAAACGAAAGTGCTAATGTTGCGAACTTTTATTTTTCCGGTTGCAACATACGGCTGTGAAACATGGACTCTAAATAAAACAGTGGCAAAGAGGATCAACGCCTTCGAGCTGAAATGCTACAGGAAGATACTTAGAATATCATGGAATGATAAAATCAGAAACTCAGATATTATAAACACACTGAATATTCCAAAGTGTTGGTTACTAAACACAATAACAAAAAGAAAACTACGGTACCTGGGGAGAGGAGAAGGGGCAGACCAAGAAGACTATGGACTGATGACATTAAAGATAACATGAATACATCCCTAGAAAATGCAAGCCACATCGCCCAAGACAGAGAGAGGTTCAGAGAGTTCATTGGGAAGACAACGCTCTGGAAGAAATACGTCACACGATACTGACATATTCTTCTTCTAACTGACAGTTATTATCCATGACATGTTCTCCTTTTAACTGACTGTTATTATCCATGACATGTTCTCCTTTTAACTGACTGTTATTATCCACATCTTCTCCTTCTGATATTATCCATCTACTGCACACTATCACCATACCTGTTCAACATCTACGCAGAAAATATCATGAGGATTGTGAGAGAAAACATGGACAATCCTGAATATCACGCTTTAAACATCGGAGGTTTAGAAATCCCTGAACTACGCTACGCAGACGACACTTCTTCTTTCAAATGATATAAAGAGGTTGTAACAACTAGCCAAGAACACACAGAAATACAGCGAATCACAAAACCTATGTTTAAAAACAAAAATCATGTCAACAGATTTAACAACACAACAATCAAAAGTCGGAATAGACAATATCGAGATAGAATGTGTGGATAAATTTGAATACTTAGGAGCCAACATCAACGGTGCAGGAGACTGCGTGGTAGAACTAAGGAAGAGATTGGCAATGGCATGTTGTAAAATAACACGGTTAACAAATATATGGAAAAACAACAGAATAGAAACAAAACTGCTAATGCTACAAACTTTTATTTTTCCGGTTGCAACATACGCCTGTGAAGAATGGACCCTAAGTAAAACGGAGGCAAAGAAAATCAACAACTTTGAGATCAAATGCTACAGAAAGATACTTAGAATATGATGGAATGGAAAAAAAGAGAAGAGACACGCAGATAATATAAACACATTGAAGATTCCAGAGTGTTGGTTACTAAACATAATAGCAAAAAGGAAACTACAGCTGTTTGATCATATAGAAAGACACAAATATTTAGAAAGACATAATGGAGGGCAGAACACCTGGGATGAGGAGGAAAGGGCAGACCAAGAAGACGATCGACTGACGACATTAAAGATAACATGAATATATCGTTGGATATTGCAAGCTGCATCGTCCAAGACAGAGAAGGGTTCAGGGAGTTCATTGGGAAGACATCGTTCTGTGGAGAATACTTCACATGACACACTGACATATTCTCATCTAACTGTCTGATACTATCCATCTACTGACATGTTCTCCTCTAACTGTCTGATACTATCCATCTACTGACATGTTCTCTGTCTGATACTATCCATCTACTGACATGTTCTCTGTCTGATACTATCCATCTACTGACATGTTCTCCTCTAACTGTCTGATACTATCCATCTACTGACATGTTCTCCTCTAACTGTCTGATACTATCCATCTACTGACATGTTCTCTGTCTGATACTATCCATCTACTGACATGTTCTCCTCTAACTGTCTGATACTATCCATCTACTGACATGTTCTCTGTCTGATACTATCCATCTACTGACATGTTCTCTGTCTGATACTATCCATCTACTGACATGTTCTCCTCTAACTGTCTGATACTATCCATCTACTGACATGTTCTCCTCTAACTGTCTGATACTATCCATCTACTGACATATTCTCCTCTAACTGGCTGATACTATCCATCTACTGACATGTTCTCCTCTAACTGTCTGATACTATCCATCTACTGACATGTTCTCCTCTAACTGTCTGATACTATCCATCTACTGACATGTTCTCCTCATACTGTCTGATGCTATCCATCTACTGACATGCTCTCCTCTAACTGTCTGATACTATCCATCTACTGACATGTTCTCCTCTAACTGTCTGATACTATCCATCTACTGACATGTTCTCCTCTAACTGTCTGATACTATCCATCTACTGACATGTTCTCCTCATACTGTCTGATGCTATCCATCTACTGACAATGTTCTCATCTAACTGTCTGATACTATTCAACTACTGACAATGTTCTCCTCTAACTGTCTGATACTATCCATCTACTGACAATGTTCTCCTCTAACTGTCTGATACTATCCATCTACTGACATATTCTCTGTCTGATACTATCCATCTACTGACATGTTCCTCTCCGACTGTCTGATACTATCCATCTACTGACATGTTCCTCTCCGACTGTCTGATACTATCCATCTACTGACAATGTTCTCCTCTAACTGTCTGATACTATCCATCTACTGACAATGTTCTCCTCTAACTGTCTGATACTATCCATCTACTGACAATGTTCTCCTCTAACTGTCTGATACTATCCATCTACTGACAATGTTCTCCTCTAACTGTCTGATACTATCCATCTACTGACAATGTTCTCCTCTAACTGTCTGATACTATCCATCTACTGACAATGTTCTCCTCTAACTGTCTGATACTATCCATCTACTGACATGTTCTCCTCTAACTGTCTGATACTATCCATCTACTGACAATGTTCTCCTCTAACTGTCTGATACTATCCATCTACTGACATGTTCTCCTCTAACTGTCTGATACTATCCATCTACTGACAATGTTCTCCTCTAACTGTCTGATACCATCCATCTACTGACATGTTCTCCTCATACTGTCTGATACTATCCATCTACTGACAATGTTCTCCTCTAACTGTCTGATACTATCCATCTACTGACATGTTCTCCTCATACTGTCTGATGCTATCCATCTACTGACATGTTCTCCTCTAACTGTCTGATACTATCCATCTACTGACAATGTTCTCCTCTAACTGTCTGATATTATCCATCTACTGGCATGTTCTCCTCCAACTGTCTGATACTATCCATCTACTGACATATTCTCTGTCTGATACTATCCATCTACTGACATATTCTCTGTCTGATACTATCCATCTACTGACATATTCTCTGTCTGATACTATCCATCTACTGATATGTTCTCCTCTAACTGTCTGATACTATCCATCTACTGACTTATTCTCCTCTAACTGTCTGATACTATCCATCTACTGACAATGTTCTCCTCTAACTGTCTGATACTATCCATCTACTGACATGTTCTCCTCTAACTGTCTGATACTATCCATCTACTGACATGTTCTCCTCTGTCTGATACTATCCATCTACTGACAATGATCTCTGTCTGATACTATCCATCTACTGACATGTTCTCCTCTAACTGTCTGATACTATCCATCTACTGACAATGTTCTCCTCTAACTGTCTGATACTATCCATCTACTGACATGTTCTCCTCTAACTGTCTGATACTATCCATCTACTGACATGTTCTCCTCTAACTGTCTGATACTATCCATCTACTGACAATGTTCTCCTCTAACTGTCTGATACTATCCATCTACTGACATGTTCTCCTCATACTGTCTGATGCTATCCATCTACTGACATGTTCTCCTCCAACTGTCTGATACTATCCATCTACTGACATGTTCTCCTCTAACTGTCTGATACTATCCATCTACTGACATGTTCTCCTCATACTGTCTGATACTATCCATCTACTGACATGTTCTCCTCTGTCTGATACTATCCATCTACTGACATGTTCTCTGTCTGATGCTATCCATCTACTGACATGTTCTCTGTCTGATACTATCCATCTACTGACATGTTCTCTGTCTGATACTATCCATCTACTGACACATCCTCCTCTAACTGTCTGATACTATCCATCTACTGACATGTTCTCTGTCTGATACTATCCATCTACTGACATGTTCTCCTTTTAACTGATTAATATTATCCATCTGCTGACATGTTCTCCCTGTACAGACTGTAAATTCTCGCTGTGACTTCTGTTTACTCAGCTGCAGTCATTCACACGAAACGCTTGTGCTTTCTCCCAATAATATTTCTTATGACTAGTTCATTAACCGCCTTTCTTGAGCTAACGACCTCGGCTATAATTTTTTAATACAGAAACGTGACATTACTCACAGTCTATTAGCTACCCTTGACATAGAACAGCTGATCTTGGCAATCTAAACTGCTGTTTCTGTGGGCGTGCACTTGTATAACTGTGCGTCCCATTATCATATAACATCCCATGTTTAATCATTTGTGGATCAATAAAAAGTCGACAGATCATGTACGAAATATGGAGGATATATGTTAACATTAATCAAAGAATGGTAAGCATGCTATAAGATAACTAAGACTGTTCAACCCCAACGTCTTCTTCTTTTCTTCTGCGTTCATTCTCAAACTCCTACAGATTAGCATGATATAGTCCGGAGAAAGAAATGCGCTGTGTAATGGTTTACAGAATTGTTGCGCTACCTGCGGCTTTCGGCCTGACACGTCCGGTTTCAGCGTGGCTTTCTGCTCCATTGTCTTTGCTCCCTCTCGGGGCCACGGCAACTCATGGACGTATTCAAATGTGATATTCGTGCTGACATACGGTCGCGAAAGTTGAACAATGAAGACAATGGAGAAGATAATGAATTCACTTGAGAATAAATGTCTTAGAAAACTCTTCAATATTGGTTAGGACGAGTTCAAGTAAAACAAGCAATTAAGAGAAGACACTAAATAGCACTATGTTTCTACAACAATAAGAAGAAAACTATGGACATGTATCGGACATGTAATTAGAATGAATGAAAACTAGAATACCGCTATGAGCATTAAACTGGGTACCAAATGGCACAAGGAAAAGAGGAAGACCACGAGAGAATATTCGAAGAACAATCATCAAAGGCAAATGGTCTAAATATCGTGCAAGAATTACACACAGTAGCATCACATCGCTCGAACTGGAGATCTCTAGATTCTGCCTTCTACACCGTATTCAGCGTTTAAGGAACATAGATGGATAGATAGAAAGACAGATGGATGGATGGATGGATGGATGGATGGATGGATGGATGGATGGATGGATGGATGGATGGATGGATGGATGAATGGATGAGTGGGTGGATGGGTAGACGGAAGGAAGGCTGGCAGAAAGACTATGGATATATATCAGACATGTAATTAGAATGAATGAAAACAGAATACCGCTATGAGCACCTGGATACCAAATGGCAAAAGGAAAAGAGGAAGGGAAGAAGCGGAGCCGGGCCACTTGCTTCGAAAGGGCCCACCCAAGCGACCGGTGCCTCTGCTAACCTGGAGGTCAGGGGAAAGCAGAGTAGTGCTACTGATCAAACCAAATGCATCAGAGTTGCTCAGTGGAATGCGTAAGGAGTGCGAAACAAAAAGCCTGAGCTACAGGAATTCCTGAGGAAAAACCAGATTGACATAATATGCATACAAGAGACGCACCTAAAGGACACACAGAGATTCTTTGTTCGAGGTTATGAGTCCTTCCGCCAAGATCGACTCAAAAGAGTCAAAGGAGGTATACTGACGTTAGTAAAAACATCAATACCATCAGCAGAAGTTAAAAGATCTGGAGAAAGAGAAATGGAACATATAACAGTAAAATTGCTGCTACCTGGTGGAGAAATATCAATAACAAACTGCTACAGCCCTCCTGCCACCAAAATGGAACTTTGTAAACTAAAGATAGAGGAATCGAGTCACCTAATAGTGGGTGAATTCAATGGCCATTCACCAAGCTGGGGCTACGAGGATATGGATCAAAGGGGTGAAGAGATTGAAGACTTGATAATGGAAAATAAACTAATTCTAATAAACCAGCCAGATGATACATCACCATTCTACTCCAGAGTCTGGAAAAAAAACTAGCTCACCAGACGTTGCCATGGCAACAGATGACATAGATAGACACATTACAAGAACAGTAGAAAGTCAACTGGGAGGAAGTGACCATGTACCAGTCATCCTGCAAATCGCCAAGTCAGGAAGTACAGGACATCACAGCATGTCCCCAAGCTGGAACTTCAAAAAAGCTAATTGGACCCTCTTCAGTTAACAAACAGACCAGCTTTGCCAGAATATCACCCTCACTAACAACATAAACCATAACATCTCACAAATAAATAAAGTGATACTACAATCCGCACAGAAGGCAATCCCAAGGGGCAGACGAAGAGAATACAAGTCTTATTGGAGTGAGACTAGAAAAATTGCATAACGAGCTGAATTATGCAAGACATACAATGGAGCACAACCCTACAGCAGAATACACAAAGAAATCAAACACACGTTCAATGAGCAGAAAAGAACAGAGATACAAAAGAGCTGGCATGAAAAGACCAGCAGTCTAAACATGACAAAAGACACAAGTAAACTATGGAACCTTACAGGAACTCTAAATGAAGAAACAAAGAATTCACACTACAAGACTGTCATCGAAGAAGAGGGAAAATTCCACACAGGGAAAATGGCAGCAAACATTTTAGCTGACTTCTACAAGGAAGAAAGCACAACAACACTCTCTCATACACGTATCAAAGAAGTCAAAAAAGAAATTAAAAGAAAACTGAAGAATCAAAATCCAGAGCCCTGCATGAAGACACCCTTCACCATCGCAGAACTAAATTGTGCCATAGGAAAACTAAAAACCAAAAAGGCCACAGGAAAAGACGGCATAACCAATGATATGATCAGGAACCTAGGGCCAATCAGCAGAAACAAGCTCCTTACCATCTTCAACCAATCATGGAAAACTGGTAAAATTCCAGACTTGTGGCGTGAAGCTGTCATCATCCCAATTGGGAAAAAAGAAAAAGGAAAAATAAGCCAGTCAAGCTACTGACCAGTCAGCCTCTTGAGTTGCATAGGGAAAACAATGGAGAGAATGGTCAACTCTAGACTGATAAAATGCCTAGAAGAAAACCAAAAGCTCACCAAGACACAGTCGGCCTATAGGATAAATCGAAGCACTGAAGACCAGCTTGCATACCTAGCACAGGAAATCGAAAATGCTTTCCACAAGAAGGAAAAAGTGCTGGCTACTTTTATGGACTTAAGTAAGGCCTTCGATAAGGTGTGGAAAGAGGGAGTCCTCTTCAAGCTTCTCCAAAACAAAATTGAAGGCAGAATGTTTAGCTGGATAAAAGATTTCCTCTGCTACCGCACTGCAAGAGTAAAAGTAGATGATAAACTAAGCAAACGTGTTACTCTCCAACAAGGAGTACCTCAAGGAGGAGTGATCTCTCCTACACTCTTCCTAGTATTCATCAATGATATGGGAGAGAAACTGTCACATCATATTTCAAAGGCTCTTCATGCAGATTACTTTGCTGCCTGGAGTCCGGCAGGAAATCTATCCACTGCAAAAAACAGAATGCAGACAGCACTTGACACCTTAAGTGAATGGGCATCTGACTGGGGAGTCCAGATAAACCTCTCCAAAACGGTGACAACCATCTTCTCACTTTCAAACCTCCAAGAAAAAGCAAATCTTAAAATAAATGGAAGTGAGTTAGCACATGTGGAGAACCCTACATATCTAGGGGTCACACTAGACAAGCGACTCACCTGGAAACCACACCTAATAACCACCGAGCAAAAAGCAACCAGGAGGTTATCCTTGATGAAGAAACTTGCAGGAACAAGCTGGGGAGCAAATGGAAATATTCTCCGAAAAGTCTACATGGGTACAGTCAGACCTGTAGTAGAATATGGAATGACAGCCTGGGCATCAGCATCAAAAACAAATACTGATCGCCTATCTAAAGTACAAAATGCAGGACTTCAGACTTATCTCTGGAGGGATGAAAACCACTCCAATCCATGCAATGGAAAAACATGCAAACATCCGCCCACTGGATGACAGAATAGAAGAAAGAGTGCTTCTTCAAAGGGAAAAAATTAAGCGCATGCCAAACCATCCGATGTATGCACAAATTTTTAGATCAACCACAAGCAGGTTGAAGAGAACCAGCTTCTGTCACATCTCTAAAGATATACATGAACAACATAAAGAAATCCTCACAAACCTCCCAAACGAAATTGAAACACTAACGGATCTTGAAGAGCCAGACAATAGTCTGCAAAGCGTCTCCATAATAAAACAGGTTCCTGGAATAATTAATAAGGAATACCAAACTCCACCTCAAATAAAAGCATTGACACTGGAGATGATAGAAATAAAATACAATCCCAAGGATTGGACACATTTCTACACAGATGGATCGGCAGAAGGAGCAGTAAGGAATGGAGGAGGTGGAATTTTTATAAGACTCGAAGATGGTAAGACAATATGAAAAGCTTTTCCAACCGGGAAATACTCCTCTAATTTTAGAGCAGAAGCAGTTGCACTCCATCAAGCACTGAACGCCTTCACTGAACCAGGACTGCCAAGACCAAAGAAGATAGCCATATTCACAGATTGCAGATCCCTACTGGAATCAATCCAGAGCAACAGAAACGAAAGTCTTCTGTACAACATCAGACATGAGCTAAGACAGATTCAAAAATCAACAGCTGTTGCCCTTCATTGGATACCATCACACTGTGGAATCATGGGAAATGAGAAAGCAAAGGCAGGAAGTGAAATGGAGCAACACAGACACCCACTGTCTTACGGAGAAGTAAAAACAATAATCCGCAACACATACACAGCAAAGTGGAAAAAAGAAATGGAAGGGGAATACGAACATGATGTAATACATCTCCTCCAGAGATATCAACAGACCACAATATTTCGCCTTAGAACAGGCCACTGCAGACTGTTGGGTCACCTTTATCGATTAAGGATATCATACACAGATGAATGTCCACGTGGATCCGGAACCCAGACTCCAGAACACATACTTTAGGACTGCCCAACATACAAAGAGCAGAGACAGCAGACCTGGCCAAAGCATACAGACTTGAGGCAAAAGCTATGGGGCAGCCTCTCTGACCTAGAGAAGACACTGGACTTCGTCTTGATGACAGGTCTGACGGTATGGCATTACCACATGCTGAACGCAGAAGAAGAAGAAGAAGAAGAAGAAAAGAGGAAAACCAAGAGATAATATTCGAAGAACAGACAGTCAGGCAGGCAGTCAGACACACAGACAGAGGACAGACAGACAGGCGGACGGACGGAAGGATTAATCTTCTATTCGCTTCTGAGATTTCTCACCCTTAATTTTACCCATGCCAGTTTGCAAAATCTGCATATTCTGTGTAATTCGGATAGACTCAAATAAAGTGTTTTGAAAATATAAACATACTGAGGGCATTTTCTATATTCTATACAGTTTATATTCTATATTCTATAAATGGAATAGGACATTTTGTACTATATACATTTGCTGCTACATCTGAACTGGTTATTGTGGAATGTTTATCAATATGAGCCTATATAACCAATCTCCTTCTTATAATCGACAATTAGCTATACATTGACGCTGTGCTACCAATGTCAAACATGGACAACGACAGCACAAGATAAACGTAAACTAGTAACAGATGGCATGGCATGCTTACGCAGAATCCTAGGAATATCGCTAAGATACAGAGTGAGAAATGAGGATATTAGACAAAGATCCGGTACCGCCCTAATATTGGAGTATATTAAGAGCGAATAGATCACATGGTTTGCACACATCAGCAGACTACTACCAGACAGCATAACACAGCAAACTATGCTACACAGATACAGTGAAGGTAGACCTAGAGGCCGACCTCGAAAACGATGGACCACCGAAATAAAAGAGACGATAAATTCCACAATATACTCAGCACACACGTGGGCCATCTCCAGAGAACTCTTCTACCCCTGACGCTGAAAGGCAATTAAGGGTTTAGCGAATAGATAGATAGAGCTATACAGGTACAGTATTGAGGTAGATAATAACTTACTTTTGGTTTGTGTTGGTGTTGGCATTTACAATGTACTTCTTTCGCGTTCGTTCTCACATTCCTGCAGATGAGTACAATATAGCCCAGACAAAGAAGTACGCTGTGTCATGATTGACAGCTTGGGATACGATATCTTCTCCATCCAGCCTGACACATCCGACTTTAGCATCGCTTTTGGGTTACTTTGACCCTTAGTGGGATGTGACAGCTAACTCCACCACATAACCCTGCTTAGTTGTGATATGAGATGTGACAGCCAACTCCACCACATCCACCTGCTTAGTTGTGATCTATATAACAGTATCGATAGTCTTGACTTCCTTATCGTGCACCCTCAATACAATGAGAAAAGTGTTTCTATTTTTTAGTACAGATTCCACGTTCCAGCTTTGTTAAGGCACTCTCCATGAACTCGGGACTTACTTTCCTATTACAAATTCCAAAATAAAACGTATAACATATTCTACATTTCTACCACTGCCATTTGTCACATATTTTAAAATTCTATTACTTTCATTTGTTGATATCTTACAACTGCAACATTCCTCACAAATCGTACAATTCTATTACTTCTGTTTATTGATATCTTACTATTGTACCATTTCTCACATATTTTACAATTCTACCAGTCGTATCTTTCACATGTGTTACACACGACTACCATCTATCAATCTTACAATTCTACCACACGTTACATATATTATGCCATAATTAACTACCTGTTTACAAGCATTATATTACAATTTTACCCTTGGTTACATACATTACATTGTATTACTATCACTAATATACTAACATTTGTTACATAAATCTAAAAAAATTACACACATTTATTATTCAGCAAAATATACCAGTGACCTATTGTGCTCTACACGTGCAAATAATGAATGAACTCTGTGTACTTAATAACATTATATCAAATTCACTCCAACACTAGCATGTGCTAGTCACCTGGCTCTATGGAGGTGCTTGTCATTTCACGGTGATGTTGCTTGAAAGAGACTGATTTCTGTTCCAGATTCTGTGATACAGCATGGCATGTCACGTGAAAGTCACATGACCCTTAATGATGAATTACTATATTTGTCAAATATTCTTCTTCTGTTGTGTTATTTTCAGTCTTCTTCTGTCTGACGTGCTAGTTCTGAAATAGTGTTCATCTGTCTGATGAGTTAGTTCTCAAATAGTGTTCATCTGTCCGATGAGTTAGTTCTCAAATAGTGTTCATCTGTCCGATGAGTTAGTTCTCAAATAGTGTTCATCTGTCCGATGAGTTAGTTCTCAAATAGTGTTCATCTGTCCGATGAGTTAGTTCTCAAATAGTCTTCTGCTATCTGTCGTATTAATTCTCAAATATTCTTCTTCTGTTTTCTTTTTCACTATTCAGATATTATGTTACAACGTCAGGTTACAACGTCAGGTTACAACGTCAGGTTACAACGTCAGGTTACAACGCCAATAGATTCAGTGAATTGCGTGATTCGCTTCAGCTCATCCATTGATGGAACCCCTCAAGTCTTAAAGTGGTGCCGTCTCAGTAGGCCATATTTTCTAGCACTCTCTTCTTGGTAGAGTTGACAGGCATGAAGAATGTGTTCTGCAGTCTCTGGACTCAGCCCACAATTGCACAGATCTGTCTCACCAATTTTCAGCTTTCTGAACATGTGACTTTTTGGTCTGTTGTAGCCAGTTCGTAGTCTGAAGATGATGGTTGGTTCCTTGCGTTACATTAAATGGTAGGGATCATTTGGTTTTGCAGGTTGGTGCATCTGTTTTCACATTTTCTTATATTCTACTTTTATCATAATCTTACATTCATAGTACACATTATCACTTTCCATTTGTTCAAGTGATCCCCCATTCCTTGTCAGGAGATCAGCGTTTTCATTTCCATGTATTCCACAGTGACCAAGGATCCACTGCAGTACTGTTTCGTCGGTAGTACTACTGAGCAGTAGTAAGCAAGCCATAAGATCATTTGAGGCAACATCGTTATGTCTCTATGTTATTTATGATTACAAAATTGTTCTGTCTCTATGTTATTTATGTTTTAAAGAAGCCCTTTAGGTCCCTGTAGTACGAATATGAATGTTCTATGCTTGTGTTCCTGAGGATACTTAAATACTTGTACGGGATGTTCGTTTATGTAATAGTCCTTGTTTCGATTGATCCGTTCTCAGTGACTTGAGTACACAGGTTGAATGTCTTGACGAGATCACATTTTTTCTTGTGGATGTGGTTGACCAAGTACGGAAAACCTGTTTACTTGTGTTGCAAAGCTACTTGTTGCTGCTACAACGGGCCTGGTTCAATAATTCTTAAGTCTTCTATCTGATGTGGTTATTTCTCAAATAGTTTTCTTCTGTCTGCCATGTTAGTTCTCAAACTAATGCTGATTAATGGGACATAGTAGAGAAAACGGAATCGGTTGTGTATCATGATCAGTAACTTAACTGAAATATCTGCACCTTTCGTCCTGATACATTTAACTTCAACATGGCTTCATGGTCACTTTGACTACCATATTTGGAATTGGGTAGCACATCCCTACCCCATTGGTGTGATAGCAACAGTGTTTCTATTATTTGCTTTCCTATCAGACCCTCGGCAACACACGAAAGAAAAGTGTTGATATTTTCTAGTACAAAATCCAAGCTAACAAAATATATATATATGAAGCAAATTAACACTCGACGGTGATGTCATGACAGAAATTACAACTCACATTGCCCTAGCATCAAGTGCATTTAACAGACTATCTAATATCTAGAAGTCAAAGTCAATCAGCACATGCACGAATATGCGCTTATTTAATTCCTGCGTTAATCCGGTGCTATCATATGGATGTCAGAGCTGGAAATGCTCTTTATATTCAGAAAAGAACTTACTGAGTTTCGAGAACAAATGTCTTCGTAGGATAATTAACACCCATACGAGTGAATTCAAATTGAATGATAAAATCAAAGAAGAGACACATCAAAATTTCATCACAGATGTTATCAGAAAACGCCGTTGGTCCTACATCGGGCATGTCCCACGCCCAGACACCAACAGAATACACCACCAATCTCTGGAATAAATACCTACAGGCAAAAGAGCCAGGGGTATACCAAAAGAAACACTCAGAAGAACAATACTTAAAGAAAATAAAACAACAAATATTCATACTATTCAAGAACTGCACAGAATAGCTTTAAACAGACATAATTGGAGAGATCTGACTTCTGCCCTATGCGTTAACTTCAGCGCAAAAGGAAAATGAATGAATATATACATACATACATACATTAGTATATGTATATATTCCTGAATACGTCTTGTGAAACGACGTCTTGGTCGACGTATGCCTCTTCTGCCTTCTATCGCCCATTCCAACAACGCTCTTTCCATGTCATTGTGTCTCTTCACATGTCCGAAAAACCCAACTTCCTTCTTCTTCAGCGTTCATTCTCAAATTCCCACTAGATTTCTCTTATAGCAGGACAATGGCCCTACTAGATTTCCAGCAGGATGTACAAAAGGGAAATGCGTTGTGCGCCGTTTTATTCGTGCCACTGGAACAACACATTCATCTCGGCAGAATATGATGTTTAAAAGCCAGTCTTCTTTTACTTTGATTTTTCTTCACATCTTGGCTGATTTTTCCTTTCTGTCCATGGTATTCTCATGACTCTTCTATAGCACTTCATTTCAAAAGCCTTAATTCTCTTGGCTGTAGTTTTATTGTGCATGTTTCGCAGCCATATATCGCCAATGGGAACACGTAACAAACATACCTTAGTTCCCGTTTTTGTACCGTGCCAGTTTTTCCAGTTGTTTAAATTTGGACATCGCTATTGTGGCTTTCCTCCTGATTTCGACTGCGCAGTCTCATGCACTATTTATGTTAGCTCCTAGATATTCGAAATGTACCAAATCATGACCCCGATGTTTTGTTGAGGCAACTTCCAGGAAACTCGTATTTTATTTCCTAGAAAAATCATAATGCAGCAAACACAATTTGAACTAGGTCCTGTCAAGTATATCAGTACGCATATATAAAGGCGCAATTTTAGTCAAGTCTTTCAACTTGTATATTCCAAAGCTACTATGAATATGGGCCGGTCGAACGACTCACAGACAACAACACACCCATTTCAGAGGTATGTAAATTCAACGAGAACTACAAACATTTAAAAACAAGTACGTGTCTTAGTGCTACATGACCAAATAGGTCTATTTGTAGACATAAATAACACATAAACATAAGCAAGGATGTTTGAGATATGAAAGAGTAAAACGTGCTGCCTGAATTTGTGGGGCGAGTAGGTGATATCTCAGCGGACCTGGTTCAAGTCCAGTTTGTTGCATTATTAGTTTTCTTTAATAATAAATCCTGGATGCTTCTATATTATTTTATGTTGTTTTTTTTTTAAATTTCATACCACAGATTTCAAACTCCTACTAAATCAGACTGCGGTGATGTTACACACTTAAGTCACTCTCCAAGGAAGCCCGGTTTCTATTTCTGCCTGAAGCAGTGAAACCACTCGAGATTTGCAAAAGAAAATATATGGTCGACCCAGCCTCCAGGAAATAAGTATAAGAATATGTTCACGGCATATTTACAGAGTATGTGCTGAAGACAGACGGTTTTGGGTCAATCACTGCCAAGACAGTTATAGGTAAAATCACGTGTTATGCTGATTCATTTTTCAACTACCTAACCAACTTACCTTCTCTATGTCTCAAATTGTCATTAGACATCGCCAAGACAAAGCAGAGAAACAAATACCCAGCTGTCTTACTATTTATAATTGAACCATTTCTTACACAGTGCTTACTTGTTAGAATTTATGTTTATTTGTCAAACCAACCGGTTGTTGAACCCAGAATAGAATGAAGAAGAAAAGCCAAGGCCAGGCCAAAGTTTGCCACTAAGATCAGAGTAACAGGTTGTTTGCGTCCTGATCTCTGCTGGCAGACATGGCTATGTTTACCCAGCACTTGGTCTTTGCCCGCACGACGTTTACCAAATCACTGAAACTCAATTACCTGCCATTGTGGGTATTTCTTTGAATGAGATGGAAATTGCAGTAAACTGGTTACAGTAGAAACATGAATAATGAGGAACAATATCAATTATATTTGAATTCATATTCATCCCTCCCGTCTTTGTACAGTCATTTCATTCTCCAAACCACTTATATTTGAATTCATATTCCTCTCTAATTTCCTTGTACAGTCATTTCATTTCAATCTCTAAAAGTTATATTTGAATTCGTATCCCCCCAGTTACGCATTTCTTGGAAGGCAAAGATTACTAGTGAAGAATGTCTTAGAAGGATGGATGTGAACAGATGCATTATTGATAATATAAGAAAAAGATAGTCAACATTTATTCGGCACATAATGAGAAGAGGAGGCATTGAGAATATAGTGACAACAGGAAATATAGAAGAGAAAACAAAAGATCAAGGGGAAGACCTAGAGAAAAGATATTGCACAGTTTGATTAAATGGCTTCGACTGACAACCCTACAGAAATCAATGTACATGGAGAGATATGATCACCAACGCCATTCTGCATGGCACTTGATGATGATGATTCCCCCCTCCCCCTTCTCTGTACAGTCATTTCATTTTAATCTCCAAAACAGTTATATTTCAATTGCTATTCATCTCTACCTTCTATGTACACTCATTTCAATTACCAAAACAGTGAAGCGACCCATGTACTCCGTATAAAGATGAATGTCTTGCTGGGACAACTGCAAGAAATTGGACAGTTGGGAGGTCAGTACTAACCTGAAAGGAGCAACATAAATATTTACCATCTTTAACTATTTGACAATAAGATAATGATCGGACTACATACAATTGTGTGGCTCATGGCGTGAGGTTAGAGCATTGGTTTCACATTAGCGATGTCCATGGTTTAAATCCCGGTAAAGCATTAGTTTTTTTTTTCTGTGGAAGGATAAATTAAAAACCTCACTCTGTACATGACGGGAGACAGCAGGAGCATGCCGCCTTTATCACGCAACTACAAACATCACCTCACTGCTCCCTAATAGGAAACATTCAATATTTGATAGTCTTTGACAGATGGTTACATAAATACTGGACCACATATGTTAACAGAATGGCTAGACCACAGATGATACGATAATATATGGGTCACATGTGACAATATAATGATTGGACGACATATGATAGTCTACTGATTTGGGCCACATGAAAAAAACATAATTGTTGGGTCACATATGATCCGATAATTATCGAATCACATATGATAAAATAATTATGGACTACATATGATAAGATAACAATGAGACTACACATAATAAGATAATGATTAGACCACATATACGATAATGATACAGAAACATGTTTTGTACCACAGACGCACATCAGCGTAAAGAGATCCACGAGCAGTTTTGATTTTTGTTTAGTACATAGGTCCACTGAAATAAACTACGCCAGAACGTCTTCCACTAAACAAACTCCACCAGAAAGTGGACCACTGATGCAAACTCCTCCAGAAAGTGGGACGATGAACAAAGTCCACCAGAATGTGGGTTACTGAAACAATCTCCACCAGAAAATGGACCACTAAAACATACTCTACCTGAAAGTGGGCCACTATCAAAAAGAGGCTGAGAACAGCGAATTGAAATGATAAACAACAACAAGCAAGAAACTCCACATGAGAACACACAAAATATTTGCGCATTATGTTAATATACATAAACTCCATCTTCTTCATTCTCAAACTCCTGTAGTTTAGCAGGATGTAGTCCGGAAAACATAATGCATTGTTTACAGCTTTGCCCGAAATCTCCGCCTTTCGGACTGTCGCATCCAACTTTCAGCATGACTTTTGGGTCACTCGATGGTCTGGGATGTCCAATTTTACCCCACAATCTCTGTAGTCGCCTCCTACAAAATGAATTGTAGATTATAGCATTGCTATTCTTTGTCAATTTTTGCAGCAAAATTTTAGCCGAAAATAAAAACAACTACTCAGGAAGAAAGTCAATGTGCAGGATATGAGGAACTCTCTAAATGATAAGTCACATCAAATATGTTGAATATGCGGAGAGAAAACAAAAAATGGATTTTGAGAATTGTACTCTTGTTCTCAACATAAGGTTATCTACGTCATCTTTATGATCGTTTCGTTTGTCTTTTCATGGGACATCTTGAACTTCTAGTTTGGTCGACCTATGATGGTCCGTTCCCATCTCTTTTCCACAGATACATTAACGATGGGATAGGTTTCACCGACATGTGCGAAATAGAATTGTCTCACTTCATCAACACTTTCAACCCTGCTATTCAAATTACATGTAACATCTCCACTACCTCTGTCAACTCCATTGACATCAGTGTCACCATTCACCCCCCCCCCTTACCTCAGCACATCTGTTTACTATAAACCTACTGATGCACATGGCTTTCTGCTCCACATTTCTTCTAATCCTCCCGTTTGTAACAACTTTCAACCATACTCCCATATTATTCGCCTTATGTAGCGATGACGACGATTTTCTTGACAAATCCTCTGAGATGATTGAGTTTTTCCGTATACGCTCGTTCCGTGACATCATTCTTTCATTCGCTTGGCTCCGTGTACGCCAGTTATCTCGCCTCGATACCTTAACTAACTCTCAGTGTTCTTCCGCTGATAGAGTAAACTTGTTATCTTTCATCCCCATAATTTTTCTGTCCGACGCATCATGCTTAAACATTATCCCCTTCTCCAGTCTGATCATGACACCCGTGCCGCTTTCCAGGACTTACTTTTGGTGGCTTATAGGCGCGACAAAATTCTTAAACACATCTTGGTCCATAGTCAGTCTTCTATTCCCTACCATTATGGTAGTGTTTGTTGCTCACGCGTCCCTATGTGGTTCAAATGCGCTCCATTTCATTTCCCAAGGCCACTTTCATATGTAAACTCTATGGCAAGCAATATATCGATGAGACCGGCTTAAGATCGAGCGATCGCTTCTGTAACCATCTTCATGCCATCAAGCACAGAACACCTATTCCTGTTATCACACACTTCAACGGTAATGGTCATCATGGTTTTCTTGATATTCAACTCACAGCCATTATATCCTGCATCACCGATGATAGATCTAGGTACACTCTAGAAAATCGTCTTATTTTTGAGTTGAGTACCCTCAAGCCTTTTGGACTAAACTCCTACCACTCTTTTGAACTCGGTTGGTGTGGTATTTGTCTTTCTTCACTTTTTGCCGTCGTTTACATTATCTTTTTGTTCGTTTTAGTTTCTAGATATATGTACGCCTTCTGTGTACTTCCTGTTCCTGTCCTTCCGGCATCTCACTTCCATATTTCGGTTGGACACGTTTGTGTGTTATGATCATTTCTATTCGTCGCATTTTGATTTTTTTTTTGGTGCATGTCTTGATAAAGACCTTTTGGTCGCAACGTTCAAAATGTTTTGTGTATTGTAATTTGTATATTTTCTTGTTTACACATCATAACATCTTAGTTTTTTAGTGATAGTCCGTCGTGTCTAAGTGGAACGTTCTAAAAACAAGTGTTTTACGTAAGTAGTCGTGTTCTCAGAGAGAAAGCAACGAAAAATATTATGAGAATTGTGCTCTTGTTATCAGAGAGAAAAAAACAAAAAGATTATCTTTTTTCGGCTTCTGCGTTCGCTCTATTATAACCGCAACGAATAAATCGTGTGATTTTACGTTGTACTTCTAGTCCTACAGTTGACCTGTGTAATTTGCACCTTGGTTGGCTCACTCTGGGGCTCGGATATCCGAGGCCCAACACAACCGTTTTTGTCATGCATTTAATTCTTGTGGTGGCCTGTCCTTTCTGTCGACAGGCGACAGGTGTGTAATGATTCTTCGCCGAGATGACTCTGGTTCACGTCTATCTAATTAGAAGTTGTGTGCCTGTGACCATCGGGTACTGAACCTTTTCTAATTCTCGAGCCTGGTTCCGGATTAGGAAGAACTCGACAGAAGAGTTGGACCCGGGCTCTTTCGCCTCCTTAGCCGAGGTGTTGTTCACCGACATAATGATCTCTCGTCCAAATCTGAGTCACGATACATGTTTGTGAGCAAGACGTGTTCTTGTTCTGAACGACATTGTCTCATTTGTGCCTGCGCCCAATGGGTACTGAACCCTTTATTTTCGCAAGCATGTTTCCGGTATAGGAAAGCTCGACAGTAGAAATGGGTCTGTGCTGCCTACGTTGTTCCGTTTGTGGCTGAGCCCATTGGATACGAAACCCTTTCTCTCCGCGTGCATATTTCCGGTATAGGAAGCTCGACAGTAGAGTTCGACCAGGGCTGCTTTTTTTTGTCGGGCGCCCACGATTGGGTCTTTGTCTGTAAAGAGCACCGGTACTAGAAACTTATCTCGAGCTGACAGAACGTATAGTTCCGATTACCTTGGAACATTCTCCCTTTCTATTTGGAACATGGCGC
The DNA here is from genome assembly GCA_034231615.1 of Meghimatium bilineatum. NCBI lineage: Eukaryota > Metazoa > Mollusca > Gastropoda > Stylommatophora > Philomycidae > Meghimatium > Meghimatium bilineatum. The sequence goes on along the minus strand of CM067322.1, from coordinate 45,681,117 downwards.
TGCCCTCTGCTATCCTCTCATTGTACTCAATATGTTATTTTGTCGTTTCTCGCCATGCATCTACCATTTCGTGACAATTGCATTGGCCGCTCCTCCAATGCTCGGACCGGACTGTCTAGCGTCACTGTGTGTCGACAGTACCACTAAATGTGTTGGCGCTGTGGTATCGGAGATTTTGACTCTTTCGTAGTCAATTCTTATTCCGTCTGCATGAACCCCACTCACAGACATTAGCCAAAAAGTGTTTACCAGAGATATAGCAAGAGCTACTGTACTTTTGTTTCCAGTGTGCACCACGAGGAGGTTCTTTTAGGATCGTCGTTATCTGCTAACCCTGGGTTCGCACGAGAGCAACGTGAAGCCCTTAGCATCCCAGAAAGATTATAATGAGAATTGTGCGCTTGTTCTCAGAGATAAAACAACAAGAATATTATAAAAATTGTGCTCTTGTCCTCAGCGAGAGAACAACAAAAAGATTATGAAAAGTGTGCTCTTGTCCTCAGAGAGAGAGAAAAACAAAAAAGATTATCAGAATCGTGCTCTTCTTCTGCATTAGTTTTCATATTTCTTACAGAATAGTAAGATGTAGTACGATGAATATTGTCATGGTTTACAGTCTGTCTAGAAAGTCTGCGTCCTGTCATGGACTTGTACGTCATACTGTGTAATGGACGTGTGGGTGACTGAAATATAGGACTGGTCATCCAAACGCACTCAAAAAAAAACCGCATTTGTCGCCTCTCACAACATACATGTTAGATCATACTGCTACTATTGTTTGTATCGCGTTTCGGTACCCGACAATAAATGGGAGAGAAATGTATTTGTGTATTACTAGAAACATAAAAATGAACTGATGAACTTTCTACAAATTTGTACGTTATATGCAATTAATTAGCAACAGGTTATAAAGAGTTCAGCAGGACATCGACCCGAGCATGGACACGGACTTTTGTTGAGTTCATTCAGTTAATTAGATGAACATGCGAGGTTCGCTTTACTAGACTAAATGGGACGAAAGTTTGACCGAAGTGCTATACATATGTAAGGACTTCTATCTTATAATAACACACTGAAAAAATAATCATTGAGGAGAAAGAATCATCCGGAATAGAGATCCCGAGAGGAAGATAATCTTATAGAAATGTTGTAGTGAACACGTAGTACATGTACTACTTGTAGTGTGACACGAGGTATCTATGTTGCCATGTTCACACCATATAGATCAGTTGTCAAATTTTCTATTTGACATGTTTCTGTTGTCCCAATAAGTTTTCAAATCAATAACTGCTCAAGTAAAAGTTTGTTCTCAACATTAAATTTTCTGCATACATCCAATATGTTTACGTTCATTCTCAATTAACCAACACGATTTCCAGTGTAATTTGAACATGTCAGCTTAAATACGCGGTGATGCTTGTCTAGATACGCATTCGGGGCCCAGCACGTCAATTTTCGGGATTCAAAGGGCTTCCCATAAGCCTGTGAGGCAGGCTTTCAATGTGTCGGAAGATGTGAAGAGTGTATCACATCTGTGACAGTTTTGCATTGGTCGTTGGTCATGACTCGCATGAGACATGTGATAAGACCCAAATAAGACATGTCAGCTAATTCATAATCTTGCTATAAATAATGATACTTTTTTTCATTGATCATTTTTATAGAAAGCCGATGGAAACACTGTTAGATCGGATCATCAAAGAGTAGTGACTCAGCGCATTATCTTATTTTCTCGGAAGTCGGTCACGGTTAATCACACTTTTCCCTTGAATTGTAGACAAATATATATATTCGAGTAACAATTTCTTCGGAATGAACACCGTAGACAGGCAGTCTAACCGCTATCTATCTATCTATATGTTGTGGCGCTGTAGAAGTTTTCTGGAGATGGCCTTCTCGTGTGCTGTTTATAAGTTTGTTTCTGTGGCTTCTTTGATTTCTGTGATAAATCTTTTACATGGTCTGCCTCTGGCTTTATAACGGTTATGTCTATGTCATGACCATTTGTGGCATGCTATCTGTTGGTAGTCTTTAATGTTTGAAAACCACTTGATCTGTTGTCTTTTGATGTGTTCCAATACTGTATTGTTTTGGCTATCTGTCTGATGTTATCGTTTCTAATTCTATGTCTCAGTGATACTATGAGTATTCTTCGAAGACATATTATTTCTGCTGCCACTATTTTTCTTTTGTCCTGTGCTGTCATTGTCCAGGTTTGGCACTGGTAGCACAGTGATGGAAAAGTAATAGTCTTGTATAATGCAACTTTAGTGTTTATGTTTACATTTTTGTTCTTGAAAATATGTGTCATCTGTCCTAGGATCGTGTATGTTTTATTGCATCTATTTTTTTGTATCTCTTTACTGATTTCTCCCTCACTCGATATAATGCTTCCTAAGTAGGTGAACTCATTTTGCTGTTTAAGGTGTTTATCATCGATGGAGAGTGATATTTCTTTCTTTCTTTCTTTCTTTGATATTGCCATTATTTCGATCTTTTCAATATTAATCTTCATGTTTACTTTTTGACATGTTGTGTGGAGTATGTTCATATGGTCCTGCAATTGTTCTTCTGATGTTGCTAATAGTACTTGGTCGTCTGCAAAGAGTAGTTCGTTCAATTTGTCTTTCATGTTATCTTCTTCGTTGGTACTTAATTACTTAGTTGGACTTTGTTAGTTTACAGATGAGATCGATATATGTTGTAAAAAATAACAGAGATAGAACACACCGCTGGCGGACTCCTGATTGAATTTGGAACGTATCTGACACTCCTGCATATGTTCTTACTTCACATTTGCTATTAGCATAAATGCCTTGCAGATATTGAATAAATGTTCTTGGACTCCGTATATTGATAGTGTTTTCCATAGTTGTTGTCTGTCTGTCGAAAGCCTTTTCTTGGTCGATGAATCAAATGCATAATTCTTTGTTGTTTTCTGTGGCTCTTTCTGTTAGTTGTCTAAGACGTTCAAGAGCTGTGGTTACCCAAGTAGTAGTCAAGTAGTCATTGAAGTGTTTCTTCTGACATCCGTTTGAACACATACTTACACAGAGTTCACCGTAAAAGAGTATCTTTGGAAGACGTTCCTCTGGCATATGGGGGATGTGACAGCCCCAACGAAGTAGAGACCTGGTCAATAAGAAGTAGATGCTTTCCATCTTATTTTTTTTTTTACAATCGTCGTGTCTGGAATGTGATCCTGTCAACGCACACCAAGAAGCTTTCTCATGCACCGAAGGTGGAAAGAATATAACTCTCCACGAAAGAACACCAGAACTCTCTTATATGCCTAGCATATGCAGTCCATGATTCGGCTGTCTACAGAAAGGAAGGCTGAACAACTGCGTGGTAAATATTAAGTTTGGCTTTTGGACGCAGACCACTCTGGATCCACATATTCGGACGAAGGCCCCCAAACGCTGTGCTTAGCGCGAGCAATGCTCAGAACGACATCCTCGTTGATTTTTGGGGTGTTTGACAGAGTACTGCAGAAATGCACAAACTTATTCGCATTGTTATATTTTTGACCCTGAAGAGTGGTGGAGGGTTCTATGTAGGGGACTCCTGGTGCTGGTTGGTGCATCGTAACTATTTTTGTTTCCCCTCTGGTGAGACCAAAATTTCCAGATAAGGAAGCAGATAGGTCCATATTTTCCTGCATGCCACGCATACTCGTAACATTAAGCACACAGTCGTCCGCAAACAGGAGATAGCAATCAATGTCCGCCTGGTTTTTCGTATTTGTCTTCAGTCTGCAAAGACTCCAGTCTCCCAAGATCAGTACAGAAGTAAACACGATTCCTGCACTGTTGGTCCGGAAAGCATCACTTGGTATGACAGTGAACATCATGCTAAAAAGCACTGAAGTCAGGACGGATCCCTGTTCAAAAAGTTTTGTTTCTTAAGAGCCACAATGTCGATGGTGTACCTAGGTAGTTCTTTTGCGACAAAGGCAATTCTTCATTCATGACGAATTGCCCCATCTCTATGCAATAGATAATGCAGGTTCCATGAGCTAATGATGAGAGAACTCGCGCTGTGTTTCTCGAATTTCTTGTTTGTATATTGAAATGACTGTGATACCATGATTTGTTCGATGAAATTTAAAGTGAGGGAGAGGTTCGCAATGTCTCGACCTCACTTTCTCGCCTCTACGCCCATAGTTTGAGTGGGAAGACGAAGACAACTGTGTGTGCGGTGTGATTCAAGAGATGACCAGGGGGCCTTATTGTCTTACCATGCTCGCAACGCTCTCCGACGCCTGCTTGGTGACGGCATAAAGCCCATTGACGAAATAAGAGATTTGCATCCTCTGTGCAGTACGTCAGATCCAGAGTTTACAGGCATGGGCAGAACTTGGACCAGTAATTCGATTATTAGGGGCGTAGAGCTCGCTTGCCACCCTCACAGATTGTAACAGCCAGAGCAATATTGAGGTGTGACAGCTGTCGCATGCTGACAACTGCTTTGATCTACACGTGATAATGGAGTAGAAGAGTAGAAATAGAAGAATGTAGGGTTGTTTACACTTGATGGTGTCTATTCCCTATTCAGTTGATCACTGTAGCCGTTAAACACGTCTTGGTTTTTCTTCTCCCCTACCACTGACTTCTACCCGAAAACACGTGGCATTGTGTTCCTGTGATAGTAGCACCGGTCTGTATGTTTGCCTGCCTTTCTGTCTGCATGCCTGCCTTCATGTCTGTTTATCTGTATGTTTATCTGCCTACCCTGTGTGTTTATTTGTGCTCCTTTTGCGTCGAATAGATAGCATTTGGCAGGAACCAGTGCCGTCCATTTTAAGTGATATGATGTTGCTGTGTGTACTTCTTGTATGTCCAGTTTGAACGAAGTGATGCTGTTGTTTCTAACTCTTGTAAGTTGTTGAGAACTATATTCATAACCTATTTGATGGTTGTTATGTGAAGAGTTTCCCCTTGGTCGTCTTCCATTTTGCCATCTTGTTATCGCTGTAGAGACATCTCACCAAACGCGTACATGAATTACAATGGTTCTCATACGTTTTTATCCCATGGTCCTCCTTTGCGTTAATTTAAATCATAACACCCCCACCCAGTTAAAAATAACTTTCTTCAACACTTCTTACTGTATATCTATTTAAATATCATTGAAATGGATATCTTTGTGCTTCTTCCTTAGACGGGTAATGTGGGCCATCCCCAGACCTTTCTGTAGCCTCCATAAAGGGGTAAATTGGTCCGTCCCCATACGTTTCTGAAGTCTCCTTGGATGAGTAATCTAGTCCGTCCTCAACTTTTCTGTTGCTTCTCTAGACGGGTAATGTGGTCAGTCTCATACCTTTCTGTGGTCTCCCTAGACGGCGAATGTGACTCATTCCCATACATTTTTACGGACTCCCTTGAGGGTAATGTGACTCATGCCCATACATTTTTACGGACTCCCTTGAGGGTAATGTGACTCATCCCCATACATTTTTACGTACTCCCTTGAGGGTAATGTGGATCATTCACATACATTTATGTGGTCTCCCTAGGTGGGTAATGTGGTCCGCCCCAACATCTTCCTGTGACTCAATAGACGGGCAGCTGATACATACGTCCAGTTTAAAAATGTACTCTGTGTCACACTTGCAAATCGCTGTGACCCCCTGGTGGTCATATAGCACAAGATGAGAAGAACCGATCTAACAAAATTCACTGTCTAACTGATCTATAAAACTGTCATTTATCTCAACAAATGCGCATCTAGCAGTTAGTTATTTATGTGCACTGGTATTATTGTTATAATTGCAAGAAAATTGTACACAGTGATTACTCAACAAGAAAACATCCAATGAAACATAACCAATTACATGTTAACTATAACACTTGCACGTAACATCGAACACGTCACGGGAGTTGGAGATTCAGTCATCGACCTCACATTTCCTGATCAATTAAAAGACAGATGAACATTCACTACTACAAGTCACAGTTGGTCCTTGGAAATAATACAATATATGGTACACAAATCATGGACACATTTTTATTTTTTACTTTTTGTGTGTTAATTTGTTTTTTTCTCTTTATTGTGGCGTGATTCTCTGAATTTAATCAATGATAAATGTCTACTATTTACGTGTCGATATTTTTCTGAATTGTGTCCTATTTAACAACTAGACGGTCGTTGAACTCCAGAAACTCAGCCGAAGATCGCTGCAAGTCGGAAAGTGGACCCTGGTACCACGATAAGTGAAACGGGTTCAATGTTTGTTTTAACCTCAATGTCACTCAATACGGTCTAAATGCAATATCACAACTACGTGCCCTATACTTTCAACCAGCTATAATTTTCTGGACTCAGATTTTAAGATTTTCTCGTGTACGGTGGCTATATTATGTGCACTGTCTGGGGTACATGCGTTTGTCACAAGACGGCTAAAGGTGAAATCTCTGACCGATATGATTCTTTTAATTCTTTGAATCATATATAAGTGAATGGCAGTATAAGTTATCACTATAAGTACTGTAAAGGTAATGATTGTGGAACTAAGTCCTTGCATTATTATCAGTAATGTAAAGGTAATAATTGTGGAAATGTGTCTGTACAATATTATCAGTAATGTAAAGGTAATGATTGTGACAAATATTATCAGTAATGTGCAAGAAATTATTGTCCAGCTATGTCGGTACGATATTATCGGTAATGTGCAGGTAATTATTATGGAACTATGTCAGTACAGTATTATCAGTAATGTAAAGGGAATTGTGGAACTGTCGAAACATTTATATTAATAATGGAAACGGAATTATTATGAAACCATGTCAGCACAATGGTACCTGTAATGTAAAGGGAATTATTATGAAACCATGTCAGCACAATGGTACCAGTAATGTAAAGGGAATTATTATGAAACCATGTCAGCACAATGGTACCAGTAATGTAAAGGGAATTATTGTGGAACTATATCTGAGAAAGATTTTCCGATTAAATATTGTCAGTCCACATGCATCAAGTGTTTCTTCTTTTTCTTCTGTGCACGTTTTCAAACTCCTACTGGTTATCGGGGAAAAGTCCGGAGAAAGAAATACGCTGTGTGTGGTATTACAGTTTCACTGTGATATATGCACTTGCCGACCTGACACATCCAACTTCAGAATGGCTACTACTTCATTTTGTTTAATACAATTGCGTTGCGAATTCTGACGCCACACCTTCTTAGTAGCTTTTAAAGACATGGGTAACAGGTTATAGTAACCGCAATTCTTGACCTTCTTAGATCTGTAATCAATAATAGGAAGCCAAACACCAACATCAAGCTATAGCAGCGGCGAGTCTTGACCTTCTTAGATCTGTAATCAATAATAGGAAGCCAAACACCAACATCAAGCTATAGCAGCGGCGAGTCTTGACCTTCTTAGATCTGTAATCAATAATAGGAAGCCAAACACCAACATCAAGCTATAGCAGCGGCGAGTCTTGACCTTCTTAGATCTGTAATCAATAATAGGAAGCCAAACACCAACATCAAGCTATAGCAGCGGCGAGTCTTGACCTTCTTAGATCTGTAATCAATAATAGGAAGCCAAGCACCAAATGTTGACTTTATCCATGGACATCTAGATATATCTAAAAGTTTTTGCTATATTGAGCAGTGTTGATGTGACTTTCAATATAGGACTGTCTGTAACATCTGCGCCCCCCCCCCCAAAAAAAAATAACTCCCTTGCAGGTTCGAATCTTTCAGCTCGGAGACCGGAGATCTAACCTCGTGGCCAAGAACTCCACATAAACTTAGAATATTACTATTTAATCAATGATTTACCACAATTTAGCTGTGTTGTCAATTGTAAATTAGTTTTAATTACATGTAATTTAGAAATTAATTATGTAAACCTCAAACATAGTTAATTTATAAGATATCTGTAAAATATTTTCAAATTCAGATAGATCGAAGTGTAAGCAAATTAACAAGCTCTTAAGAAAATTATATAATTCAGTGTGTCCACTTTCCTGTTGAAGAAACATCATAAGCATTAATTATATTACTGACAAGTTGTAAGTGGCCGAATGTGATACAAAATACAATAACTTGTCATAAAGAAACGTCGTTGTTCTTCTCGTTTCCCATTTGAATTATTAATTAAATATTAGCATTTGCAACGTGTATACACGCATGTTTAACCAAAGATATCTTTACGTAATGCAACACCAGATTCAATCCACGTTTTTACAGATATGTCTTTGCATAAGACAATATCAGATTCAATCCACGTTTTTACAGATATGTCTTTGCATAAGACAATATCAGATTCAATCCACGTTTTTACAGATATGTCTTTGCATAAGACAATATCAGATTCAATCCACGTTTTTACAGATATGTCTTTGCATAAGACAATATCAGATTCAATCCACGTTTTTACAGATATGTCTTTGCATAAGACAATATCAGATTCAATCCACGTTTTTACAGATATGTCTTTACATAAAACAAAATCATATTCTTCTTCAGCGTTCATTCTCGAACACCCACTGTGTCTGTCTTATAGCAGGACAATGGCCCTACTATATTTCCAGCAGGATGTAGTCCAGAGATTGAAAATGTGTTGTGTAGCCATTTTATTTACGCCAATGGCCCGACACATTCGTATTCGACGAAAATATCGGATTCAATTTACGTTTAGACAGACATCTTTACATAAGAAAATACAGTGGAATTTCGTTATAACAGCTTAATCCGGACTGACTAAATGTGTATGCAATATCAGAAATTCGCTATGTACAGTACAAACAATAAATATAATTGGGGATTTTTAAAACTGTTGTTATATAGGGAAATGTGTTATAAAAGAATGCGCTATAGTGGCATTCCACTGTATTAAATTCAATCCAAGTTCATACAAATGTGTCTTTATAAAACAAAGCATGCAATAAATACAACAATGTGGAATATTGGAGACTTTTTAAATAAATGGCTTCCCGGTAGTGATCTAAGATAGGTTTCTATTTAAGAGCTTGCTTTTTTTCAACCACTAACTTGTATAGTGGTTTAACAGTAAATCTGTGAAAATAATTGTTACTAACGTGATAATACTGACCACATGTCCTTTATTTAAGTTAAAGGAGAGACTAGTGAAGCCCAGGAGATAACTATCGAGTATTCAAAAGTGTACGGTATTATTATAACCAAGAAGCTACGGACTTGTTTGCCCACAAATCATCGAACCTGTCGGACCACCGATACATTTTCCGGTTCACTATTGGTCTAATTCACTTCTCGAACTATTGAAGAATAGAACAATAAATGGATGGATAATAACTATTGATGTCTTCTGTTCTTCTGTGATGGCAAATATTTCATAACAAACGCAGCCGCCATATGAGAGTAGAAAAAAATGATATAAAACAGATAGCAACTAGAAATTTACTTTTCTTTATGTTTTCCTTGTTATAAAAAATAATTGAGAAATTCTACCAACCGAGTTTATACAGTACAGATTGTAAATGTAATCATTTCATTTATTTAACGACTTGCCTGTTTCTCATGGCCTGTCATTACTGTTACTTGCAACAATTATTTAATAACGCGTGTTCATAACGATTTCAGATATTTATACATTTTGCAGACAGTACGTGCAAGATTCAGCGGTTCCAAAACCTTCGCATTGTGACACAAAAGCAGCTCTGAGATGAATGTAACAAGATTTTATTGATATACCGAAAATACTATTGTCTTTTCCAGTAACGGATTATAATCCAGGAATCATTATCCATTGTAATCTCATTGATGCTCGCACGAGCTGAATGAGAGCATCAGAATCAGATCTCTTACGCAACAATAACAGCGGCGATCCTCACTTGTGTTCAGGAAACAGACATTTAATCATATTAATGCTCGTATCTTTCTGCTAGGCTTATTCTCAAACCCCTGTCATTTATCAAGATGTAGCTTAAAGAGTTGAACGTTATGTTTCGTAGTTCACAGCAAAGGTGTGATAGGTTCTGTCCGAGACATCCGACTTCATAACATAATTTTTGAGCTCTTCGTAACATTATATGTCATGCTGTATCCGACTTCCATTCTAAACCTTCGTAGTTGTCACTCATGACATGCCACTGTTAGTATTCCCTGATCTTCTTTCGACAACACAATGGAGGACTTATTATTTGTCTGTCCTTCTTTCGACAACAGAGTGGAGGACTTATGATTTGTCTGTCCTGGTCTTCTTTCGACAACAGAGTGGAGGACTTATGATTTGTCTGTCCTGGTCTTCTTTCGACAACAGAATGGAGGACTTAGTTCTTATTTGTCTGTTTTCGTTCTCAAACATGCGCAGATTAGTAGGTCGTAGGCCGGAGAATGGGATGAATTGATTCATGATTTACAGTTATGCTTCAGCCTTTTCGGCACGAAACATCCGAGCAGTATGGTTTCAGGGTTTATTTTACTTTCTATGAAATATGACAGACAACTGCACTCCCAAAAACTTCTTAGTCGGGTTTTACTACTAGCATGACAGGTAACAGTGTCACTATTATTTGCTCCTATGTCGCACCCGGCAACATACGTGCTACTAATGTTCAATAAATTAGATCTGCAATGTTGGTTCATCATCTTTGGACGTTGGATAAATGAATCCTGAACTTTGTTTTGTGTTGAGCATACTATCTTGACAATCACGTACACTTTATTACAAATTATATGTCATAAATGTAATTTATGGACTCAATGTAGTGTAGCAGAACACAGGCTGAGAACCTTTGACTTAGTCTTCGGTAGAATACTCACTCAGAGCTTTACCAGCACGTGACAATGATCACTAATTGGCGGCTTTAACTGTGTCTCTGATAGAGCTCTCATTTTGTCAATCTGGTTTACTTTGCTTCCAATTTAAACGCAAATTCTGGAACAGTCTATTTTATGTTTACTTTAGCTTCTCCTGCGTCTCTTAATATAGTTATAATCTTGCTTTGTCAGATACACAACTATAACTTGGGTGGGGGTGAGGGATAGGGGATTATGGTATTAAATAAAATTAGCCATCTCCACCAATGTTTGTGAGAGTGTGTCATAACTCAGTAGCTAACACATTAGAGGGGCGCTGTTGTTCTGTGCCAATGTTAGATTCCTAACTTAACTGTATATTTAGTTCAATTCCCACTCTTTCACTGTAATCTCTATAACTTAACTGTATTCTTTGTTCACGTGAGCACTGTTTCAATATTAGCTCTATAACTTAACTGCATCTTTAGTTCCTGATACCACTGTTTCAATGTTAACTCTATAACTTAACTGTATCTTTAGTTCCAATTGCCACTGTTTCACTGTTAATTCTATAACTTAACTCCAGTGTTTGTTCAAGTTGACACTGTTTCACTGTTAGCTCCATAACTTAACTATATTCTTTGTTCAAGCTGACACTTGAACAAACAGTATTTGTTTTGTTTTTTCTCTTGTTATTGCAACCTTTGGGAGTTCCCCACGCAGTATTTGTTTTGGGATAGGGATGTTGTAGATTCTAAGAATGACTAACTCACTTAGACTACATTTACGTGGCGATATATGTTGGAAGCTTGATACTGTGTTTGATATATGTGTTTCTAACTGTGTCCTGACACTTTACCTTGAACATTTCTCTCAAGAGTAACGGCCTTTTCTTGTTGTAAATATGGTATCCAAGCTACAGACACAAAAATGTGAACACCGAGTAAGCATGCCTGGTAGGTGCACATCGATATGTCTCTATTGTCAATTTCTTGTCAAGGCTCATTATTTTGTTGAGATGGGTGGTGGGTCAGTTTACCAATATGATGGCAGAGTCTACTATTCGAGCACGTATTTCCATTTATGAGAGTTTTATTGTAACTGGTTCTCAAGTAGTTCAATATGTGTACCCATTCAAATTGTGTGGTGTCTCATTTGTTCTGCGCTGTAGTAGTATTGACAAAATACCCCCCCCCCTTCCGTTTTCTTAATGGTTATTAATAATGAAATCTACCCGGCGGCTCTTGACAAGTTATTAATTAAATCTGGTATTGTGTCACATTGAGAGAAACTAGGGCTACATTGTCAGAGTCATTCAACTTCCTAGAATAAAATCTGGCACTGTGTCTCATTGAGAGAAACTAGGGCTACATCGTCAGAGTCAATCAACTTCCTAGAATACAATCTGGAACTGTGTCTCATTGAGAGAAACTAGGGCTACATCGTCAGAGTCAATCAACTTCCTAGAATAAAATCTGGCACTGTGTCTCATTGAGAGAAACTAGGGCTACATCGTCAGAGTCAATCAACTTCCTAGAATAAAATCTGGCACTGTGTCTCATTGAGAGAAACTAGGGCTACATCGTCAGAGTCATTCAACTTCCTAGAATAAAATCTGGCACTGTGTCTCATTGAGAGAAACTAGGGTTACATCGTCAGTGTCAATCAACTTCCTAGAATAAAATCTGGCACTGTGTCTCATTGAGAGAAACTAGGGCTACATCGTCAGAGTCAATCAACTTCCTAGAATAAAATCTGGCACTGTGTCTCATTGAGAAAAACTAGGGTTACATCGTCAGTGTCAATCAACTTCCTAGAATAAAATATGAAACTGTGTCTCATTGAGAGAAACTAGGGTTACATCGTCAGAGTCAATCAACTTCCTAGAATAAAATCTGGAACTGTGTCTCATTGAGAGAAACTAGGGCTACATCGTCAATCAACTTCCTAAGATAATCTCAGTGGTTGTTGTTGTTGCTTTAAGATACTACAAAGGCAAATTTCGTGTAGGATTTTACTTGATAATGTCGACTGATAGATGCAATTTAAATAGTGAGTACGCGGAAGAGTCTGACGACAATCAATCTTCCAACAACTCTGTTTTACATTTTCTGAATAATTCCCACGAACAAGAATTCGATTTTTATCTCAAGAGAAACATGACTGTAAAACAGCATATCTCATTTTTTATCTGCTAGAAGCATTATCTCTGCGGACATGTCTGTGAAAAATGTGTTTTGAGTCACAGAAACCAACATACAATTAACAAACATTTAGAGTCTTAGACAGTTTCTGGTGGAGATTGTGTCTTCACTAAGTGCATTAATGTTAGTTCACAACCAATTGCACGTAAATTATTAACGTGTGGTTAGAGTTAACAACGGTGTTTAGCATTGTGCTATATATTCATATCATTTTACTTTATCTTTTAGCATCAGAAGATTTCAAAATGCATATTTTCCGTATCAATTATTATGACTCAATGTCCGTGTAAGTAGCTGTTACAAGTCACATATTTAGTGTTGGAAATGAAATTGTTCATCGCGCCAACAGCATTCTGACCAGTTGACTAGTACTTAATAAAAGGATAATTATCCAACTAGAAATGTATATTAGTGAGCCGTATATATGCTCTATGACACATAGAATAGTGTTGAAATATGGGCTGACAGTAACTATATGTTATGTTTCTACATGAGTTGTTTCTGCGTGAAAGACTAGACCAACAATAGTATAAGGGAATGGAGGTAGCTTTATGATTAAAAACCATATGCCTTGTGTACAAGAAGTCTCGAGTTCAAATCCAGAATAATTTAGATGTTCTTTGATTACACGAGTAGTATGAAAGACTCGTTCCCCATCGAGACCAGGACCCTTATGCGGAGATGGTGCCTAGATCAGCAAACAGAGGCTGAAAACTAAGACTGACTAGGTCCTAATATGTTCAATTCCCGTCAGCTGTAAGAACTAGGTCCTAATATATTCGATTCCCCTCAGCTGTAAGAACTAGGTCCTAATATATGCAATTCCCCTCAGCTGTAAGAACTAGGTCCTAATATATGCAATTCCCCTCAGCTGTAAGAACTAGGTCCTAATATATTCAATTCCCCTCAGCTGTAAGAACTAGGTCCTAATATATTCAATTCCCCTCAGCTGTAAGAACTAGGTCCTAATATAATCGAGCACGATCAACGTTGTCTCTAGCAAGTATACGTGCTGCATATGGAAACAGCCAACCAAAAGGCGCACCACAGCAATCAGGATGCCTCACCCACGCAATGGGAATATGTGTATATATCTGATGTATGTTATTGTGCCTTCCCTGTGACGGACATCCAGGCAGGACGGTGCCGGGCCCTATGGTTCAAGAGGGTTCAACCCCAGCTAATGGTAGCTCTTCTCAATTTCTCAGAAGAGACAACAAGAGCAACTGGCTGAAAAACAAAACCACATAAAATAATGCAATTGAATGCTAAAGATGTCAACAACAATAAAGTGGAACTCGAAAATATCCTAAATGGAGAGCAAGTAGATGTATTCTGCTTGCAAGAAAACTATCTTAACAAGTATATAGTTTTTACAGTAAGAAACGGGGTGCAAAGGGAACGCATTGCTCTAGACGGACCCGGGGTTAGCAGATAACCAAGATCCCAAATGTACCTCCACGCGGTGCACCCTGGAAACAGAAATACAGCAGCTCGTGCTGATTCTGGCCAAATCATTTGGGGATCGTGTCCGAGAATGTGGAGGTAGCAGATGGAAAGAGATTTGACTGCACAAGAGACAGACAATATCTCCGACACCACCAGCAGCACCACATATAGCGACACTGTCGACATACAGTGAAGCTATAGTCAGTCCAGTCCGAACATTGGAGGGGCGGCCAATGTAAAATGCACGTAAAGGTAGATGCATGGCGAGAGGCAAATATATTTCATACCGAGTACAATGAAACAATGAAAGGGCAGAACAGCGCTAGAGGGCAGCGCGAACTGCAAATAGAAAATGAAAAGTTCCTAGGAAAGGGGAACTACAAGCTCCGTCAGCTCGAGTCGAGCTTATAGTTACCTGTGTTCCTTACAGGCAGAGACCCAGACCCATTCATTGGCGTTTGGTAAAGCAAGAAGACCTAATCCAACTCTAATGTCGAGCCTTCCTAAACCGGAAATATGCTCGCGAAGAGAAAGGGTTCCGTACTCGATGCGCTCAGGCACAAAAGGGACAACGATTTAGCCCCGGCCCAACTCTACTGTCAGGTTTTCCTACACCGGAAATACACTTAAAGAGAGAAAGGGTTCAGTACCTGATGGGCTCAGGCGCTATTGGGACAAGGACGCTCAGCTCGAGAACGCATTGCTCTCAAACGCGTTGTGTGAGACTCGAACTTGGACAAGGGGTACACGATGTCGGTGAATGACACCTAGGCTAAGAGGGCGAAAGAGCCAGGGTCCAATTCCTCTGTTGAGTTCTTCCCCTTAAGGAACCAGGCTCACGGATGAGAAACGGTTCAGTACCCAATGGGCACAGGCACAGCACGTCCAATTACACGAGGCAAGTTCATAGACAGTGGAACATCTCGTTCGAGTCAGACGAGAGCAAAAAATCGTCTGGGCGAAGAGGCTCCACTACGCGTGCCTGGAGACAGATATAGAAGCTGTCACAGGCTAAGGGTAGCCCACCCGAATTGTCAAGGCATGCCGAAATCGGATGTGCTAGGCCTACAAGGCGCATAACGGTGGCACAACGTAATCACGCTCCCGGCGGAAATCGCACGGATATACGTGATGGTTACAATGGAGCGAACGAAAAACAAACAAACAAACAAACAGTAAGAAACTTCCAACGCTAAAAGATAAAATACTTACGCGTGATAAGAACAATATTGGTGTATACCAGTTAGAAATATATATGGAAGGGGTGAAATATCACATACTCCAGGATAGAGTACAGAATTCCATCTCCTCAGCTACTACTGTCCAAATGACCGCCCATTAATACTAGACATAATCTCAGTACAAAGAAAACTAATTATATGCGGAGACTTCAATAACCATTCGCAGATTTAGTGCTAGCATCATATGGACAGGCCAGGTGAGGAACTAGAAAACTGATAGGATGAACATGAACTTATACTGATCAACCAACCAATTTACCCCCAAATTTCTACTCTAGATAATGGTATACTACCTCTGCGCCAGACTGACCAAGTGTGAAGTATAACATCGATTGTGTTGTTGGAACGCAGTTTGGATGCAGCGACCACCGTCCAGTCTTTCTTACTGTAAAAAATTAATATATTAAAGAAAGCAGCACTCTCTCATTATGTGGAATTACAAGAAAGCAAACTGGACAATGTATCAACACTACACCAGTGTACTAGCCAAAGATCTACCTACAGACATAAATATCAATAAGGTAGTAAGTGAATTATGTAGATGTATATTACAGGTTGCTTATAAAACCATCACTAGAGGAACCCTAAATACTACACGCTTTATTGGAGTAGTGAACTAGAGATAGTGAAAAAATAAGTAGAAACATCTCGCAGCTTGACAGCAGTCAGAGACAAGACCATGTCAAGAGCACCACAATAAGGATCAACAAACTGGGGCCAAATTTCAAAGGTCCAATATGCAATCCAGGCGGAGCATCTGGAAAGATAAATTAGAATTGGTTATCGTCGAGATAGCTACGAAGAAACTGCAGACGTTTGTAAAACAATTAACCGATGAGGGCACTGAGAGAAATGAAAAAATCATATTGCAAAACAGTATAAACATCCTTATGTGAAAACAGACAACTGACTACTTTGCACACTCATTTACTGAAGACAACAACATCAAAATTAGCCCAGTGACACAACAGGAGATTCGTGAGAAGCGAGAAAACGTTGAACAAAATGTAATCATATATGAAGTCATGGAAGCACCAATCGCACTCGGAGAACTGGAGCATGCATTATCAACTGAAAATGAAAACAACAGATACTGATGGAGCGTCGAATTATACTATTATAAATCTGGGAAACAAAAGCAAAGTTACTGCAGATCATTGATATAAGCTGTGCTACAGGCAAAATTGCACAGACACGGAGGGAAATAGCATATACGATACCGATCACAAAGTCAATAAAAGACAGCACCACCACCTCCAACTGCAGACCTAAAGTCTCTCAAGCTGTCTATGTAAAACGATTTTCATCATCATCATAAAGTGCCGTCTCCGCAACGAAGGTTGGCTGCAACATATCTCCAACATCTCCTGTCTCTTGTCTTGGTGGTGCACTCTGCTAGACTGTAACCTGTCCATCGTGTAATGTTACTCTCCCACGTGTATATCTGCCTACCTCTTGCTCGCTTCCCTTTGACTTTACCCTCAAGTAAGGTCTTCAATAGGGTGTCATGTCTTTTAATGTGTCCAAAGTATTTTATTTGCCTGATCTTTATTTCTCCTAGTAGTTCTTTCTTCATATTAAGTGTCTTTAGCACCTCTTTATTTGTTTTCTTCTCTTTCCATGATGTTCTCCCTATTCTTCTATATACCCACATCTCAAAGGCATCAATTTTGTCTTTTAATTGTTTATTTAGTGTCCATGTTTCTGAGCCATACATTAATATGAAATAGATGTAGCATTTTATAATTCTCATTTTTAACTTGTTTGTAATTTGTTTAGATATTAATAATTTCATCATGCCATCGAAGGTACTTTTAGCCATTCCTATTCTCCTTTTAACTTCTGTTTCACATCTGCCATCATTTGTGACTATGTGTCCAAGATATTGATATTGTTTTACTTGTCGTAGTTTCTCTCCCTGTATGTTTATGTTTATCTCCTGTTCTTCTGTGTCTTTGCTGATTATCATGGTTTTTGTTTTTTGAATGTTTATATCCAGTCCATATTCATTACTTGATTTATTGACTTGATCTAGTAGTCTTTGTAGTTCATGTTCACTTTCTGCTAAAAGAACAGTGTCATCTGCATATCTAATGTTGTTTATTATTTTCCCATTGATCTTGAGTCCTGGTGTTTCTTCTATATTTTTAAAGATATTCTCTGTGTAGATATTAAATAGGCTTGGTGATAAAATGCATCCTTGTCTTACCCCTCTTCTTATTTCTATGTATGGAGAGTAGCTTTTATGGTGCCTTTTTATAAAACGATTTTATGGTGCCTTAAAAGCAAAATCCTTTTTGTATCAAAGCAAACAGACTTCAGGCAATGCTACTTTACTGAATATCAGGCAACCTACCCTTCTCAAGAGATATATGATTGATTTTTAAGATAAGAAACTGATCCTAGCAGCGAAGATACACCTAAGAAAAACATTTGTAAAAATGTTTGGAAAGAATGACTTCTAGAGAAATTGCAATGAATTGTAGGATGTTTAAACTGATAGAAACATACCAGAAAAGAAGAGCTAGAGTATAACTAGATGGTTACAAAATCAATATCTTTCTACTACGTCATGATATACCCACAGGGATGAATATTGTCGCTTTCGCTGTTTCTGGTCTACACCAATGATCTAATTGCTGAGCCACCACATGGTACAAAAGTGACAATGTACGCATAATGAATTGGAAATATGGTGCACGGAATAGCATACGAAAGTGGCCTCCAAACAAGTACAGAGAGTTAAGAGCTAAGAGACCATATGGGCAAACAGATAGTGTGTCTACATCAATATATAGAAGTGATGTATTACTATTTTTACTCTTTCACCAAAATAAAAAAGCTGACGACATCAAGATAAATTGAAAGCTCATGAAAGAAGACAAACAAGTCACATATCTCAGAGTGATACCACATATCACATCTTGTATGTGATAACAAATTTACATGGAAGTAGCACATCAGCAAAGTAACAACAAAAGCCAGAAGAAAGTTAGCAATCCTAAAAAAAAAAAAAAAAAAACCATAAGTAGAACCACATGGAGAGTAAATGGTAAAATACTTATTAAAGTTTACCAGCAAGGCACACGACCACACCTGAAAAATGGGGAAATTGCATGGTGTCCAGCATCAAAAACCGTATTTCATGAGCTAGATACTGTGTAAAACTCATCAAGGGGACAATGCAATCAACAACCATAGCAGATATGGCGGGGTGCAAAGGGCTCTGCATTTTTCTCGTGTGGCCCCTGGATTAGTAGATAACCAAGTTCCTAAACGTTCCTCCTTGTGGTGCATACTGTAAACAGAAATACAGCTGCTCGTACTCTATGTCTGGCCAACACTTTAGGGATCGTGTCCGTGGATGTTGAGGTTGACGATGGAATGCCAACCGCCTGCTAAGAGACAAGCAGTATCTCCGACACCTGTGCGCCAAAACATCCATTTATCCATTTGTGATTATGTGTCCGATATATTTCTAATGATCTGCTTGTTGTTGTATCTCTTCATGTATTGTTATGTTTAGCACATGTTCCTCTGCGATTTTGGTAATTATGGTTTATGTTTTTTTTTAAATATTTATATCTAGTCCAATTTCCTTAATCGATTTCATAAATTTGCCTTTGTAGCTCCTGTTCACTTTCTGCTTAGAGGACAGTGAAAGCTGCATATCTCAGGTTTATAATTTTTCCACTAATCTTGAGCCTTACACATCTTGAATGGATACCTACAGGCAAAAGAGCAAGGAGTAGACCAAAAGAAACACTCAGAAGAACAATACTTAGAGATAGTAAAGCAATCAATATTCATACTATTCAAGAACTGCACAGTATAGCTTTGAACAGACAGAATTGGAGAGATCTGACCTCTGCCATATGCGCTAACTTCAGCGCAAAAGGAAAATGAATCTTGAGCCCAGGCTTTATGTTTTAAAATATTTCTGTAGATGTTAAATAGGCTGGGTAATGAAATACATCTGCATGAATATTCAGATACTAGGTATAGATTCCCTGGTTCCTTTGTTTTTCCTAAAATCAAATTGTTCTTCACCGATATCAATAACTATCTTGTTTTTAATTCTTTCATGTATTACCTTGAATAGTATTTTTGTTATGTGGCTCATCAAACGTATTCTGCAAAATTCACTGCCACGTAATTACTACCGCTAAAAACAACAGCGGAATAAAACACTACGAATCTCTGTTTGAGTTACAAAACACAGTAACGTTTATAGAAGAGACAAAACATTTCAAGCAAAAGAAAGAAAAATGATAGGACAGACTTGATCGACAATAACTATCATTATAATTGTTCTGATACGGTCATTGAGATCAGAAAATAGAAATACGAGATTTAATATCATAAAATATCGGTACTAGCGATAAAAGCTTATCAATGTTGTGAATAATGAGTTAATATATATATATATATATATCGCAAATTTTTCCGGTTGCAACATACGGCTGTGAAACATGGACTCTAAGTAAAACAGCGGCAAAGAAGATCAACGCATTCGAGCTGAAATGCTACAGAAAGATACTTAGAATATCATGGAAGGATAAAATCAGAAACTCAGATATTATAAACACACTGAATATTCCAGTGTTGGTTACTAAACACAATAACAAAAAGAAAACTACGCCTGTTTGGTCATATAAAGAGACATAACTGTTTAGAAAGACAAATAATGGAGGGAAGAGTACCTGGGTAGAGGAGAAGGGGCAGACCAAGAAGACGATGGACTGACGACATTAAAATAATACGAATACATCGCTAGAAAATGCAAGCCACATCGCCCAAGACATTGAGAGGTTCAGATAGTTTATTGGGAAGACAACGTTCTGGAAGGAATACGTCACATGACACATATCACAAATAGTGCATGATGTTTATACACTAGATTACATATATATCACTAGTAATACATGACGTTTAAATACTAGATTCCATATATATCACTATTGATGCATGACGTTTATACACTATATTACATATATATCACTAGTAGTGCGTGACGTTTCGTCTATTACGTACTTATAGATGTGAAATTAGCTTCAATCAATTTGTGTTCCGTAATTGGCTTAGTGTTTTTAAAATCTTCATCAGCCTCCCCCACCACCCTTTTATCGTCTTATCTCTTTATTGACTGCCTTGCAGTTTGCACCACCTTAACATGATTTCCATAAATGATCTCACCAAATAGGTGAGATGGAGTCTGAAAATGTTTGATAGTTGTTGATAATAGGGGAGGGAAGAGAGGGGCTGACATAATGTGATGGCAATAGTACTGTTTTGAAGACACCAATAAAATATTTTTGAATTCGAAAACAATTCCGTATTTTAATGTGTTTTTTGGGAGAAATTGTATTTTAAACACATTTTTTGTGGAGGGAGTAGGGATTATGACATAGTTAACTAAGAAGTGGGGGTTACCGAATTCGTGACAGATGTTGACAAGGGAGGTATTGGGTGGTAAATTGGAAAAACAATTTGTTGACTTAATTCAAGGTCACTCCCACTTTGAGAAAAGTTTTTCAAGTTGAAGAAGAAGATGATATTTTTTGGGTGTCGTATTATAGGTTTTTGTGATTCTCGTAAAATACCGTGGTACAGTGAAAAATGTAGCTTACGACCTTAATTGAAACCCTACTATGTTATATAGTCGGAACCCCACTCAATAGGAGAGGGAAATTCCCCTACAGAAAAAAAAACACTATTTATATCCTGGTGTATTGCTGACGTTTACATATTGCGTAAGGGAGTTTCCCTATTGTGTACACCTTCTAGGGTTTTCTGTAGCAGGTTAAAATAGATTCTTGTTCTTCGTATTTTTGTAATCTTTAGTCGTCGTGTTCATCTCTACATGACCGTCTCTAAAATAAAGACCTGTGTACAGAAAGGTAAAAATGACATGACAGGCTGAATTTGATTATTTCCATGAATTTTGTTGATCGGCCGTGTATTTTTTGGCATGCTCCTCTAAATCTATAAATACTTACCAGCGAACATCATGGCAACAATTGAAAAACGTAACGAATGAAGTCTTGTTTACTTTCTGTACGGAGGTGTTTACAGCCGACGGTCTCAGTTCATCACATCTAACTTCCCAGCTTGTTGTTACAGTCATATAGGGAGCAAACAATAGTAACTCTGTGAACTGGTACAGAATTCGCAAGAAGTGGTTACGAAGGTTTGGCCCTAGGGAATGCTACCCAATACCCCATCCAAACAAAGATCACATTGACATAACTTGTCATGATGAATTTGAATATGTTGAACTAAAAGGTACAGATATTGCAGCCAAGCTGTAAAATACTATATGGTATATTTTGTTCACTAGACTACGCCCTATTAGTATGCAGAAGTTATATAGACGTTAACGAACTTATTTTATAAAAATACGCCGTCATCGACAAACAAAAACAACCTACCTTAACAGATGTATAGTATAATAAAAGTGTCTACCTGACAGGTATTTCAGGTGAAATATTTGAAGGTTTACGTGTATCTTTATATAGATTCTTGTAATTCAACCTATTTCAAATGGGTGTATCGATTACCACATCAAACTGTACTATTGATAGTGTGATTCAGTAACTATATTTAGTTTTTCAGGTTTGGGTAGGTAGACTATCGTCTTCGCATACTGGACACCTCCATAAGTGCTCAGATATCTGCTTCAATAAATCTCTCATGGTGTAATGGCTGATGGTTGCTGTTCTGAGTTGTGTTCTTTGTTTGAAATTTTCGTGAGATGTTTTCTACGTGCGGCGCCGATTATTATTTCACATTAAAACATTTTCGATACTAGCTCGTACTCATTTCACTCACAATCCCTTGATTTTGAAGACTCTCATAAAGTATTGAACATTACTGCTCTGTCCAAAGATTCATTCATTCATTTTCCTTGTGCGCTGAAGTTAGCGCATAGGGCAGAGGTCAGATCTTTCCTATTCTGTCTTTTCGAAGCTATTCTGTGCAGTTCTCGAATAGTATGAATATTGATTGTTTTACTCTCTCTAAGTATTGTTCTTCTGAGTGTTTCTTTTGGTCTACCCCTTGCTCTTTTGCCTGTAGGTATCCATTCAAGAGATTGGCGGTGTATTCTGGTGGTGTCTGCGCGTGGAAGGTAAACAGTGTTGCCATTCTTTGCTCCCCTTTTGGGCCCGGCAACACACGGGCGATCGGTTCACTGGTTTCCCTCTTCCACACTTGAAGTGTGTCTAGGAACTATAATGAAATTGATTTTGCTCTGTGAGACTCAATTCTTAGCCTTCCATCCACAGCCTACCTGCTTTCACCTGCTTCAGCTTTCTGGTCCACGCTTATTGAGTCAGTATTGCATGTGTAAGTATAAACTTGTGATACCAGCCAGTTTATAGTTTTCGTCAGGACGAATACCTACATTGTTAAACTACTTGTTGCTGCGGCGAAGGCACCACTGGTTTCATTAACTATTCTTCTTGTGCGTGATCTCATGATTAAAGTCCATGTGCACCGTTGGTAGGTACCACCGATCCAGTTGTGTAAATCACTACATCTGTATCCTCAGTATGTTTGGAGATGAGTGCCTTCACTTTGATTTCAACACTCACAGGATGGCGCTTCCTACATTCTCTATTGAGTATAATGATGGTCTTGAGTGCCTCTTGAAAAACCCTTTCCATTCCTCACTGGAATATTACCTTCTGGTGAAAAAATGTGTTTGACAATATCTTCAATGTGTTGATTAATCTGGAGTAGAGATTTCAATATATAGTTGCTTTTTTGTTTTACTGTCGATTTTCACTCATTATTTTTATGTAGTTTGTTAACATCAGTGTGTGTGAAAGTGTTGCACAGACAGCCAAATTAATACCTTATGTAACATTAATTGTACTCAGTTGAACATCTGTGCAATTGAAAAAGCAATGACCATTCTGAGCTTAACAATTGCTTAGGAAATTAAAACAACCAACAACCTATTCGTCCTGATAGGAATATACTAGAAACCTGTAATGTTGTAGGGAGTTTTCACGTCATTTTAAAGAAACATTACCGCTCTTTCCATATCTACTGCATATGTGGAAGATTACTATGTGCTGCATATGTGGTAGATGGATATGTGTTGCATATGTGGAAGATTGATATGCGTTGTATATGGGGAATATTACTATGTGCTGCATATGTAGAAATTAGGTATGTTCTAGATATGTGGAAGATGGGTATGTGCTGCATATGTGGAAGATGGGTATGTGCTGCATATTTGAAAGACGGATATGTGTTGTTGTTCTTCTTCTGCGTTCGTTCTCAAACTCCTGCAGATTAGCAGGATGTAGTCCGGAGAACGGAATGCGTTGTGCCATGGTTTACAGCATTGCTGCGATATCTGCGCCTTTCGGCCTGACACATCTCCCTTCAGCATGGCTTTGGGTCTCTGACCCTATATGGGATGGGACAGCCAACTCCATCCCATAACCTCCTTAGTCGCCTTTTACGACATGCGTGGAAGGTAAACAGTGTTGCTATTCTTTGCTCCCTTTTCTGGCCCCGTCATCGCACGGGAGATATGTGTTGTATATGTGGAAGTAGTCACTGATACTGTGCATGCTTGAGTTAACATAAATGCGTTTGTTGAATCTTCGATCGCAGTATTCACTGATAATTTGTATGTTTGTATTACCGTAAGTACAGAGGTCATACGGTAGACAATATTAATGAAGGTCATGTTTACTGTGCTAACAATTTCATGAGTATGATGTCCCTCTTATATTGGGAGGAAGGGTACATGGTGGTAATTGACGTAATCACGGGGAACGTATCATTCTTCTTCTGTGTTTAGTTGTAAACTCTTGTGTCGTCAGCACGTACTTCGTTAAACTTGTGCCAGTCCTGGTACTCACAGCAAGTACTTCGTTAAGATTGCATCAGTCCTGGTACAGCATGTACTTCTTTAAGATTGCATCAGTCCTGGTACTCACAGCATGTACTTCTTTAAGATTGCATCAGTCCTGGTACTCACAGCACGTACTTCTTTAAGATTGCATCAGTCCTGGTACTCACAGCATGTACTTCTTTAAGATTGCATCAGTCCTGGTACTCACAGCACATACTTCGTTAAGATTGCGCTAATCCTGGTACTCATTTCTGGGTTGCTGGGACTATTATTCAAGTTGAATTGGTTGTTTTTGAACTGCGCCCTGGTAACCTTGCATCTAGTAACTTTAGCGTCCTGCACAAAACCCGCCACCTTAAATACATCAACTAACTTCGTGGGTGTTGCACCCCAGGGTATCGTTTTTGGCACTTCCGCCTGTGCAGTCTTGCAGGTCGTTTGGTTTTTACACTGTCGCCTGATCGGCGGTCGAGTGACTTGTATACTATACAAACGCTGCTCTTTTCTTACGAAACGACCTGACTTGTATCATTACATTCCGTATTCGAAACTGTGTCGTCATATCCTGCTTACAAGTTGTTTTTATTTTTGGTTTTTTTTTTAATGTCCCCCGTGCCTTGTATTATAATTTGAATGACGAAATTGCCTGTTCGTATTAACACTAAAGATAGACGAGGTATTGCATTTAAGAAGAGTGACAGAGTTCATATAGGGAAACCCTAGTACAATGAAATCAATTCACCGGTATTTTCTAAGTGTCGTGTCATATTGATATAGTTTCATTGAACATAATGATACAATACAATAGATTATAACCTTAACTGTGACATTGAGAGCAACCACACCCGCGTTATTTCTGGATGACGTAAGCAAGCATTTATACCCCAAGCATCAATGTGTCACGTATCACTGCGCCATTCCTTCCTCTCGATCAACTAAATAGATCACGCTTAACCATTTATATCGTTTCAGATCGATACATTCCCTCACCGTTACTTCACTCTAGTATAGAATTAGAAAAACAGCCATCTCTGACTCACGCTGGTATTTCCTACTATTGATTTAAATTCAAATGTCAGTCATTGTGACGTGGTAAGAATAAACTATAGAGTACTGCGGAAAGTTTCTAAGAGAAACACGCCCTGTAAGAAATTCGAACATACCCAGGTCAAACTTATTTTTATTATTCGTGTTTTTTATGTAATCTAAAATCAAACATGTTAAATTTAGAATATTTTTGAGTTTTTGCAGTAAATAATATCAGTTTCCGCTGTCCTTATGTGTTAGAATATAAAACAATTTCATTATATTTATGTTATCTTTAGTACTGAATAAATTTACTTTCACATTGTATCATCAAATAAAAACAATACGAATCTAGAGCGTTATTCATTAATTTCAGTATGTGTTTTTATTTTCACCAGATTTAATAGAAAATAAAATCCTGATTAAAATATTAATAAATGTGTCAATTTTTAGAGCTCACAAGGGATTAGGTAATAACTCTAGTCATCTTAAGGAGTAAGTAATAATTTAATTCCCGTCAGCGTAAGGATAAGTAATAACTCTAGTTATCATAAGGGTTAAGGAATAAGAGTTAAGTAATAACTCTAATTATCATAAGGGTTTAAGTAATAACACTAGTTATCATAAGGGTTTAAGTAATAACTCTTAGTTATCATAAGGGTTACGGAATAAGAGTTAAGTAATAACTCTAATTATCATAAGGGTTTAAGTAATAACTCTAGTTATCACAAGGGCTTAAGTAATAACTAGTTATCATAAGGGTTAAGGAATAACTCTAGTTATAATAAGGGTTAAGGAATAAGGGTTAAGGAATAACTCTAGTTATCATAAGGGTTAAGTAATAACTCTAGTTATGATAAGTGTTAAGTAATAACTCTAGTTATGATAAGGGTTAAGTAATAACTATAGTTATGGTAAGGGGGTTAAGTAATAATTATAGTTATCACATGGGATAAAGTGATAACTCTATTTATATCATAAGAGATAAGGTAATAACTCTAGTTATCATAAGAGATCAGGTAATAACTCTAGGTATCATAGGGGATAAAGCAATAACGCTAGTTATCACAAGGTATAAGGTAATAACTCTAGTTAAACAGCTAATTTTGTAATACGTGGGAATGTCATACATATAACTTAGAGTGTTTCTAGGAAATATAGAACAGTTGTATATAATGAATGCTGATGTATGGAAGTGAATCGTGGGTAATCAGTATCATAGTGAAAAATCATATAGAGGCAGTAAAGATGTTGTTTTATAGAAGAATATTATGAAATTTGGTAGCATATCCTATTCAGGACGTAGCTATCAACCCAGCATTTGTTGGCTGTAGTGATTGTATAGGCAATATAAATACGTTCAGTAGTTTGCCATTACTTTCTGAACGGTCCGGATGCACAATTACCTGTGGCGGGGATCGAACTCGGTACCTTTGCCGTAACAGACGCGCTCTGTACCACTTCGCCACAGAGCCGGACAATATTATGAACACTGATTAAAAAAACGCAATAAAGAAATCTTGTGAGAGATTAATTAAAAAATAAATCTGGTCAGCTGTAACAGGAAAAAAATGTCCACATTTTTGGACGTATCATGAGAAGAGGAAATATGCATCACATCGATAAAGCAGTCAAGTTGAAGAACAAGAGGGATATGGGACGATCAAGAGAGAAGATGCTTGATAACTTAGCATTGTGGCATGTAAAGGCATTAGTATAGGAAATGATTGACAGGGCACGAAATAAAAGGCTGTAGAAAGACATGCTAGCCAATGCCACACGGCATGGACTATAACAACAACAACATAAAAGATTAATAACACACTAAACAGAAGGCTGTAGAGACATGTTAACCAATGCTACACTCCATGCATCATTAGAATAATGTAGCAGAGATGCAACCATTCCAACTAAAGCTTAACTTTACTTTTGGCTAAAACTTAACTTTACTTTTAGCTATAACTTAACTTTATGCTTAGCTATAACTTAACTTTATTTTAGTTATAACTTAACTTTATGCTTAGCTATAACTTAACTTTATTTTAGTTATATCTTAACTTTACCTTTATATACCATTTAACTTTAACTTTATCTATATATTACCTAAAAAGAAATTAATTCAACAAATGAACTCCAAGACTAAGTGAATACAACTATTGTCACTTCTCAGCGAAATCGTGTCTTGCAACTTCACAAGGAAACCAACTAATTTGACGGCTAACTATCAACCTTCACCTTAATTTAACATCACCACGCAAAATTCTACCATTATAACTAATCTACAGTATTTAACCAAACTAGTCTCTATTGACTCATGATTTTGACCTTTCGGCAAGTCGTGTAAGCAAAAATCAAAGTTGGATATCCATTGAAGAGATGGTGAAATGCAAGAAATTGTTGCTAAGCATGGAGGCTATTGTAGAGCGGTCGCATGCTGTCATAGATTATGTTGTTCAAACAATGTTATTGCGAAATATTGAACTAGCGGAATTTCTTATGTTATGGATTCCATTTTCGTTCACATTGGTGCATGAATGATAAATGTAGGGTGATCTTACATTGAACAGTATCATTTGCAACATTTCTGCAGCGTAGACAAATATTCTGCATGTTCAATTGAATGATAAATTTTGCAGCTCCTGAGAGAAAAGTGAACACAAGTGCAAAGTATTATGTACTCGCATTACGAAATATTAACTAATGTAGCGGACAATATATACTAAAAATAATAGAAGCATGTTCCCATAAGATATATCTTTTTAACAATTGTGAATTTTTGAGGTCCGAATTATACATCCATCTCCAATACAATGTGTACAGTCCTTTTCAGATCTTCTTCTTATTCTTCTTCTTCTTTCGTTCACTTGAAACATGTCTATATCTGTAATTCTGTCTCCTTAATAAACCTCATTGTCTTTTGTAGTTCATACAGTGTCCCATAGAGTTTTGATTCCAGTGTTGTTTCCTCTGGCCAATATGTCTGCCTCAGCGTTTCATGCTCAGAACACTCTTGAAGTATATGTTTGGCACTCTGTGCTGCCTGTCCACATGTACACACGGCTGTTGCCAATCTTGAACTTTGTATACATGTGACTGCGGAGTCGGTTGTGTCCTGTTCTGAGGCGTAGAATTATAACTTGTTCTGGTCTGTTCATAATATGATAGTCATCTTGTGTTGGTGTTTGTGGCTTTCTTATTGACTTGATCATCTGTTTTTTCTGATGGTAGGTGATTGGTATATCTGGTTGGTCTTCGGCAGCACCTTCCTTAGCCATTTGGTCTGCTTTTTCATTTCCTGGTATTCCACAGTGAGAGGGTATCCACTGCATGGTTACCCTATACTGGTAAGACAATTCGCTAAGTAGTTTTTTCAAGTCTGTTAGTTTTTCAGACTGGAGAGATTGAAGCACTGACCTTGCATCTGTCAGGAATACCACAGACTGTAGGTCAGAGTTGGAGTTCAGCAGTTTTTTAGCTGCCACACTAATTGCCTGGATTTCTGCATCATAATTATTGCAGAATTTTCCTGTCGATGTACTGATTGTATCTCTAGGCTTGTGTGGATATTCTATATATACACCTGCACCTCCATTCCTCACAGCATTCTGTGCTGACCCCTGTGTATACTCTGATCCATATATCTTGTGGATATTCCTCATCCAGGAAACTGAGGATGACTGTCCTTCGCTGCACACTGTTCTGTTCGTCCTCGCTTAGTATTCCTTTCACATGGGTCTGAATGTATATTGACATTCCATGTCTTTCACTCCACGGGGTCTGTTCTGGTACAGACCTTAAGGGGCTGTCAACTTCAGGTAGGTCTGTAAGTTGTCTGCGGAGTCGTTTAGCTTGATGGATAAAGCTTCTTCTTTTCAATCGTCCCATTGCTAGATTTTGGAATCTTTCCTTCATTGGATGACTTGGCATACACTGCAACTTTTCTGCCTGAATTAGTACTTTTGTGTCTCTGCGTTCGCCAAGTGTTTGCATTCTTCCCATTTTCTGCATCTCTGCTATGGGTGTTGATTTCATTGCTCCCAGCATTATTCTAAGTGCCTGGTTTTGCACTTTATCTAGATCTTGTAATGTGGTGTTTGATGCAGGACACCACGCAGCTGAACCATTTCAGGTGTGGTCTTATGCCTTGCTGGTAAACTTTACTGAGTATATTCCCACTGGCTCCCCATGTGGTTCCACTTAGTTTTCTCAGGATAGCTAACTTCCTCCTGGCTTTTGTTGTTGCTTTGTTTATGTGCTGCTTCCATGTCAGTTTATCCTCAAAAGTAACTCCGAGGTATGTGGGTTGTTTGTCTTCTTTCAAGAGCTCTCCATCTATTTTAATATGACTGGCTTTTTGTTTTGGTGAGAGGGTAAAAAGTGTAGTGTTGCATTTATCTGTGTTAATGCTGACGCACCATCTATTAGCCCATAAGGTTAGGGCATCGATAGCTCTTTGTATTTGTTTAGTGGCCACTGTCGCATGTTCTTCCGTGCACAAGATCACCAGGTCGTCAGCATACATTGCCACTTTGATCCCATGTGGTAGTTCAGCAACTAGGTCATTGATGTAAACCAAGAAAAGTGTGGGTGACAGGACTCCTCCCTGGGGGACTCCATGACGCAGTAGAACTTTCTTGCTCTTGCGACCATCTAATTGTACCCTGGCTCTTCTATTATGCATGTATGCTTTTACCCATTTGTACATTCTTGAGCTAACCCTGCAATTTCGCAATTTCTTTAGGAGCCCTTCTTTCCAGACCTTATCAAATGCTTTTCTGAGGTCTATCCATGCTGCTAGTACCAGTTTTTTATTTTGGAAGGCATCCTCAATCTCTTGGGAGAGGTAGGTTGCATGATCTTCAGTAGAGTAGCACTGTCTGAAACCTGCTTGCTGTGGTACCAGAAGGTTTTCACTTTCAAGGTACCACTGCATCCTAAGATTGATAATGCGTTCCATTGTTTTGCATAGACAGCTTGTGAGGCTGATGGGCCTGTAGTTGGAGACTGTGTTGCCATCTTTTCCTGATTTGAGGAGTGGTATCATTATTGCTTCTCTCCACGCATGTGGTACATTACCCGTGGACCAGCTTGTGTTAAAGATCTGCAGTAGCTTTGCTCTTGCTGCAATTCCCAGGTTTCTAATCATTTCATTGGACACTCCATCAGCTCCAGGGGACTTTTTCATTTTCAATTTGGATATTGCACCTCCAGTTCTCTCATTGTGATTGGTGCCTCCATGACTCGGGTATAGGTTCGCCTTGTCCAATGTTTTGCTGGTTCTCTCTAACCTCCTGTTGTTTGTCTGGGCTGACTTTG
Organism: Meghimatium bilineatum; assembly: GCA_034231615.1. Lineage (NCBI taxonomy): Eukaryota > Metazoa > Mollusca > Gastropoda > Stylommatophora > Philomycidae > Meghimatium > Meghimatium bilineatum. The sequence goes on along the minus strand of CM067322.1, from coordinate 45,650,274 downwards.
ATGTTATTGTCTTCTGCAAAGGAATCTGCAAAGTAATCAGCTGCATGTTTACCTGTTAAAATGTTTCTATCTTTATAAAGTGTGATCCTGGTATTTCTCCCTATACCTTCATCATTTAGTTGTTTTACAAGTTTCCATAATTTCCTAGTATCTCTTTCTAGGTTCAGCGACTCTGTTTTTTCTTTCCAGCTGCTCCGTCTGGCTTGTAACTTGGCTCTTTGAAATTTAGCCTTTGTTTGCTGATATTTGTTGTGATGTTCTTGGCTAGGTCTGTTCTCAGCCTGCTGTCAAGATGTTTCCATCTCATTTTGCAGCTTTTCCAGTTCATCATTCCAGTAGGGTTTGTAGTTTTTGCGTGCCCCCCTGGGTATGGTTTTACTAGCAGCATGTAGTATACATCTATTAAATTCACTCACTGCTCTATTGATGTCTTTGTCCAAGTTCATGTCCTTAGCTAGAACACTGGTTAAATGCTGGTACATTTTCCAGTCTGCCCTCTTATAGTTCCACCTAGTGAGCGTGCTACTGTCCTTGGTAAATTCATTGTGGATTTCCAGAAATACTGGTCTGTGGTCACTACCCCCATGCTGCTTTCCAACGACACGTGTGATGTTCCATTCCAGGCCTGGTGAGTGGAATGCCAGATCTGGTGTAGAGGTGGTGTGCCATGCTCTCGAGTAGAAGGTTGGTGAGTCAGCTGGCTGGTTAATAAGGATGAGATTATTTTCATCCTGCCAGCTCTCAAGTTCCTCACCTCTCTTGTCCATATGTTCGTAGCCCCAGCTCTGAGAGTGGCTGTTGAAGTCACCACACACCATAAGTCTCTCTTTATCTGGAATTGTGTCTAGTGCCAATGGTTTATCATTTCGGCAGTAGTAGTTCAGGAGATGGAATTCTGCACTGTCTGTTTTTAGGTGGAGCATTTGGTATTCTGCCCCTTCCATATATACTTCCAGCTGACATGCGCTGATATTGTTTTTAACAAGTGTCAGAATTCTGTCCTTTCTGTCAGATCGGTAGCACTGGTAGCCTCTTATTTTGAAGGCTATGTCGCTGCTGAGGTGTGTTTCTTGGATACAGCATATGTTAACTTGTTCTTCACTGAGGACATTTTCAAGTTCCAATTTTTTGCTGTATCCATCTCTTTTACTGTTGACACCCTCAGAATTCCAGTGCATTATTTTTATTGGTCGTTTAAAGTTTGTTTGGCCAGTAGCTCTATTCCCTTGCCTCCTGGCTCCTCAAGGCAATTAAGAAGGACTTTCAGTAACTGAGGTTGGACCCTTTCGAGGTATAGGGCCCGGCACCGTCCCTGCCTGAACGTCCGCCACAGGGCAAACACCATAACTATTTATAGATGTAGACATGTTTCCATTGTGTTTTGTGCGTGGCATCCTGATTATCTGTGCGCCTTTTGGCTGGATGCCTCCGTCTTCAGCACTCTGCTTACTTGGGCAGGACTATGGTCCTGCTCGAATGGGACTGCCCGACCAGTCTTAGTTTCCAGCCCTTGATGGCTGAACTAAGCCCCATCACCACTGCACGGTGCTGGCCTTGATGGGGTTTCAAATCTTAAAAACCTACATTTTTAAGAGATACATCTACTTTTTCAGAAATAGCATTAATCCTCAAAGTAACACACATAGTCTACTCAGAATTGTTTGTTACACTTTAAAACATAACTATAATCCACTCACAAATGTTTGTTACACTTTAAAACATATAACTATAATCCACTCACAAATGTTTGTTACACTTTAAAACATATAACTATAATCCACTCACAAATGTTTGTTACACTTTAAAACATATAACTATAATCCACTCACAAATGTTTGTTACACTTTAAAACATATAACTATAATCCACTCACAAATGTTTGTTACACTTTAAAACATATAACTATAATCCACTCACAAATGTGTCCCACTTTGCTTTAAAATATCTGCAAATGTTAATGACGGATCAAGCACAAATATCTCCACATGTCTATGGTGGAATAGATCAAGAACAAATATCTCCAAATATGAAATAGATCAAGAACAAATATCTCCAAATATGGAATAGATCAAGAACAAATATCTCCAAATGTCTATAATGGAATGTGTCAAGCACAAATATCTCCAAATGTCATTATGGATGAAAACACAGTCTTTGCATATTCTCCTGTACGAGTAACCAAACAACTTTATATGTAGCGCGTTTCATTATCATCAAGTTCCGTCTCCGCAATAAAGGTTGACTACAAAGACCCTTCAAAGCATTCCCTGTCTCTTGCTTTGGTGGTGCACTCTGCTAGACGTAAGCCTGTCAATATCATGAAGTTTCTCTCCCACTTGTATCTCTGCCTACCTCTTGCTCGCCTTTTCTCGACTTTCCCCTCAATTAAGGTCTTCAATAAGGTGTATATTGTCTATCCCTAGGTGGATGAAGGTAAGAAAATGCTAAGAATATCCACACTTGTCATTAAGCGTTAGGATGGTGACTGGGATCTTTAGCTGTATATCGAAGGCCAGATGTGTCACCTTGGCTGAATCCGTATTTGTTCAGTATTGTCTTGATGTTATCTATCCATCTTGTTCTAGGTCTTCCTCTGGCCTTGTATCTTGATCTTCGTATGTTATAAGTTCTTGTTGGTTCTTGTTGATTCATTCTCATAAGGTGCCCAAAGCATTTTATTTGTTGTTTCTCGATGTATTCTGTGCATGGTCCTATACCGATTTTTCTCTTGATTTCATCATTTCTCATTTTGTCTAGTTTGGTCACTCTTGCGACTTTTCTCAGTCATTTCATCTCACATGTAAGTTTTCTCTACTGGTGTGCTGTCAGCTCGTCAGTCTTTTAAAATGTCCAAATATTGAATGTGTTTGATCTTTATTACAGAGCGTTTCGAAATTCGTATCCACAGGAAAAAATCATTGTTCAAAAACTAATGGACCAATTTGATGAAAATATATATATTAAATAAATATATGCTGCAATGGGATATGCAATGCTCTCGTGAAATAACAATTTTAGCAGATAACGCTATTTTTGGATCGTGTCCATGAAGTGTAGACCGAGACGAAACGAGAATTAATTGCACAAATAAACAGTATTTCCGATTAACACCTGTCCATCAACAGCTAATATACTGTCGCAGTATATCGTAAGACAATGACTTGCCTTGTCTGTCGGGATGTCATTTACGAATTATCACAGATGTTTTACACAATGCGATACTATTTACTCACTGAAGTAAACATCCAACATGCACAGCTTGGAACAGAGTAATAAAGTTTTCCTATTCCTTGGAAACGCACATAATAACACACACACACAAAAATCGACGCTCCAACCAAAAGGACTTTATCAAATCTACATTCACAATAACAAAAAAGGCAAGTAAGAACAGTACTATTGATGTTCACATTGCAGAACTAAATATGGAGTTAATCCGGAACATTTAAAACTAGAAGATCCGGAGTGAACAACACAAACAGAAAGTACACAAAACAAACCCATATATTGGCGAAACAAGACAAACAAAGAAATCGCGGGAAAACATGATATCATTAATACGACTAAAGTGCATTATTGATTCCAAAACGTTCATGCGTGCAAAATGTATATATATATATATATATATATATATATTAGGGCTGCACCGGATTCAAATTTTTGAGATCCGGATTTGGCCGGATTTATGAAGTGAAATCCGGCCGGAGCTGGATTTACAAATAAAAAAATTAAAATTAAATAACGTACTACATCACTTGACTTAGGTGAGTGGAGTCACTCGATTGTTTAATACTGCGGTTCATTACTATAGACATGACAATGATGCCATATTCTCATATTAAATCATTTAAATGTAAAATAATTATATTTACATTAGAATAAGTAATATTAAGTTCCATACGTTCAAGATTAAACATAATACATAAGCACACAATTCTAATTTAGTAATTTTTAGTTTTCAGTTTTAGTTTTCACATTCTTTTCAGTTGGCAAATTGGCAGCTGAGTTACAACTCACAACAACAGTACATTGAACAGATTGAATTTATTGAAATACATTTATTCAGTACTTTCACTATTTTAGTGAGTCAGTCTTCATTATGGCTGTGAAGTTGAACTCTCAGAGTCAAGAAGGGACGAGTTGTATTTCAGGAAATTCAACGTTTGCGCATTTTGTGGTAAAATGCTACTACGGTGGTCAGTGATACTGTCCCCTGCAGTACTGAACAGCCTTTCCGATGGCACACTTGTAGGTGGTGGTGCAAAAAATGCCTGCGCCAGTCTAGCCTTACTTTAAAATCTTTGCCTATTTGCATGCCACTATGAAACTGGATCTCACTGTCGAGTGTGAAGTGGCTCTGACAGGTACTGTGTCATCTCAGTGCTAATGTTGTTGCCTTCGGCACTTGCAGAAAGATCTGCGGTGGGATTTTCCTCGACAATTGTGTCAAAACAGCTCCATAGGCTGGACTTGTACTGTGTGCCAGTGCTCACAGAAGTCAAAACACTAGTACTACTACTAGTAGCTGATGGATCCTGTGCACTGACTGTGTTTGCTGAATTAATAATGGAGTTAGCTGATAGCATCAGATGGACTCGTGCATTACTTCTGCCACGTTCGGAGAAGAATCGACGATCCAGTAGTGTGGCACAGGTGTAAATACTGTTAGATTCAATGTCCGCAAATCTGCTGCTAACAGATTCAAGCAGGGCTGCTTTCATAGTTTTGATTCCAGCATCACTACCTTCTTTCTGGAGGACAGTCATGAGTGTTTTCACTAATGGGATCACAACTGATATTGATGCATAAGCTGCACTTATTTCACGTGTGAGTTCTTCAAATTGTGCCAAAGTAGCTACCACATTCTCCGTGACTGCCAACTGCTGTGCCGTTAGCCCAGTTACCGAATCAATTTCATCACAGTACAGACTGATGCTGCGCCGTTGTTCTAACAGACGTCATAGCATATAGAACGTTGAGTTCCATCGTGTTGTCACGTCCTGGATAAGCTGATGCTGTTGTAGGTTTAATTCATTTTGAAGTTCATGCAAACGATTAGTTGCTGACGAAGAGTGTTTGAAATGTCCTACCAATTTTCTTCCAGTACTGATGATGTCAGCAACATGCTTTAGACTCAAAAGACCATCACGCGCACACAGCTGCAGTTGATGTCCCAAATTTTGGCCCGGTCCCATGCCTGTACAATTGACTGCTGGGTACTGCTGCTTCCTTTGTGCAAACACAGATTCATCATAGATGTGGTCGCCACGCCAATACACTGGCCTCCGGTGATGCTTTCTTTTCCATCATTTTGTCATAGCTTTTTCTGTGCATCGATCGCAAATGGGTCTACATTGATGATGTTGAGAAGTCTTTGGGACGATCTGATCGTCCACGCGATAACTGTTTGTCACACAACTTATATATTACCTCCGCTGAATCATCGTCTTTAACCTTGAAGTAATCCCAAACGGCGCTGTATGACTTTGATTTGGATGCCATTTTATTTTATCGGCAAGACCGCTGAAATTTAAGAAAATTCGAAATATTCAAGTCCCACAAACTCATGAAGTAATGCACCATTAAAATTCAAAAGGAATTTTTGTTTCTTAAAATTCTTATTTACATCAGCGAGAAATAGTAAACCAGAAAGTGCTACTTTGCTATTGCCTAATATTCGGCTTGGCCTCATGAAACATATACAGAAAATTCACGTGACTAGGCAACACAAATTCGGCCTAAATCCGGCAAAATTTGACCGGAGCCGAAGCTGGATTTGTGAAAATGGCCGGATTCCGGATTTGCCGGAGCCGAAATCCGGTACACACCTAATTATATATATATATATATATATATATATATATATATATATATATATATATATATATATATATATATATATATATATATATATATATATATATCAGTTTCCAAGCGCATGACAGATCTGGTCATCTGGGATGCACGATTTAATTACCATCACCAGAATATCATGGGCACCCATATGGCCCATGCCATTGAAGTGGTCAGTGGTTGGAGTACCTGTCTAATTTATGGTTCCAGTTTCACCGTTGTGCGCCATGATGCAACGCTTGCATATGATGACATAGATTAAGTTACGGGACACACATGTGGGGTGAAACTCTTCAATGGTGAAGGTTGCTTTGAAAATGTGACAGACGGAATTTGAATGGCATATGCACAGGAGTAGCATATATCACGTTTGCAAATGGTGGTACTAAAATGACTAGATGTGCCGGTGATGTTTGATAAGACATCACGTGTCCGTTTCTAGACGTAAGATATTCTAAAAATGATATTTGCTGAGACAGTTTGACATTTCATCTTAGATCTATGTGAATTAAGTGCGACTGCTAAGGTGAACGATGCTGATGTATTATGATGTTTTAAGTAAATGTTTATATCGATTGTGCATATTAAACAAGCCTCAGTATCTAGTATAAACAGAAAACAACCAGTTCACTGAAAGACGTGCGCTATTATCTAAAGTACACTCAATTTGTATCTGTTGTATTTGACGTCCGCCGAAGGCGGATGTGACTGGCCACTGGCGCAAATAAAACGGCGATACAACGCATTTCTATTATCTGGACTACATCCTGCAGGAAATCTAGTAGGGCCATGGTTCTGCTACAAGGTAGATCAGCGGGAGTTTGAGAATGAACGCTGAAGAAGAAGAAGAAGAGGTATTTGATGAACTTGGAACATTGTCCTCGACTTTACATTAGGCATTGGGTATATTGAGTAGCCTCTTTGCTCACTGGACATATCCATAGGTGCTCAGATCTCCGCTTCAGTAAATATATCAGAATATAGTTTCGGTTCTATATTTATTCACTGCTCTTTATTTTGGAATCTGTGTTATGTATTCTCTAAGTGTCACGCCTGTCCTCACTCCCAGTTCGCGCATTCTCAAACTCATCTGATAGAGCGGATTCACGAAGAGCCATGAGTATGTCTGCTCGTTCCATAGACTGACCATCTGTTATGGTGGTTTATTTAATACCTAATACATAATATCTAATGAGATCAGGGTACAAAGCTAGAGGAAGACCACGGAAAAGATGGATATAAAACGCCAGGGACATCCTGATCAGAGCCCAAACATCTGGCAAGCTCGAGCTCCAATCACCCCTACGATTAACGGCAAGAATTGATCACAAATCACCTGGGGAAATACAATAGACAATAGATACAATATCTAATATATTCCCAGGAATGAGATATGCAAATGGAACAGTTTTTTATAACTAGAAATAAAGATCTGAATCAACACACACCCAGAAGTGACGCTCCCAACCTGTATTTAAATACATGAAAACCCAAAATCGAGAAGATACGAACAGTGAACATCAAAGAGAACTCATAAACATCATAACAAGAATGCTAAGATGTTTTTGGTCAAATAAAGAGCCATAACAGAATGGAATGAATCGTAAATTGTTCAGAATATCAATGAAGAAGACTACATTCTGAAAAGACTGTCCACCTACAGCATTGCCCACGATGAAACAAGTGGGTAGCGGTATATAAAATGATGGAAGTTTGTTCAATCCCTTTTCTGAAGACTGATCGATTCATATCTTTCATAATGTCATCTGATTTTGGACATTTCTTTCTACATCCTTTAGTCGTGGCCACATGAGAAATATCATTTCTCATTTTGTTTAGCTTGGCGACTCTTGCGACTTTCCTCAGACATTTCATCTCACATGTAAGTATCTAACGCAAACCTCTGCTACTTGCTAAAAAAATAGTACTATTGTTTGAACTGTCTTCTTCTCCTCCATATTTCTCCAGTCGGAGTCAAGCGTTGATATGATTGTCTTTAATGACCTGCTAATTACATATAAGACCGAAAATGTGACTAAACTGGGAATCATCCTTGAAATGTGATTTTTCTGTGATTTTCACTGACACATCCACACAAAGTATAAGCAAAGTGACCAATGAATAACACGGGGAAAATCAAACGAATCACTTTAGAATGATGATCTCCAATATTGTGACGGGACTGTATATACACAGGATAATGTGTTTTGCTAAATGTAAATCTGCTATTTCACCATCATCATCAAGTGCCGTCTCCGCACACGAAGGTTGGCTGCAACAGATCTCCAACATCCCGTCTTTGATGTTTTGGTGGTGGTGCACTCTGCTAGACTGTAACCTGTCCATCTTGTGATGTTACTCTCCCACCTGTATCTCTGTCTATCTCATGCTCGCTGCCCTTTGACTTTACCCTCAAGTAAGGTCTTTAATAAGGTGTCATGTCTTCTAATGTGTCCAAAATATTTTATTTGCCTAATATTTATTTCTCTTAGTAATTCTTCTTCATATTAAGTGTTTTTAGTATCTCTTTATTTGTTTTCTTCTCTTTCCATGATGTTCTCCCTATTCTCCTATATACCCACATCTCAACGGCATCAATTCTGTCTTATAATTGTTTATTTAGTGTCCATGTTTCTGATCCATGCATATAGAATAGATGTAGCATTTTATAATTCTCATTTATAATTCTATAAATCTGCTATTTATCCTTTTATAAATATATATTTTTCCTACAATTTATGTACGAGTATTTCCTTTTATGTCAACATGAATGGACATAACCATAACAATAGTTTAAGTACGAGGATTTTATGTTTATGGTCCACTTTATTAATATAATATTAATAATACCTATTCCCAAGAAAAAGAAAATCTAAATGTGTGCAAAAGTTATAGAAGCAATAACCATATAACACGCCCAAAACAAGTGATGTCCATAATACTTGTTGACCAGAATTAAGCACAAATCAGAAGTAATTGCAGAACAACAAGCTAGCTTTAGATCAAACAGAAGCACTGCTGAACAAATATTTAACATCATAATATTAATTGAAAAACATATTCAGCACCAACGTGATCTATACCACAAAATCATTTGACCGTGTTTGGCTGATGTTCTCTTGCATATATTGAGACAACCATATTTATTGTAATTTTTATACCACAATCATAGATTTTGTTGTGTTAATTTACACAAATGTAAATAGTGATGTTTTAACAGGTAATACAGTTGGTGAGTTCTTTAAAAATAAGTTTGGAAGTTAGGCAGGGAGGGATGTCTCCAGTACCTTTCAACTTATACCTGAAGATCATTATACAGGAGGTACTTCAGGATTACAACGCTTCTATATCGATCAGAGATAGCCATATCTGCAATTTACGTTTCGCTAATGATATTGATCTTATAGTTAAATCGGAAAAAAGAACTAGCTTCTAGTCAACAGTAAAGTTGGAAAACGTTACCGACATGAACGGAATGGAAATCAACACCAACAAGAGTAAGATCTTGGTTAACAAAAAAGACATAGAGATGCAGACAAGCATCATAATAAATGGACAGAAGCTTGAGAGGATGAATACATTCAAATACCTCGAATCCTGCATATACAGCGATGGAAAATGCATATCAGAATTAAATATTAGGCTGGAGATGGCTTTAGCTACTATGTGAAGGTTAGTTATCATGCACATGTCCTTTGAAATAATGAACATTCACAAAATATTCAGATATATGCCCTCTATAAAGCAGCTAACTGTTGTATTTGAATATATTTTTATAAGAGAACATACAGTAATTTGACAGTTAGTAATACTAATAAGACACATATATCGCCAGGGTCGTATGGGTACCACATCAGAGACAATACAAAAAGCTATCCACATAACTCTATCTTCAGCCATTTGGAGGAGTGTAGAAAAATCACGCCCTGACCATTTCTTTCTTGTTATAAATCCAGGATTTTCTCTGTTTCTCTCTCCTCCTTCCATCCTCGACTGTTCTTGCAAAATAATTTCAGAATGCGAGTCCATTGCATGTCCAAATCAAACACGTTAACTCGTTTCATCATTTTGGAAACCGCTGAGTATCTCACAAAATAACTGTGTATTTTTATTTATCCATATAGAAAGATGTATGACGGTAACCTTGCTACACCAGTTGTATACGTAGACTCATAGTTATGGAGAACTAAGATGCAAAGCAGATTAATAATCAAAACACATTAGTGTGTGTATGCTTGTGTGTGTACTCGTGCGTTGTTTACTTCCTGAAATAGAAGCAGGTCATCGAATTATGACTGATACATCAACTTGGGGCAACGCCATATAGAGTGATATCAAGAACTATAATCACTCTTCGTTTATATCAACCTATAGTAATTAAGTTCTACAGAATACCATACTTTATTAGAGATTGAGCTTTCACATACAGCAGCATTTATTAAGAAAACAGGACTTGCTGTGTAGACATGTCAAACTCCGAACGAGAAGAAGAAGATTAGAGATATTGCGCATAAATCCTACATTGATGAAACCTTTGAAAATATATTAACCATTTGTTGGACGAGGAATTCACAGAGATTAGTAAATCTACAATTGTAAATCTACTACTGATTAGAAAACGTCTTGAGTTTGAGCCATGTTAGGTGTTCCTGCGTTGTGTACATTTTTTCTCGTGAATTATAAAGTCTTGCTGACACGTCTTAAATAATCCTTCTAGCCTAACGTATTTGATTTCTTACAGGATTTTCATTGGCCACTTTACGTATACTTTGTGTCGGTAGCCAATGAAACTCGGGAAAACTCAATTGCATCACGTTAGAAGGATGATTCCAAATTAAGTCCTCGTGCGTTTATAATGCCGGTGGTCACGATTAGACCACGAATCTATAGATACAAAGAAATCCAATGGAGTTTGTCCAATTCGTCACGACACAGCTGATTGTAAACAAACATGTGGTAGGGTTGCCAAACTTTCGTTGCCTTATGTTTTAATGTAATTATCAGTGCTGAGAGACAGTGGCGTAGCGAGGGCGGGCGGAGGTGCGGACCGCCCCGCGCGGCACCATCGGGAGGGCGGCAAATTTATTTTCGTCTAGTCTTTCACAATCACTGACATATTTTTGTAATGTCACAAGAGTGGAAAATTATTATTCCGCTCCGGGCGCCATTGATCCACGCTACGCCACTGCTGAGAGATCTTGTTTAGTAATCATATCATCATGGTCAAGCCTTCATGTGGGCACCAGACGGGTAAAGAAAACAGGGAAGACCAAAAACAACGCTCAGAAGAACATTTATGAATGAATTAAAATCAACAGGCATAAATACACAAGACCTACAATCCTTGGCTATCATGGTACACGGGACATTCCCATATGTGCTCCACTCTCGGTTTCATCAGCAGTTCAAAAGTATGCCGACTGAAAGTCCCAGTCAAATGTTGATTATGTGATCTCGGAATCTTTCCAGCTAGAGCAAACTGTTCCTCTCACACATGGTCATTTAAATTTCTGCCATTCTTTGTATGTGTACGTTATTACCTCCAGAGTTTTCTGTTTTATTATGTGATGCTGTTCCTCCTCGCAAACGAAGATGAGTCTATCTATATACACATGCTTTTTTTTGCATTGCTACGTTTCCTTACCTTGAACGGAAATATAGTGTTTGGCATAGGAGACGCCTGGTGGGGTATGACAACTGCTTGTAATGTACTGATGGGGAGACCAAAACCATTAAATGCCGGAGAGAAGAGATCCATGCTTTCCTGCATGCCATACATACTAGTAGTGTTAAGCGCACAGTCATCAGCAAACTAAAAGTCTCGATCAATAACCTCCTAGTTTTTCGTCCGTAACTGCAATCTACAAATATTGACTATTTCACCACCTACGATCTTCCTTCTGTAGTAAATCCATGACTTCTATTAGCAGATCAGCTCTGTCTCTTCTTATCACTGCGCCGTCAACCACGGTAATTTCTTTCCACACATCTGCTCTTTCTCATGCTGATATCTGACACCTGTTCAGGAAAGTATATCCATGTAATGATTTGGACATACGAATAGTCTATTAGCGTAATTCTTGTCTTATTTTTCCGCAGCAAGCTGTGGGAGTATGAGAGTATCACCGTCTGAGTTGGTTTTTCAGTCACCCTAGTGCTGCCGTCACTGCTTTTGTATATTTTTATGCTAAATTATGTAGTGGAGTAGTCAGACGATTTCTCAAGCACATTTCTTTCATTGAAAATGTGAAAACATATTTTTAAGCAGAAGACATATTTTGCATAAAAGTACCCTATATGTGCCATCTTGGTGTAGGCGAAAACTTGACATCATAATTACAGTTTACATATGTCCACCCGACTATTCTCATTCACCAAAGAGGAACTGCGTTTTCCTTTCTTTTCTTGATCAGTGAAGTGGTGAAACTTATAAAATTCATTGGTGAATATCGACGAATGATGGTCCAGTATGATGGTGCAAGTTTGTCAGTCCAGCAGATACATGAATGGAGTAGAAAGTTTCATAAACGTGTGTTTTCTGTGACAGACTATTCACGACCGGGTCTGTGTTTCAACTCGGATCGTATGCCTATAAGAAAATGCATGTAGTGCTTCAAGGAATCTGGGCACCACGATTTTCGATAGTAGATTCACTGTATATTTTAATGATCATATGACGTGAGATAACCAAGATGACCGCATATCCGTGGCTTAAACAGCGTGCCTCGATTAAGGTTTGAATCATAAACGTAGAAACCTGAAATTGATTACAGTTTTGAATCATAGACGTGGAATCCTGAAAGTGAATACAGTTTTTAATCATAAACGTGGAAACCTGAAAGTGATCACAGTTTTGAATCATAAACGTGGAAACCTGAAAGTGATAATAGAGTTGAATCTGAAGTGGCTCGCAGATATTTTATTTAGTTATCATAATCAGTACATTTTGATGGAAAGATTGTGAACTATCGTTTCATAGTTGTAGTATTGACTTTCAAGTAGTGAAAAGATCATGGGAGTTTATTATTAACTGATTCTGATCTAATTTTTCACAGGTGTTGCACAGTGGTAAAATGATCCGGATTTTAAATTCGTCGTTGCGAACAAAGAGAACTCGACATTACAAACTATCGACTATGTAACACGTTGCACAAGCAATGATGAACACAATGACAGAAAGTGGAGAGGGTTTGAAGAAAAATTTCATGGGGAAAAGAGAGGACATGTTTGAGTGACTGATCATCATGTTTTAGTGAGCGAGTCTTTGTCTGGCGTGAGTGAACTAGGGTAACTATAGTTACGTCACGCTAGCAGAAAAACCTTCCCCATGGCTGCATGTTCATTCACGCCCCGTGAATTATTAGAGATTGCATCATTTTTTTAGAAAAACGTTTTTTTAGAATGTGTAACAGTCCGGCCTTAAAAAAACAGCACAACAAAGAAGATCAAACTGACGAACACAACACAGAGAAATCAGAAATAACCTAACAAGGACACTTTGATGAGATCCGTTGGTGGTAATGGCTTCCTTCGACAACAAAAAGACTCAGCGACTAAAGTTTTTTCTGCAGTTTAAAAAAAAAAGTAATCCCCCCTCGGGGATAATAATTTAACCCAAGTAACGATTACCCTCATCTCGAAGGAAACACAATTTTTCATTTCCAACTCGTCTGCCGCTCAATCAAAGGATAAAATGTTGGTCTCTGAGCGATGTGTCTTAATATTATGTAGAAACAAAGAGGCAACTGACGAGATGGTCATACACAGATCGGAACTGATGTATGTGCGCGCACAAGGACACGCGAATGAGTACTTCACTGTTGGCCTTGAGGAAGCTGGTGCTCGTTGTCTATTCTTGATTATTCAAACAATGTTTACGCTTGGACTGGCACCGACTGCACGAAGAGACAATCAAATAGAAGTGTGTGGATTAGCTGATTCGAAGCTTTGTAAATCTTCTTAACAAAGAACAGATATTGGACGCGGCTTTCACCAAGACAGGAATTAAATTACTCATTTTGCTCCTGGCTGTTTAGAAATACAGGAGCAGAGTCAGTGCACTTTGATCAATCTGTAGAAAGTATAATAATCTATAAGTTAGCTTTGTAATTGAATCGTTTCGTTATTCGTTACTTTTACAACACGTACTCCAACTTGTTTGTACCAATCAATACACTAAATGCGTTTAAATGAATAGAGGATTGGATTCATTGTACTAGCATTTTCCCCTATGTACTCTGTCACTCAATAGAGCAGTGAGCTTCCTGCTGAGAGTATGGCTCAGAACATGGAACTCCGATACTTCAGTGATAATCTCCAGGTATCGTTCATACATGTTTTACAAGAGACCACTGACACTATATGGACTCACACGGGGAAAGCTAAAGTGTGGTGACTTCAAAAGTGTTTGCTGTTAAGCATTGATATTTACATTGAATAACACCGATATTCTTTACTTCGGAAGTGGAAATATAATTTGTAACTGGACGTGTCTTAATAGAGAGAAGTCACAAATAACATTCCTACACATCCCCTGCACTTGCGTAATGCAATATAGAGTATTACCCTTGATTTTAATAGAACAGGGATTAAAACCACGCAGATGCCATGTTTTTGTTGACTTTGGTAGTAAAACACAATTACTCTTCTTTGATGACTCCAATATTTCAGCCTAGATTTATCAGCGACTAAAGCCATTTGAATGTAAATTCATTCATGGTGTATATTGGTGATGGCCATTGTTTATATGTTCCTTGGAACTTTTGATTTATTTTTAAGCAAAGTATCTTCCAGATGGTTATGGAAGGCCTACAAATGCAGGCCTTGAAATACAAACATTATAGTTGAATTCTGCACATGTTTTATAGAAACAACGAGACAAATATTAACGTAAGAAATCAAATAGAGATGCATAAAGGTTCACAGGAATCGCTACTTTTGTTAGTAAAACAATAAAAACTAGTATGGTTTTAAATATTTATTTTTATAATTTTAAAACTCTCACTGGATCTCCAGAAAGATGTAGCTCAAGTAAAGAAAATGAGTTGGACACCGACTTATTTGCACCAACATTCTGACACATCTGACTAGAATAATATAATCAGCAGAATACACTGTGATAGAATTATGAAAACGTGTTGCCTCAAGTTGCAAGGCGAATAGGTGTCATCTGAAATGACCTGATTAAAATCCTATCTACTGCCTTCTTGTTTTGTCTATTACTCCAGGATGATTTATATTTATATTATTAAATATGGTCATGCTAGAATTGTGAAAACGAATACAATGGAATATATGCAGTTCGGTGTCAGAAAAATGTAGTGTATCTTGGCATCATCATGTGACATATTCTTTCCAGAAAGTGGTCTTCCTCATGGATTCTCTGAGCACTCCGCGATTCTGGGTTTTGGATTCTGAATTCTGTATAGAGGATTAAATATTTTCTTGGTAAGAAATTTGTGTAAATGCACTAAGATATATCAAGCAAGGTATATGCTCATTACAAAGTGGAGTGGGAAGTTCTGGAACATTTCTCACAAGGATCATGTGATTTCTAAATCGCTACCTTCTGCAGCCGGGGTAGCTCAGTATGTAGTGCATTATTTTCTAGACAGGTGTTCAATTTTCCAGTTCCCTTATTTTTTTAAAGTATGTATACCACCAACTACTCATCTCGGTTACTGAAATTGTTACCAGAGCTTATGATAATGTGCAGGTGTCTTCTAATGGCGTGATGCTAACCTCACTATCACTGTGCTGGTCGCTACAACATCCACCGCATGTTCAGACTGATGGTATGATGCTAACCCACTATGAGTATGTTGGTCGCTACAACATCCATTGCATATTTCGACCGATGACATGAAGCTAACCTCATTTATCCCTATATTGGTTACTACAATATCCACCGCATATTCAGACCGATGGCATGATACTTGCTTCATTATTCATATATTGGTTGCTACAATATCCACCGCATGGTGGATGATGTGTACATACGTTTCTACCGTAATATACCCATATAGAACTGAATGATGGCCCTCCTAGGCCAGATAAATGGAACACAGTATATGGAACAAAACAACAGCTCACAAACACATGCATATATCACACAATGGCATTGGGTCAAAGAGCATGAGCCCATGGACCTCTGGATCAGCAACCAACTGAATGATGGGAGATTACTACTGCTCACTATATCACTCAAAAATAACTATTGATTCTATAAAATACCTCTCATGGTGAGATACATTCTCTTCAACCGAGAACATTAATAACTTTTGGTTATATCAGAGCTTTAAAGCATTCACAAAAGTGGAAGCCGCGGTTCTGGTAATCCAGCTACCACTACCTGCGGAAATATTTATAGCAATCAATAAATAATATTAAAAAATTGGTAGAGTACCCAATTCACGACGTTACCATTAACCCAGAGTATTTTGGCTCCAGTGATTTTCTAGGCACTATGAATACTTTCAATAGTTTGCTATTGCTTTCTGATTGGTCCGGATGCACAATTGCCTATGGCTAGATATGCAATTAGATACAAATAGTTATACATACAGGTCATAAATATGTTAACATTCACCGAATCAATAAATATATATGTAAACATTAAGTCTTTCTATAATCAATAAGTATATATATGAATTTTTGATTCTTGATTAGAAACTGGCCTCACATCACGTGGGACATTCTTATAAGTGCTCCGCCCTCTGTTCCAGCAGCCATCTGACTCTGTTTTTTTAGTCTAATGCCGCCGAAACAGACGTCGATATCAGGGCACAACTCTGGTCCTTGCGACAGGTTTCTTTGTTGTTCCACTCAACCACGTCGTACCCATAACTAGTTAAAGCACAACGTCAGCCTGTCGGAACAACATGGTAACTGTTATCGAAGGTTACAACTACTAATATATATGTGCATATTAAGTCTATCTATAATCAATAAATATCTCTACTATCTAAAAGTATATTAATATTCGAAAAATATATCTACTACTGGTCCACTGGAGCACACACATGCACACACAAAGTAAAACAAGGTAGTTCTGTTCAATGAGCCACATTCTGATGGAAATCTAATACAACAATTTCTCTGCTTCAAGAGAAATTAAGTGAAAGTTTGAGAATGAGCGCTCAAAAAAACATCTGTTATTCGTAATTGCATTCACATTCAATAAATATCTCTTCTTGTATTCATCAGTGATATTGGAGAGAAACTGTCCCATGATATTTCCAAGGTCATTCATGATGTGTGGATTTACCTGTGACAGGTAACCTATCCACTGCGAAAAACAGAATGCAGACTACACTGGATACACTAGGTGAATGGTCATACGACAGTGGAGTCCATATCAACCTCTCAGAAACTGTGACAACCTTCTTCCTACTTTCAAACCACAAAGGAAAAGCAGGTCTGCGTATTATGGACAGAAGCTAATATGTGAGGAGAACCCAAATTATCTTGAGGTCAAACTTGACAAGTCACTCACCTGGAAGCCACATCTGATAGTTACCGACAGAAAGCAAGCAGGAAGATATTCCGGAGGAAAACACTAATGGCATAAGCTGGCGAGCAAATGGAATCATTCTCTGAAAAGTATACATAGGTACAGTATTGTGGAATATATAATGGTAGCTTGGGCAGCATCATCAAAACAAAAACACTTATCGTCTATCTAAAATGAAATACAAAATGCAGATCTTCACCTGATCTCAGGAAGTATGACGACCACTCCAATCCATGCATTGGAAAAAACATGTAAACATCTCCCCACTAGACGACAGAAGAAAAGAAAGCGTGCTTGTCCAAGGAGAAACAAATATGTGCATGTTAAGCCCTCTGATGCATGCAAAAAATCTCTAGATCATAAAAAGCAGTCTGAAGAGAATCAATTTCTGTCACACCTCCTGGTATCTCCACCATCAACATAAAGACACCCTCACAATCCAGCAAACAGATATTGAAACATTGACTGTGAACAACCAGACAAGTCTCCAAAAATGTCTACATGATAACAAAAGTTTCAAGAATTAAAAAATAACACCAAATACCCCCTTAACTGAAAGCATTGACACTGGAGATGATAAAAGAAAATACAATGCTAGAGAATGAACACATGTCTACACAAATGGATCTGTATATGAGGCAGTAATAAATAGCGGAGATTGCGTATTCATAAGACCCAAAGACGGAAAATCTTTTCCAACCAGGAAATACTTATCCAATTTACAGAAGAAACATTTGCTCTCCAGCATGCACTGAAAGTCCTCACAGAACTAGCAATGCAAAGTATACAAAATGTATATATATTAACAGTGCAGATCATTACTGGAATCAATCCAATGCACCAGAAATGAAAGTCTTGTGCACAAAAATCAGACAGGAGCTCAGACGTATCCAAAAAGTCTCTATTGCCCTTCAATGTGTAATTATCACACTATAATTATGGAAAATGAGAAAGCTAATGCTCTGTGGAGAACAGGTAGTGAAATGTAACAACACAGACACCCACTGTCCTACAGAGAAGAAAGAAACTATAACCCATACACTTGAAGGAGGAAGAAACAAATGAAAGTAGAAGACAAACCTGATACAAGATATCACCTAAAAAGATATCAACGGACCACACTATTTCGCCTTAGAATATACCACTGCAGCCTGTTTGACTATCATTACCAACTTTACTCATACACAGATTAATGCGCATGTGGATCCGAAAACCATATCCCCATACACATACTTCAGGACTGCCCAACATACGAAGAGCAGAGATGGAGAATCCGGCCAGAGGATACATATTGCAAGCATACGTTATTTAGCAGTCACTCTGACCAGGAGAAGACAGTGGACTTTCGCTATGGCAACAGGTTTATAATCTGGTATGACCACAGATACTGAACACAGGTCAAGAAAAATAAATTGATCTATTGTCTATTCCCAGGTGGAAGCTGGTTAATAGCATTCTCACTTGCCGTTAAGCGTAGGGGTGGGTGCTGTAACTTTCTGTTCAAGGTCAGGTGTGATGTCTGAGTCGTACTGAGTCCGTGTTTGTGGAGAGTGGTTGTGATGCTATCGATCCATCATCTTCTTGGTCTTCCCTTGGTTCTTTATCCACATGATCGTTTGTTATAAGCTCTCAGTGGTAATTGGCTTGGGTCCATTCTCACAAGGTGACCAATCCACTTTATCTGCTGACTTTCTATATATTCAATACAAGAAATTATTCATACTATTTTTCTGATATCCTCGTTTTTTACTCTAATTTGATGACCATAACTGCTTTTATTAAAACAATCTAGAGTATATAAACAATTATATTACATGCTGCATATATATGTGACAAATTGATGCCTTTGAGATGTGGGTATATAGAAGAATAGGGAGAACATCATGGAAAGAGAAGAAAACAAATAAAGAGGTGCTAAAGACACTTAATATGAAGAAAGAACTACTAAGAGAAATAAAGATCAGGCAAATAAAATACTTTGGACACTTTAAAAGACATGACACCCTATTGAAGACCTTACTTGAGGGTAAAGTCAAAGGGAAGCGAGCAAGAGGTAGGCAGAGATACAAGTGGGAGAGTAACATTACACGATGGACAGGTTACAGTCTAGCAGAGTGCACCACCAAGACAAGAGACAGGAGATGTTCGAGATACGTTGCAGCCAACCTTCGTTGCAGAGACGGCACTTGATGATGATGATATATATGTGACAGATAAGTATATCTACAATTAATAGTTATGTCTGCAATGTATAAGATTATCAGAAATCGATAGAATATCTTGATAACATCAACAGACCATACGCACACACATTTACAGCCAACACAAACATGCATATCTAGAATCAATAAACATATCCACAATTCAGCGAGTTGACAATTGTTGTCAAGTAATATCCAAAGACCAGTCGACAAACCTGTTTATCTCATATTGTACTAATATGAAATCAATATCAACATTGAGTTCAAGGTTATTATACTGATCACCACTGATTTGTCTATGTTGCGTGTATAATCTATTTATAGAACAACTTCTATTAATACGTCTGCTCACATTCAAACACTAAACAAGTCATTTACAGTATTCAAATAACGGTAAGCTATGTTTTCATGAAACTTCAAATTATCTTTTCTTTGATTATGGAAACGTTTCACACAGTGAATTGTATGTGCTCGAATGTCATGTGACTTTTATTGTTAATGACATCAGAGGAATGTGCTGGAGAAAAGGGCTGTACATGTGAACTAACAGATATTTTATCTATAATCTATGATATATATATATATATATATATATATATATATATATATATATATATATATATATATATATATATATATATATATATATATATATATAATCTATGTTCCTTCATCACAGAACTCGATGTCTTGTCTTATCCATGTGTGCCGCTAAGCGTCATAAGGTGCCCAAGTCTTCTTTCTTTTGCTAAATATGATGCAGCTGCCATAGTGCAGCCTTGATGTTCTAGTATTTCTCTGATGTCATCTATACATCATCGTCTGGATCTTCCCTTGTTTCTCTTTTCAGATGATCTTTTATTGAAGGCTATCGATAGAATGCGATCTGGTTCTATTCTGATTAGGTGACCGAACCATTTGATCTTCAGTGTGGCTATGTATTTTTTGCATTATATAGTTTTCATCTGGTTTCTTATAGTGCCATAGTTTATTCTCTCTTTTTGTTTACCCCCAGTGCTGGTCTCAGACAATTCGTTTCGCATATAGCGAGTTTTTGTTATAATTTCTCTGTCAGGGTCCAGGTAGAGCATTGGTAACACAGTGTCGGCATGAACACTCTGTTTATTAATGTTCTTTTGGAAATAATGTATATTTTCTGATGTTTCAGCAGTGGTGCCAATTGATATAAAACTGCGCTTGATTTCTGACATCTTGTCTCTATATCTCTATCTAGTCTAACGTCTTCCTAGAACACGCTGCATAAATACTTGGATTCCTTTACGTGGTTGAATTTCACATGCAACTTAGCTCCAAGTATGAAGTTTATTTGAAATATTTTACTCGTTTCGACTTTCAAGGTCTGTCGAAAGAACTTAATTGGGCTAGGTTGTTTCGGTGAATATGGCAGACATAAGTGTTCTCTATTTAAGTTAACTAAAAATGTTTACGTTTTTTTGTTTTATTTTTTTATTTTTTTTTTTATTTTGTAATTTGTAGATATATTTCCTGACCTATAATCAGGAAAATAGACCTATTGTCTATGATGGTTGTTCTACAAAGATTTTTCTCACGTTCTTCCCGTTTGTGCTTTTCCCCCATCTGGTAGCCATGTAATTGCTGGTAGTGGCAACAGCGCAGCAAACACGACATTAGATATTACTTAAACATGAACACAAAATCTAACCTATTCTTTTACTGCAATTATATTTTTAAAAATCTTCTTTGATTGGTTTAAGGGGACGTGGTAAGGTGAGGGTAGATGGAAGGGAAGTAGCCTTATTGTAAGTATGTTTATTAGGACATAATGTCATGTCTCTTAGGATATATCATGTTATATTTCTTAGGACATAATATCATGTCTTTTAGGATATAATGTTATATTTCTTAGGACATAATGTCAAGTCTCTTAGGATACATCATGTTATATTTCTTAGGACATAATGTTATATTTCTTAGGACATAATGTTATATTTCTTAGGACATAATGGCATATTTCTAAGGACATAATGTCATGTTTCACAATGTTAAGAAGAAGGAAAGTAGGTCTGAATATCTCAAAATTCCCCGCTACCATATACTGCCTTGAGTGGCAATATATATTCACTAATTATAATTACATGTCCAATGTCAGACAGTAAAGCGCAGCTATCACATCAATTCTGTATCTTCTGCTTCTTCTGCGTTCAGCATCTGTGGTCCTGCTATACCGTCAGGCCTGTCGTCACGACGAAGTCCACTGTCTTCTCCAAGTCAGAGCGGCTGCCCCATAACTTTTGCCTCAAGTCTGTATCCTCTGGTCAGGTCTGCTGTCTCTGCTCTTTGTATGTTGGGCAATCCTGAAGTATGTGTTCCGGAGTCAACTCTGTATAATGTGGCACAACGCATTCCGTTCTCGGGACTACATCCTGCTAATTTGCAGGAGTTTGAGAACGTACATAGAAGAATCAAACGTCTAATTGTGATGTCTTCTTATTGTCGTAGAAACATATTGCTATTAGTTCTTCTCTTGTTTGCGTCTTAGTGTTCAATTCTTCCCAACCAATATTTAAGAATTCTCTAAGACATTTTTTTAAAGAATTTGATTCCTTATCTAGTGATCTTGTTTCTCTCCATCTTTCACAACCATGATGATGATGATGATGATGATGATGATGAGGATAAAATAATCATCATGTAGCTCTTGACAGTCAATATCCATTCTGGCAAAAGAATGGGGGCAAAAATTCTTCCGTGGCTATCGACTGTATTACAAGCCTTCTAGCTGAATTAATTTAGACCACGTTCGTTATGTCTTTTATTATTGTTGAGATTTTGATTGGTTGCTATTTACATACTTATAGTAGCATGCCAAAAGTAGCCAAGGCAAACCAATAGATAGCACGAAAATCGGAAATTAGTTCATGTTTACGTTTTAGTTGCCAGGTCTCCTATACAGTTACACGGTCACGGTTCTTCTAACTGAGGCGACACCCGTGCTCACATAAGATTCAATGGCATGGATGTGTACCGTGGATGGTTGTTTATGGATGCACTTTTAGTCCCAGAAGGGAGACTTCACAGTATCCCAGGATTGCAACGTCCTGTTAGAAGCACAGTGCACACTTCTGGGCTAATAATCTCATCATTCTTCTGTCAGATTTGTTAACCCATCTGTAGTGATGGCACATGTACCATTACCCGTCGCCTAGAAGTCTGCCACAGAAGGATGTATCTGATCTGCAACTCTATATCTCCTCTGATCTGCAACTCTATATCTCCTCTGATCTGCTACTCTATATCTCCTCTGATCTGCAACTCTATATCTCCTCTGATCTGCAACTCTATATCTCCTCTGATCTGCAACTCTATATCTCCTCTGATCTGCAACTCTATATCTCCTCTGATCTGCAACTCTATATCTCCTCTGATCTGCAACTCTATATCTCCTCTGATCTGCAACTCTTTATCTCCTCTGATCTGCAACGCTTTATCTCCTCTGATCTGCAACTCTTTATCTCCTCTGATCTGCAACTCTATATCTCCTCTGATCTGCAACTCTATATCTCCTCTGATCTGCAACTCTTTATCTCCTCTGATCTGCAACTCTATATCTCCTCTGATCTGCAACTCTATATCTCCTCTGATCTGCAACTCTATATCTCCTCTGATCTGCAACTCTTTATCTCCTCTGATCTGCAACTCTATATCTCCTCTGATCTGCAACTCTATATCTCCTCTGATCTGCAACTCTTTATCTCCTCTGATCGGCAACTCTATATCTCCTCTGATCTGCAACTCTTTATCTCCTCTGATCTGCAACTCTATATCTCCTCTGATCTGCAACTCTTTATCTCCTCTGATCTGCAACTCTTTTTATCTCCTCTGATCTGCAACTCTTTATCTCCTCTGATCTGCAACTCTATATCTCCTCTGATCTGCAACTCTATATCTCCTCTGATCTGCAACTCTTTGCAATTCGTTTCTATGAATTAATAGAAGACAAAAGTAAGTAGATGAGACTAGATCTGACAATGACGATTTTCCCACAGGTGGAATATTGTAAGCAGGTGAACCCCCCCCCCCCCTCCTCAACCTCTGCCGACTCAGATGCGTGCCGAATCAGACACGTGTCTGAAAGGCGCAAAAGAATCACAGAAGTGCTGTAAACTAGCAATACAACGTATTGATACTAACATTGTTGATGTTTCAATACGACGTATTTATACTCACTATGTTCATGTTTCAATGCAACGCATTTATACTCACATTGTTCATGTTTCTTCTTCTTCAGCGTTCATTCTCAAACTCCTACTGGATCTCTCCTGTAGCAGTACTACTAGATCTCCAGCAGGATGCAGTCCAGAGAATGGAAATGCGTTGTGTCACCGTTTTATTTGCGCCAATGGTCCGACACATCCGTCTTTGGCGTGTTCATGTTTCAATACGATGTATTTATACTGACTATGTTCATGTTTCAATACAACCCATTTATACGCATATTGTTCATGTCTCAAAGAAAGATATGAGTGATTGTAAAATAGAGTAATAAATTTTAATAGAACATTCTCTGAGAAAATAACGCTTTTAATGGCAAACTTGAAAACGACATATCTATTATGTTTATGTTTCCTATTATTTTCTATCATGGTTGTCTGAATCAGTTCTCGCAATGACAGCTCCTAGACGAGCTCATTTGTCATGTTAAGCCACTTTCATAAACATTGAATACTGCTGTGCAGCACACACAAACAAGAATAGTGCTACACGTACATCTCAAGTGGACGAGAAACTGAAAATGGAGACTACAATGAGGTTATTTGAGCGTTGTTAAGTGGGTTTTCCTGTACAGTGGATAAGAATATTGGATTGCTTGTAACTGGCCTGGATTAGTCTTTCACTTATATGAACCGTGAATACAGTTAAAAACAAATCATGTCCCAGCCATAAATAGTGTATCTCGAACTGTTCAAGATGAATACTCACATTAACTAACGTTGAGATATCATTTTATTTCTATAGTATAAAAGAAATATGTAACTTCCATGATCATTGCC
The DNA here is from genome assembly GCA_034231615.1 of Meghimatium bilineatum. Classification (NCBI taxonomy): domain Eukaryota; kingdom Metazoa; phylum Mollusca; class Gastropoda; order Stylommatophora; family Philomycidae; genus Meghimatium; species Meghimatium bilineatum. Next base: position 45,625,675 of record CM067322.1, on the reverse strand, counting down.
ATATGATTATCTAAAGTTGGATTATTTACACAGCCACAATAACTTTCCCTTTACGTCCAGAATAAGGGACCATCCATCAACAATAGGTCGTTTTTAGAGCTTCGCATAAGTCAAGGATCACGATGTAAATGATTGAATGTTACTGGGAGATAGCAGAGAATGAAAGTTGGCAAATTTTATTAGGAAGAATTTTACTGGAAGAAAGCTGGGAATGCAAGTTGACCAACTACGAAGAATGTGACTCGAAGATATTATAGTATGAAAGCTGACCGCCTTTATTGGAAGAATGATACTGTGAGATTTTAGAGATTGAAAGAGGAACAACTACGAAAATATTGCTGGAAGATAGCAGAGTATAAAAATTGATCAATTTCACTAGCAAGAATGTCCCTGTGAGATAGGAGAGAAATAAAGTTGACTAACTAGGAAGAATATTACTGGAAGATGGAAGAGAATGAAGAATGACCAACTAAACTAAAGAGAATATTACTGAGAGATAAGAGAGAATGCAAAATGTCCAGCTAAACTAGGAAGAATGTTATCGGGACATAGGAGAGTATGAAATTTAACCAATTATAACTGTAAAAAGCAGGGAATGAATGTTGACTAACGAGGAAGAGTGTAACTGGGAGATAGTAGGGAATGAAAGTTGACCAACAAGGAAGAATGTACTTGGGAGATAGAAGGGAATGACAGTTGACTAGCAAGGACGAATGTAACTGAAAGATAAGGGATAAATGTTCCAGTGTAGGGTAACAACCCTAAACAGGAAGAAAGTGATTGGAGTAACATATGGCAAATGTCAAGAAAAAATAGGTAGATGTATTACCAAAATAAATCATAAAACAACCTAATAACAAGATACAGGGACAGACGACGTTTCGACTAAAAAGCCTTCATCAGTACAAATAAATGACCACAATAAAGCAAATCTTCCATGGAGACAAATATGGTTATAATAAGGAGGACAGCAGCAGACAGATATGTTCTCACTTTCTTCTGTCCACTTTCTCCTCCTCACCACTATTCCTATACCTTCTTCTCTGTTGAAGATGCTGCTCCATCTTTGCTTCCTCAATTATATATCTGCTATTGTCCTCCTATCCTCCTTATTATAACCCTATTTGTCTCCATGTAAGATGTGTTTTATTGTGGGCGTTTGTTTGTCCTGATGAAGGCTTTTTAGTCGAAGCGTCGCCTTTCCCTGTATCTAGTATTTAGGTTGTTTTATATTTAAATTTTGGTAACACAGCTACCTATTTTTGTTTATCTTAACTGAAAGATAGCAGGGAACGAATGTTGACCAACTTCACAAGGAAGAATATAACTGGAAGATAGCACAGAACGAAAGTTGACAAACAAGGAAGAATTTCGTTGGGAGATAGTAGGCATTGAAAGTTGACCAACAAAAAAAATGTCACTGGAAGTAAGCAATGAATGAATGTTGACCAACAGGGAACAATGTCACTGGAAGATAGCAGTGAATGAATGCTGACCAACTTAAAAAGTAAGAATATCATTGGGTGATCAATTATTAAATGTCTACCGTCCTATGTTGTTGCGTAAGTGCCTTTATTTTTATTGCGTTTACTGTTTGTTCAGTTTGTCTTGAATTTTCCTTAAAAGACCTTACGGTTGAATCATTGAAACTGTCTTGCATACTGTCATCTGCATTTTTTGCATACGCTTACCCAATAGTCTGCGCTTTTATTGTAAGGCTGATCGACATGTGCTTAAATATATTGAACAATTTTAGGGAATGACAGAACCAACTTAAGTAGAAAGATCAATATTATGTACTTACTGCACAAAACTGCAATCCAACAGGTAAATCCAGAAATAGGATAATGAAGTTTTGCTAATAACTAAAGACACACAAAAATTGAAACAAAATTAAAACACACAACAGAAAAGGAACAGTAAGGTTATGGATGGCAATGTGACCATCCATAGCCTTACTGTGCGTTTTCTGTTGTATGTTTAAATTTTATTTCAATTTTTGTCTTGATAAAGGGCTTTTGGTCGAAACGTCGATTTGTGTGTGTTGATATGTGTTTTTAGTTATTAGCAAAACTTTATTACCCTATCCCTTAATTACAAAGAATACCATTGGTAATAATAGGTAATAGTTGCAGCAAAACTTTAATCCAATAAGTGAAACTTGAAACATTGTGATGTAGTTCTCCCAATCGTTGGAATCGCACGGGATAATATAGAAATATTGATGTTCCTAAAAACAGTAACAAGAACGCAACATAACACTACGAGTAAGGAAATGCATTGTTGACGATCACATAATAACAGCTAACAGCCATAAAATCCTTACTCGTCGTGTGTTGTGTTTTTGATGCTGATAAATCCCTATTCAACCAATCGTCTATTTTGTAAATTTTCCTGTTTTCTGAAAGTGATGATTTTATTATTCCCTATTACATTCAATTTTTACAGTGAAACCATAACCAATTTTCTTTTTTCTTGATTTTGAAACTGGAATTATTGCCACCATTTCATACCCGTGATCCAAATTATGCATTTGTAGAAACCCCAGCTAATATATGACAATTAACTTGCATGTTAGATCCGGAACAATACTTCTACTCGCCTTCTATTTTGTTATTTTCTGGTATATCTCCGTGTCATATTTTCTATTTCTTACATACAATCTTGAGGTTGATGTGAGCTGAAATGCCTGAGAAAAGCCGCAAAAGTGACCAAACTAGACCAAATGAGAAATGATGAAATCATGAGAAAAATCGGTATAAGACCATGCACAAAATACATCGAGAACCAACAAATAAAATGCTTTGGGTATGAACCATCTTATGAGGATGAACCATAACTAACTACAGACAAGAACATATAAGATAAGATCTGGATACAAGGCCAGAGGAAGACTTGGGATAAAATGGATAGATAATTTCAAGACAACACTGAACAAATACGGATTCAATGCAATAAATGCTACACATCTGGCCTAGGACAGACAACTAAATGCTACACATCTGGCATAGGACATACAACTAAAGCTACAAGTCACCACTCCTACGCTTAGCGACAAGTGTGGATATTCTGACCAGCATCCACCTGGGAAAGACAAAAGAGCATAGACAATTTAGAGGTACGTTCTTCAAGTTCAATCTCAGAAGCAGTCATGAGATCTATATCATCGGCAAAAAGATTACAAAATGAAGTTGACCAGCCACCAGAAAATAGGTTACCAAGGCTCATGTTCTGGAAAGGTAGATGAATGGCGCTATTGTTAATGAGAAAGTGCGATTATGCCGCCCTAGTCAACGATAGACTAGTCAGTTAAACACAATATAGGTTGTTGTTTGACAATCTTCTAGTATTTCATGTATATTAAGTCTTCTTTCTTTCCTGTCTTTTTACTTTATACCCCTTTATGCATTGCAGCGTCAGGGGTAGAAAAATTCTCTGGAGATAGCTTCTTTATGTGCTTCATATGTATGTTTTCGTTGACTCATTTCTGTAATTTATCGTTTGCAATGTCTGCCCCAGGCTTTGCATAGTAATGTCTATACAAATAGATTCATATAGGAAGCATGTGGATACATTAAAATAATTCTTACAGCAGACGGGAATTGAACCAGGTCCGTTCCAGCGGCACAGAATCGCCTTGCAACTCAAGAAAACAGGCTTTGACCTACCACGACCCCCCAAAAATGATTCGATCTCGTCAAGATATTCAACCTGCGTACTCAAATCATTGAGAACAGATCAATCGAGACAAGAACTATTACATCAACAACTAACATCTCGTACAATTATTGAAGTATCATCAGAACACAAACATAGAACACATTTATTCGTACAACAAGGACCTTAAGGCCTTCCTACTTGAATGTATTTGTATGAGCTATTATTTGAAGCAACATTGTTCTGTCTCTTATTTATGTTCATAAGAAGGACTTAAGGTCCGTGTTGTACATATAAAGCTATTCTATGTTTGTGTTTAAGGATACTTCAATACTTGTACAACATGCTAGTTGTTGTTGTAATAGTCCTTGTCTCGATTGATCCTTTCTCGGTGATTTGAGTACACTGGTTGAATGTATTGACAAGATCAATGGGAGATTTGGTTGGTCAAGTACGGAAAACCTGTTTTCTTGAGTTGCAAGACGATTCGGTGCCGATATAATGGACCTGGTTCAATTCCCGCCTACTATAAGAATTATAATAATGTCTTTATAGTAATAGTTTTTGAGGGACACTGTCTGATGGTAGTCAGGAAGCATGTAAAAATCAATTACACTTTATTCTTCTGATGTAATCCAGAATTGGCTACATGTTTGTTAGTCTTCTGATGTTTTCGTTTCTGATTCTATCTTTTATTGTTACTTAGAGGATTATGCGTAGACAAGTCATTTCTATTGCAACAAGTATTCTTTTGGATTCTGTTGATAGTGTCCACGTTTCACATCGCTTTGCTGCTTGGTAGGTCTAGGAGAAGCCTCATGGTCAAGATATATGTATTGTGTGTACATACTAGGACAGCTCTCATGGCCTCGTTTTAAACTCTCTCCAATATATTTACCTGTGTTTGTGAGAGTGTCAGTAAACCTAAACCTAAACCATAGTCCAACACAGATAATACCACTGCCTGCATCATCTGAAAAAGGATTCGCTGCGGCATCTCTGGAGATGCTATGATTTTGACTAAACTGACACCCTTCCTAGCTATCTGAATGACATTGTCCACAAGTTTCGCAAAAGATAAACTTCTATCAAAAGTGATGCCTAGATATTTCATAGCCTGCTCCCTGTCAATGTTGATGCCCATGCAGGTGGCTGCTGTACTGTGTCTGTGACCATATTGTTGTTCAGCGAGAACCAGACGATCTTTGTCTTGGTGAGATTGATGACTGCATTGTAGTCAGTGCACCAGAGCTACAAATGTTCTAGATTACTCTGGACATAATCAGTCATATCTCTGCTGTTTCTGCCATGCTTGTACAGTAAAAGGTCGTCCGCATATGTTAGTATTCTGCCGAGTCCAGCTTCCTGAAGTCGCGCTATTTTGTATGTATAGACGTTAAAGAGTACAGTTAATAGTGGCGATCCCTGTGGAAATTCCGGTGCTATCGTTCTGATCTATGATGTCTAGGATCCCAATGTCAGGGCCACAGGTCTGGACATTAACAATAGTTATTGACAACAGTTGTGATACAGATGGGAAGAGAGTGCTGCGACTGGGTTACCAAAAGACCAGAGGGAATGATCCAAGACCTCATACTGCAGCACCTGAAGCCACATGATACAATAATTTACACAGATGGCTCAGTAATACAAGAAACAAATAGATGTTAGAGTTTCGTGGCCTACCAAAATGGCAAGAAATGTGCTGAGAAGTCAGCTGCGTACTCCACTACAACAGCGAGTATGAGAATGGAAATAGAAGCGGTGACAGCAGCTCTCACTTCGCTGGCGACGCAACCACCAACAGACTCAGTGATCCTATCGGACTCTCAAAGTATGCTGCGCAAGATAGAAAAGTGTATGATCAGAACTGAATGGTTCAATCTTCCCAAAAACGCGCAGAGCAGTACATGGATCTACTGTCCAAGTCATGCTGGGGTCAGGGGAAAATGTGTTGGTTGATAAAGCCTTGGTGAACAGCACCGAGATAAGAAGAGACAGAATTGAATTTATTAGAGCAGTCATGGATACCCTACGAGAAGACGAGGAGGAGGTCGAACGAGACAATTTATATATTCGGAAAATGGTAGAAATTGGACTAACTGGGACACTGACCTTATACACTTTTAGATGGCTGACGGAACGGCAAGCAGAGCATATATTGGCATGCCCAAACCCCCCCCCCCCCCCCCCCCCCCAGTGCTGTGACGCGTGTTCATAATCAAGAATCTAAACAAGCTACAACTTATTACTGTTAGACAACTCAACAAGCTACACGTGTTTCACAGCACACTAACTAGAAATATAAGTCGGTTAATTATTGACCTGACTGTTTTACAGGGAAATATGTTCTGCAACAGGATGAGGACATGCGCCATCTCGACACACTTACATATTAACAAATGGTTGTACTATATTAACCTATTCAATGGTTTACTCGATTATGCAACAGCTTTGCAAGAATACTTTGATCATTCTAAAAATATACCAGGAATAATCTTCAACTTAGATGTGTGTGCGTGAGAGCAGGAGCATATGTGTGTGTGTGTGCGTGAGAGCAGGTGCATATGTATGTGTGTGCGTGAGAGAGCAGGAGCATATGTGTGTGTACGTAAGTATGTGCGTGTGTAAATATGCTGGTTAGTTAGCACGAAATAAATTTGTAACCGCCGTAGTGTAATGTTAAGTCATGCACCCGCCGACACAGAGACCTGGGTTTCGAAATCACTCTTTATTCGGGGTTTGCAATAAAATGTACTCCCGTGGTTTACTTGGCCAATAGAAAGTAGGGTATGATGGCTCATTCTCTACGAAGATGGGCAAATGTCAACCTGTCTACTGAGCAAGTTCGACAGGACACACTAACTATGTGGCTTCTAGTCAACATCAGACTATGTAGTTGAACATATATGGCAGAGGTGAGCATATATGGCAGGGGTGAGCATATATGGCAGAGGTGAGCATATATGGCAGGAGTGAACAACCTTTGTGAGTCATCGGGTAAAATCTTTCTGTCTATTGTCTTTTTCACAATTGCTGTCATGCGTCGTGGGAAATTGACGTTTTCTGTCTTTGGTCATCTTTGTTGCGCTTGTCATGGTTAAGCTGTGGTTTCTAACAATCTCTCTGTTTGAATATTTCCATCTTGTTCTTGGTCTTCCTCTTGCTTTCTAGTCGTTCTTTTTTATGTTGTACGTCTAGCTGGCTGGTTGTAATGGTTCAATTAGAGTAAGGTGTCCGAACTAGTTGATCTGCTGTCTTTCTAAATATTTTTTGGATGGTATGGTCTTTACTATCTTTCTGTCGTCTTCTCATTTCTCATTCGGTCTCTTCTGGTGACGTTTATAACCTTTCTCATGCATTTCATCTCGTATGTTGTAATCTTTCGCAAAAGTGTTTTTGTCAGGGTGACTTACCCGGGTGACTTATCTGGTACTATAACAAAAAAATAGTAATATAACGTTGGAATAAAGATGGTGTTTATTATCTGTCGTTTGGTCGTCATGTTAATCGCAAGGTTTTTAAGCAGCGGTACCAGTTGGTGACAGAGGTTACAACGTTTGCTTTTTGGCACCTCGTCTCAAATTCTCTATCAATTTTACCGTATTCTGTAAAAATGCTTCCTAGATATTTAAATTCAGATGTCTGTTTTAGCTTTGTGCCGTTAACATATACATTTTGCTGCTCTGTTGCTCTGCATATTTTCATAGTTTCTGCATTTGATGTCTCATATTGTATGTATTCTTCGCACACTGCCTGTAGAGCCTTTGTGTGTCTTTGTAGTTTGTGTATTTCGGGTCCAATGGGTCAAAATTCATCTTTACGTGACGTATGGGATCTTCTTCTTCTTCTTTCGTTCACTTGAAACATATCTATATCTTTATTTCTTTCTCCTGAATAAACTCACTGTCTTTTGTAGTTCACACAGTGAAACAAAGAGTTTTGATTCCAGTGTTGTTTCCTCTGGAAAATATATCTGCCTCGGCGTTTCAAACTCAGAACACTCTTCAAGTATATGTTTGGTACTCTGTTCTTCTTCTTCTTCTTCTGCGTTCGTTCTCAAACTCCTGCAGATTATCAGTATGTAGTCCAGAGAACGGAATGCGTTGTGTCATGGTTTACAGAATTGTTGTGATATCTGCGTCTTTCGGCTTGACACATCCGATTTCAGCATGGCTTTGGGTCACTGACCCTATATGAGATAGGACAGCCAACTCCATCCCATAACCTCCTTAGTCGCCTTTTACGACATGAGAGGAATGTAAATAGTGTTGCTATTCTTTGCTCCCCTTTCGGGCCCCGGCAGCACACGGGCGGTACACAGTTCTACCTGTCCACAAGAACACATGGCTGTGTTGCCAATCTTGAATTTTGATTACATGTGACTGCGGGGTCGGTTGTGTCCCGTTCTGAGGCGTAGAATTACAACTTGCTCTGATCAGTTCATAATGTGAGTCATCTTTTGTTGGTGTTTGTGGCTTTCTTATTGAATAGTCATCATCTTTTCTGATGGTAGGTGATTAGTACATCTGCTTGGTCTTCGGTTGCACCTTCCTTAGATAGAAGATCTGCATTTTCATTTCCTGGTATTCCACAATGAGAGGGTGTCCACTGCATGGTTACTCTATACTGGTAAGACAATTTATTAAGTAGGTTTTGTAAGTTTTCTAGTTTTTCAGACTGGAGAGCTTGAAACACTGACCTTAAATCTGTCAGGAATACCACTGACTGTGGGCTAGGGTTGGAATTTAGCAGTTTTTCAGTTGTTAACCTAATTGCCTGGATTTCTGTATCATAATTTTTACAGAATTTTCCTGTTGGTGTTGTGATCGTATCTCTAGGCGTGTGTGGATATTCTATATATACACCTGCATCTCCATTCCTCACTGCATTCTGTGCTGACCCATCTGTGTATACTCTGACCCATATATCTTGTGGATATTCCTCATCCAGGAAACTGAGGATTACTGTCCTTCACTGCACACTGTTCTGTTCATCCTTGCTTTGTATTCCTCATTTAGTGTGTCTTAATGTATATAATATTCCATACCTTTCACTCCAAAGGTTTTGTTCTGGTACAGACCTTAAAGGACTGTAAAGTTCAGGTAGGTCTGTAAGTTGTCTAAGGAGTCGTTTAGTTTAATGGATAAAGCTGTTTCTTTTCAGTCATCCCATTGCTAGTTTTTTTTAATCTTTCCTTCATTAGATGACTTGGCATACACTGAAACTTTTCTGCTTGTATTAGTACCTTAGTGTCTCTGCGGGAGGTATACGCAGAGAGGTATAAGACCAAAAATCTATTTTTTCGTGAGGTATTGGAAAATAAATATAACTATTCCTGAGGTACTGGGCCAAAAGTATATTTTTTGAGTGAGATATGAGACCAAAAATCTATCTTTTCGTGACGTAAAGGTAAAAATGGTTTTTTTCTTCGTCCCTTGGATCTCGAAGTTTTCTTAGCTCTGGCCTATGGTCCTATTAGATCAGCCTGACGTGCCAGAAAAAAAAATGGCCTGATTGGCTGGATTTGTCCCGTTAGCTGTATTTTAACAACTGATTTAGGTTTATGGGAAACCGTATGCTTGTGACACTGATTCATAACTCAGTTTAGTGACAAATATTGATCAATAACAATTCCATTTTTATATGCGGTTGTTGTTTGCGTTCGCTCTCTTATAATCAACACGAACATTCCTGTGATTTTCGTCCGGGAGAGTGAGAGTATGTTGTGTTACCTTATGCGCCATGTAAGCCTAGCACATCCCATTTCGGCATCCATTTTTATATTATTAACACTATTATTATCTGCTACTATTACTATTATTATTACTATCATTTTTTACTATTATTATTACTGTTATTATTACCATTGCTACTATTACTAGTGATCATAATAGAACCTCGAGGGAGTATGAGCGTGTCTCTTGCTCCCAATGCCACGTAGTGTTAGGTTACTTTCAACTTCAGACTGGTATTTCTCTGACATTCTTTTTATATGAACATTTCTAGAGCTTTGCCGGACCCAGACATTGTTTTTATTCAGCGATGACGGGCTTGCAAAATTCGACTTGCGGACCTAATATAGCCCGCCAAGTCAATTTTTTAGTGTTGTTCAATCAGTCAACAGGTACAACACCAACAGTTTCAATTTTGTGTTTCTTTTCAGTGCATCCAAGGATCCCCTCAGAATCGAAACATTACCGTCTCAGTAAGCACTATTTTCTCCCTCTTTATATTGGTAGAGTTGACAGGCATGAAGACTGTGTTTTACAGTCTCTGGGTTCGGTCAACAGTTGCATAGACCTGTCTCACCAATTTTGAATGTTCTTGTGACTTCTCAATCTGCTGTGGTCAGTTCGTGGTCTGAAGACAACGACTTGTTCCTTGCGTGAAATTTAGTAATAATGATCATTAGGTTCCGCAGTTGGGTGCAACTGCTTTTATGTTTTCTAAAATTCTGATTTTATAGTTTCGCAATTGTATTTTTTTTTAATATAGCATTATAAGCACTAGCCCCTAAACTCCGAAACACAATTTGGTATTCTAAAGAACCGAAGGTACAACTTTTAGTCCGACACAAAAAAATGTTTATTCCGGTCTGCCCATTCTATTGTCTATTGTCTTTCCCCAGGTGAATGATTGTTGATCGCATTCACACTTGCCGTTACGCGTAGGGGTGGGAGCATAAGCTGTCGTTCCAAGGCCAGATGTGTCGCCGAGGTTGCATTTAGTCCATGTTTGTTCCAGGCTATCGTGATGTTTTCTATCCACCGTTTTCTTGGTCACCTTTGGCCGTACGCCCGGATATTCTTTTGTTATATGCTCTTATTGGTATTTGGTTTCATTCTCATAAGGTGACCGAACCATTTTACTTGCTGTCTCTCAATATGTCCGATACATGATATTACACCCATTATTATATTCTGCTCATTCTAAAGATTGCAATTAAGCAGGTTAGCCTTACATATAGACGCTACTGTAGCTTTCTTACAATCTCCAGGTGTTTGACGTTAGCACTTCACAAGAAATTTGTTTCATCCATTTCTGAAATTTAGTTATGTCCTTGACTGTGAATTCGTAGATGGTTAATAAATTCTATTCTTGCTGAAAATGTCCGTGGACAGCTCGGAAATGGAATGACCATCGTATATGGCCTTTGGTCTACCCGTGACTTTCTATCCACACGCCGCTGTAGTCTACTTGATTTATCCTCTTTTCACAAGTTTCAGGCCTTTATTTATACTGTAGGTCGCCATTGAGTTCTGTTTTGTGCAAGCTCTTCCCACGTATTTATGTCTATTTCAAAGACATTCAGTGAGGTCTTTTACCAGTCCTTGGAACTTTTCTTTTGGCCACCTCGTGATCGTATGCCCTTCTGCAACTCGACATAGAGATGTATCTTTGGCAGGCGATGATCTAACATACCTACTAGATGACCTGCCTAACGAATCTGTGTCTGCATCAGAATAGTGTCAATACTAAGGACACCAGATCTATCAAGGACAGTGTAATCCGGAATCTTATCTTGTCATCTGATGTTCATAACTTTTCTGAGACATGTTGTATGAAAGTGGTTAAACTTCCTCACATGTTGTCAATACACAACACATGTTTCACTCACGTATAAGAGCACTGAAAGTACCACTACTCTGTAATCTTTCAATCTCCAGTATGCTGTAGGTAAAAGGTTCATTCTTCTACATTAGTTCAGGATATAATCATGAACATTTATAATTCTTTGTAATTCACTATTATGAGTGAAAGTCATTTCACATCCTCTTCGTGGATGTGCAATGACTTTCACTGGGGAATTTTAGTTTAAGTGAGGAGGAGTGGTTCAAAGCGTCTACATTCTAGAACATGCATGATAGCTCATATAGTAACCCATAGCATTTATTAACCCCCTACGGCATTAATAAATTATATGGGTTACTTTATTAGCTATAATAAATGTTCTAGAATATATACAGGCGTATTTACGCGTACGAAGCACTATAATTTATCGACCCATCTGGTGAGTAGGCGAATCCGAGCAACGTGGTGTGAACATGGTGAGACATGTAGAAAACTGTGGTCATCCAATGCATCGAACCATATTTCAATTCCTCTCGATTCGTCTTTCCGCTGGTTTCAAATGATGTCCGACAAGAGAGTGAAGTCGATGCTTTGAACCACTCCTCCTCACTTAAATCAAAATCCCCAGTGAAAGTCATTTCACATCCACGAAGAGACGATAAATGATGTTTTGGGGTGGAGATGACTGCCCCATCACATAGAAGGTCAAAGTGACTCATAAGTTATGCTGAAGTCAGATATGTCACGCCTAAAGTCGCAGTTATCACACATAAGAAGTAATTTACAACACAACACATTCCATTCTCTGGGCTGCATGCTGCTTATCTGCAGAGGTTTAAGAACAAACGCTGAAGAAGATAAAAATAAAGATACAAATGGATGCATCTTGTGATGATGAACATCTTGGTTATGATATATGTACCTCACACACTCAGTACGACACACTTAGCTTCACCGGGGCATTGTGTTTGTGTGTGTGTGTTACTTTGAACTTCCACTTTAGACATACATGATAATGTAATATGCTACTATTGTTTGCTCCCCATTGAAGCCCTGTCAACACAAATGTTCATAGTTCTGCAATATTTGCTTTGATTTTCTTGCTATATTGGATAGTGATTTTTAAGTAGTCGTTCTCAAATTGCCATTGGAACATTCTCATAGCAGGGTGCAGTCCAGAAAATATATATGCCTTCCTATTATTTGCCCCATTCCAACAAATCAACTTTTCCAATCATCAAATAGTCAATTCCATGTCTAGCTCTCCTTAGCCTCCTATAAGGACATATATGCCATGTCATATTGGTATTCTTCTTTTACTTTCCCTTTCAATTCCCTTTCAAACATGACAGATAAGATTGATGTAGAATGTGTCATTTTTTCGATTTCCCCATATTCCCCTACCACAAAAGAACAATGTTTACATCACTTTTCTATATTTATAATTGTATATTAACAAAATAAAAACCATGATAATCAGCAAAGACACAGAAGAACAGGAGATAAACATAAACATACAGGGAGAGAAACTACAACAAGTAAAACAGTATCAATATCTTGGACACATAGTCACAAATGATTGCAGATGTGAAACAGAAGTTAAAAGGAGAATAGGAATGGCTAAAAGTACCTTCAATGACATGAGGAAATGATTAATATCTAAACAAATTACAAACAAGTTAAAAATGAGAATTATAAAATGCTACATCTATTCCATATTAATATATGGCTCAGAAACATGGACACTAAATAAACAATTAGAAGACAAAATTGATGCCTTTGAGATGTGGGTATATAGAAGAATAGGGAGAACATCATGGAAAGAGAAGAAAACAAATAAAGAGGTGCTAAAGACACTTAATATGAAGAAAGAACTACTAAGAGAAATAAAGATCAGGCAAATAAAATACTTTGGACACATTAAAAGACATGACACCCTATTGAAGACCTTACTTGAGGGTAAAGTCAAAGGGAAGCGAGCAAGAGGTAGGCAGAGATACAAGTGGGAGAGTAACATTACACGATGGACAGGTTACAGTCTAGCAGAGTGCACCACTAAGACAAGAGACAGGAGATGTTGGAGATACGTTGCAGCCAACCTTCGTTGCGGAGACGGCACTTGATGATGATGATGATTAACAAAATATTGCAAACTTAACGCGATTAGTCTTCATGCCATTGACATATTACTGTAAACATGTGGTACTGAGATTTCGTGAATTTCTGTAAGTTAATGACCAGTTTTAGTGTCTATTTTTGTAATCTTCTAGATTGTTTGAGCATGATAAATCCGCTTGTCTTGTCTAGTTCGGATTGTATTACTTGTTGTCCTGCGACATTTATGACAACGTACTTTGAACTGCTTCTGCGCTCGTTCTAAAACTGCTTACTGTTAGCAGGAATGCAATGTTCTGCCTAGCGATTTGATCTGTGATTGCGATACCTGCAACTTTCGTCCAAGCAACTTCACATTCAGCGTGGTATCTGTTGTTTACGCTGGTATTGTATTGCGACTTTTTCTTCTTCTTCTTTCGTTCACTTGAAACATGTCTATATCTGTAATTCTGTCTCCTTAATAAAACTCACTGTCTTTTGTAGTTCATACAGTGTCCCATAGAGTTTTGATTCCAGTGTTGTTTCCTCTGGCCAATATGTCTGCCTCAGCGTTTCATGCTCAGAACACTCTTGAAGTATATGTTTGGCACTCTGTGCTGCCTGTCCATATGTACACATGGCCGTGTTGCCAATCTTGAACTTTGTATACATGTGACTGCGGAGTCGGTTGTGGCCTGTTCTGAGACGTAGAATTATAACTTGTTCTGGTCTGTTCATAATATGATAGTCATCTTGTGTTGGTGTTTGTGGCTTTCTTATTGACTTGATCATCTGTTTTTTCTGATGGTAGGTGATTGGTATATCTGGTTGGTCTTCGGCAGCACCTTCCTTAGCCAGTTGGTCTGCTTTTTCATTTCCTGGTATTCCACAGTGAGAGGGTATCCACTGCATGGTTACCCTATACTGGTAAGACAATTCGCTAAGTAGTTTTTTCAAGTCTGTTAGTTTTTCAGACTGGAGAGCTTGAAGCACTGACCTTGCATCTGTCAGGAATACCACAGGCTGTAGGTCAGAGTTGGAGTTCAGCAGTTTTTTAGCTGCCACACTAATTGCCTGGATTTCTGCATCATAATTATTGCAGAATTTTCCTGTCGGTGTTCTGATTGTATCTCTAGGCTTGTGTGGATATTCTATATATACACCTGCACCTCCATTCCTCATGGCATTCTGTGCTGACCCATCTGTGTATACTCTGACCCATATATCTTGTGGATATTCCTCATCCAGGAAACTGAGGGTGACTGTCCTTCGATGCACACTGTTCTGTTCGTCCACGCTTAGTATTCCTTTCACATGGGTCTGAATGTATATTGGCATTCCATGTCTTTCACTCCACGGGGTTTGTTCTGGTACAGGCCTTAAGGGGCTGTCAACTTCAGGTAGGTCTGTAAGTTGTCTGCGGAGTCGTTTAGCTTGATGGATAAAGCTGCTTCTTTTCAGTCGTCCCATTGCTAGATTTTGGCATCTTTCCTTCATTGGATGACTTGGCATACACTGAAACTTTTCTGCCTGAATTAGTACTTTTGTGTCTCTGCGTTCGCCAAGTGTTTGCATTCTTTCTGCATCTCTGCTATGGGTGTTGATTTCATTGTTCCCAACATTATTCTAAGTGCCTGGTTTTGCACTTTATCTAGATCTTGTAATGTGGTGTTTGATGCAGGACACCACGCAGCTGAACCATATTCCAGGTGTGGTCTTATGCCTTGCTGGTAAACTTTACTGAGTATATTCCCACTGGCTCCCCATGTGGTTCCACTTAGTTTTCTCAGGATAGCTAACTTCCTCCTGGCTTTTGTTGTTGCTTTGTTTATGTGCTGCTTCCATATCAGTTTATCATCAAAAGTAACTCCGAGGTATGTGAGTTGATTGTCTTCTTTCAAGAGCTCTCCATAAAATAATTAAATATTGGCAACAGCATCATAATTATTAGCATCACAAGCAAAACTAATAACACTGTCATCGTCAAGACTATCATCATCGTCGTTTTCAATTGTGGATCTTCAATATCTTGTTCACTGAACTGATATCGTGATTATAGAATATATATCAGGCGGATTAATCTTAATCTTAAGGATTCATCTTACAGGAATATACAAAAGAAATCTAATAGGATCATTGTTCTGCTACAGGAGAGATTTAGTAGGATCATTGTTCTGCTACAGGAGAGATTTAGTAGGATCATTGTTCTGCTACGGGAGAGATCTAGTAGGATCATTGTTCTGCTACGGGAGAGATCTAGTAGGATCATTGTTCTGCTACAGGAGAGATTTAGTAGGATCATTGTTCTGCTACAGGAGAGATTTAGTAGGATCATTGTTCTGCTACAGGAGAGATTTAGTAGGATCATTGTCCTGCTACGGGAGAGATCTAGTAGGATCATTGTTCTGCTATAGGAGAGATCTAGTAGGATCATTGTTCTGCTACAGGAGAGATCTAGCAGGGCCATTGTTCTGCTACAGGAGAGATCTAGTAGGATCATTGTCCTGCTTCGGGAGAGATCAAACTAGAGTTGATTGAGCGTGAAAACTAGCATAATAATAATTACTTATTTGAGCTGAAAAGGTATATTTCATTCAAAGAGACCTGTGCTATAGCATTGATGTCTCTGATAAGTTGTAATCTTAATCACAGTTCGCGTTGGACATATTAAAGCATCCCAGCACACATATCGTTTGTTTGGATCCCTCATAATTACAATTAATGCATCTCTTGTTTCCTTGTAAGTGCGGTTTCAGGGTCTAGAGATTAGAGCGTCGATCTCACAATTGTGAGATCCAGTATCAAGTCCTGGTAATGACGTTTCTTTTCGGCCGAGAGTAAATTTAAAAACCGCCCCATACACAGGATGTAGCGATAACAAAGACATGTGAACTCTACTAAACAAGTTACTGGAAGCCTACCTGTAAAACACAAACTGGAAGCTCAGTGTTGCCTGTGTTTTTTTATCATTGTGTACACTGGGGAGGATTCCCCAGAGTTGTTTTTTTTTCATACCCAGAAGGCTTCCACTATCAGCCACCACAATCTCCTCTATAAGACCTACTGATTAATAGAAAGTCCAGCATTTTAAAATGACTCATTTGACTAGCCTTTTCATTTTCATTGGCTGTCACACAAAATATAATCATAATGACCATCAAAAAATCACTGGAATAATTAATTGAGTCATTACGCGGACTTGTGCCAGTAGTCTTATATTGCAGAAGGCCATGTTTCAGAGGTGTTCAATGACATCAGTCTCACTTCTCATTGTGTGTAAATACATAAATGTTTAGATAATGTATATAAATACCAAACAGCCAGAAAACATGCAACAATCAGGTATCGGCCGCAGTAATACAAGTAACAAAATAATTATGTTAAACAAGTAAATGTGTGTTACAAATACCTCCCACTACTAATAACAGGAAGATGAAAAGAAATATAATAAAAAGGATAAAGACGAAAAGAGATCACGTTTCGATCATAATATCTTCGTCTGAATAGATGTGTGCTAATGTGACACCAAATGATACCGAAATATATTAATTTCAAAACATATCTAAGAAAATAATGAATACAGCCCATGTAAGAGCAGGCAAGGCACAGCTGTATAAGAAGAAACATAATTTGTTTTCCAGGTGGATATTTGTAACACAAATTTATTTATTTTATAGAAAATTATATTTGCTTAATACAATTACTTTGCTACTTTCGTTACTGTTAATTATACCTGATTATTGTATTTCTTATGAATATTTGGTTATTATATATTTGTACTTTGGCTGCCGCTTATTGTCTTTGTCTACCTATTAGCTCTATATTAGATTGCATTATCAATTAGTTATTTTTCATGTTTCTCCGTATATAGCTGTACTTTGGAAAGACTGTTTTCGTTATTTTCTTAAATATATTTTGACACTAACATTTTTCTGCATCATTTGTTGTTACCTGTTCATACGAAGATCTTATGATCGAAACATCACCTGTTCTTACATTAATCCTTTAAAAAAATTGTTTTCATCATTTTTTACTAGTACTAGTAGGTATTTGTAACACATTTGTTTAATATCATTAAAGATTATTTTAAGTATTGTAACGCCAAAGTGAGATCTGACGGACACGTTCTACGGTCCTGTTTCGGACTGGTTACCACAGTACAGTTCAGTGATGAAGTCCGTATCAGCGTAGAATTTCGGCTGAAGAACGGTAAATATGATAAAATGTTTTACAGATTTCATAAGACATCTTTCATACGTTCCATTATAAATGCTTGACATCTACTGGGGGTTTATTGCTGCTTGGTGATTGGGCTGATGGACCATTGATGAGATCTAATGATATTCTGCGAAGACTTCTTAGTCGATACGTTGTCCATCACTGTGTCGCTCTATTAGATAGTTTTATCACCTTATTTTGGTAACACGAATACATATTTCTGTTCATTTTGATATTTTATTTTGTTCCTTCTGCATACTTTTTCTTCTTCTGCGTTCGTTCTCAAACTCCTTCAGATTAGCAGGATGTAGTCCGGAGAACGGAATGCGTTGTGTCATGGTTTACAGCATTGCTGCGATATATGCGCCTTTCGGCCTGACACATCCGACTTCAGCATGGCTGTGGGTCACTGACCCTATATGGAATGGGACATCCAACTCCATCCCATAATCTCCTTAGTCGCCTTTTACGACATGCGTGGAAGGTAAACAGTGTTGCTATTCTTTACTCCCCTTTCGGGCCCTGGCAACACACGGACACTTCTGCATACAGCCCAGCACACACATAGACGCATAGCATTGTCTGGCAACAGCTCATAACTAAGTCTTCGTTTAGTTGAAACATTGCATGATCTATCACAGAAAAACTCAGTCAACTCTAGGCTCCCGATATTGTTTGATAACTTTTTCATATATTGACATAACAGGTAGTATACTCACATCTAGTATATTGACATTATACGACTTACAATAAATCGGTTTATTATGACAAAGACATGCAGTTATTGCCTTGATAAACATGTAACACAGCTTACTCATATCATTCATAAGTGTATTTACCGCAGGTCATATTACAAAACGCAACTAACAGCAGACGTCGCAACATAAGAACAACAACCTGACACAGGAAACTCCCTCACATTGTGTATTCTTGTTCAGATAAACACGACAACAACCTGACACAGGTAACTTTCTCACATTGTGTATTCTTGTTCAGATAAACACGACAACAACCTGACACAGGTAACTTTCTCACATTGTGTATTCTTGTTCAGATAAACACGACAACCTGACACAGGTAACTTTCTCACATTGTGTATTCTTGTTCAGATAAACACGACAACAACCTGACACAGGTAACTCCCTCACATTGTGTATTCTTGTTCAGATAAACACGACAACAACCTGACACAGGTAACTTTCTCACATTGTGTATTCTTGTTCAGATAAACACGACAACCTGACACAGGTAACTTTCTCACATTGTGTATTCTTGTTCAGATAAACACGACAACCTGACACATGTAACTTTCTCACATTGTGTATTCTTGTTCAGATAAACACGACAACCTGACACAGGTAACTTTCTCACATTGTGTATTCTTGTTCAGATAAACACGACAACCTGACACAGGTAACTTTCTCACATTGTGTATTCTTGTTCAGATAAACACGACAACAACCTGACACAGGTAACTTTCTCACATTGTGTATTCTTGTTCAGATAAACACGACAACCTGACACAGGTAACTTTCTCACATTGTGTATTTTTGTTCAGATAAACACGACAACCTGACACAGGTAACTCCCTCACATTGTGTATTCTTGTTCAGATAAACACGACAACCTGACACAGGTAACTCCCTCACATTGTGTATTCTTGTTCTTATCTTTGCTGGACAACATTCAACTGTAACGTATTGTCTGGAAAATAGCCAGTCGCTTGATTTATATTTTGTGAAATTCATTAGACGCCCGAAATAAGAGCACAAAAAGTCTTACTGTTACCATCCATGCACGTCGTAAGAGGCGACTAATGAGGTTTTGGTGTTAATTTGGCTATCCCATCCCATATGGACTCAAAATGACCCAGTGTTAGGTTTTTTCATTACTTTTTTCTGGAACACTTTTACCTATTTTTGTTCATTTTGACATTTTCCCTGTGTTACCCCAGTCACCTATTTCCTGTTTAGAGTTGCTACCCGACACAGTAACATGTATCCCTTGTAATAAGTCTCCTATCGCAAAAAATATATTGTTATAGTTTTGTATTTATTGTATCCTTGTGTCATAAATTTTGTTTCAAATCATTATTTCAGCGATGACAAACAGGAATGCACTGTTCCTATAATTTTTTCGTTGTGTAATAATGAATAATAGGAGTTAAGAGACAAGGAAACTTCTAGAAATGAGTCAGAATTCTGCCAGCCTCCACGCATGAACTTCAGTAAGGACAGACAATGGAAATGACGTGGCCAAACCCGAATACAAAGAATGTTGCATATTGATGACCAAACACGTGACGTAGTATCTGTCTCTGGTATTTTCTTTAATTGTGAGTAAACGCTTAACATGCACCGACTAGTTCATTCTTTGTGTCATGTTTTCAATCTCCATGTCATGAGTCATCGGTTAGGTTTTCAACAATATTTCCAAGAAGAGTAACACGTCAAACCAACATTTGAAAAATGACCAACAAAAAAGGAAAGCACCTGTCAATAAATTAAAACAAAGATATTTTGAAAAGATTGTATATTATTCATGACTGTCTACGTTCTAACACCTGCTGATTAATATCGCAGACACATAGTAATTAATTATACATAGCCACACAAAGGAAATGATTACGTACATTATGTGATGTTGGGAAGCGAGTGTCTTTAATGATTGTAAAGAAAGGTAGAAGCGGGACACAATCTTTTAATTTGATCATAGAGTGATATTTTTTTATCACGAAAACTTCAAATAAAATTCAAATAAATACTTGAAAATAGTTATAGAAAATACTTTGGCAAAGGAGACTTTGGTACTAACTACAGAAGATGCTTGGCAATAACTACAGAACATGCTTGGCAATAACTATAGGAGACTTTGGTACTAACTACAGAAGATGCTTGGCAATAAATAAAGAAATACTCAATAGATGTAGTAAAGATGTAGATGATACCAATCTTCTGCAACAAAAATGTAGATTTAAACACCAAAATAACACTATTCAAAACGATTATTATGCCAACCTGTGCTACCAATGCCAAACATGGACACCGACAGCACCAGACAAATGTAAACTAGTGACAGCTGACATGGCACGCTTACGCAGAATCCTAGGTATATCGCTAAGAGACACAGTGAGAAATGAGGACAGTAGACAAAGAACCGCCACCGACCCAATCTGGCAGTATATTAAGAGCCAACACATCAAATGGTTTGCACACGCCCTAAACCAGTGCTCCCTGGCGGCAAAAGACCAACAATATAAAGAGAGTAATGCAAATAGGAAGTGCGCAAACTGCAGAGGAAACCACAGCGCTCGATACCAAGGATGCCCAGAATACCTAAAAAAGAAAGCGGAAGGGAGAATCCAATATAAAAAGTCCAACAGGGTAACACACCCTAATAATAAAGTAAAAATTATAACGGACATCCAGCCAGTATCTGAAATAAAACAAAAAGCACAAACTGAAAACACAATAAATGTTTTAGCCTTACAAGCGATAGCTCAACAAATAGAGCAAGACATAGCAAAACTATGTGAAATCAAAAATGACACAGAAGAATTATTTAAAAAAGCAGAAGCAATATACCAAAGAAATAAAGAAGTAGAATCCAGGATCGAGCTAACCAGGATGAAGGAAAAAAACAACTTCGAAGATTGGAAAGAACAAATAAAACAGGAAATGGATACTTTACAAAATCTAATACATAGTATAGTTGGAGTCACAAAGAAAGCTAAGAGCCCAACCACAAGAATAACAAGAGCCCAGACAAAGGGACACGGTAATTCATCCCATAATAAAAATAAATAAGTACATAATTAAAAATAACTACAATTATATATTTTTAAATATTTCAATATTCTTAAATCAAATATCCAAAAAATGGAGAACATTAAAATAATCCAACACAACTGTAGGAGCGCAGTTCTAAACCTCCCTCCTATGATGGAAAAATACAAAGAAGAAAATGTAATATATGCATTACAAGAAACAAGGCTAAAAAGAGGACAGGGACTGTATTTCCATGACCATACCATTCTTAGGAACGACAGAGATAGTCAGGGAGGAGGTGTAGCTTTTATAATCCACAATAATTATATCATAAATGATTGGGGAACCATTAATACCTCTAATTTAGAAGGAATTGTTGTCACAATAAAAAGCAAAAATGAAAGTATAAAGATCATAAATATTTATTGTCCTAAGGGTAATATAACAGGTGCTGATCTGGAGGAAGTAACGAACAGAATCACAGATCATACCATTATAGTTGGCGACTTCAATGCCCATCACTATACATGGGGCAGCCAAAGAAATAGTTTGGCAGGTGAAACACTGGTTGAATTCTGCGAAGAGAAAAATCTAATCATCCTAAATGATGGTTCGATAACCAGAGTCAACCCAATTGAGAACGGACAAGACTCTTGTCTAGACTTGACTATAGTCACGCCTCGATTGTTCTCAACTAGATGGCAGACTCTGGAGGATGCGGGGTCAGATCATTTACCAATTAGAATAACTCTAAAAGGTAAACTGGAAATCAACGCAGAGAATAAACGACCCACATTTAACCTGCTAAAAGCAGACTGGGAAGAATTCAGAAACACATTAGGATGCCTGGACAGGAAAAATATATTAACAGACACAACTGAAGTGTTTGCAGAAACACTCACCAATGAAATCCTCAAGGTGGCAATAAAGTATATCCCAAACAAAAACATGCCTCTACATATATCAGTACCTGACATCACAACCAAGAGGAAAACAAACAAAACCAGAAATCCTGTACCTTGGTGGAATCAAAACTGTACAGATATGGTAAAACTGAGAGATAAAGCACTAAGAAAGGTGAGAAAGAGAAAATCTCAAGAAAATTTATTGAACTACAAAAATATTAGAAATCAAACTAACAAAACCATATATAAAGCCAAGGAAAATCATTGAAGATCCTTCTGCCAGACATTAAGCTTTAGAACTCCTACAAAAGAGATATGGAGAAAGCTTAATTGCATTAGCGGCAACAATAAGCCTAGGACGAAAATACCAGCACTTAATGACAACTCAGCCATAACTGACAAAGAAAAAGCTGACGCCCTGGCAGAATACTTTTATTCAGTGAGCGCATGTAAGAACATATCAAGTGAAGAAACACGCAGAAGAGAAACGCTACTGCAAAAATTGAATTTAGAAAGCAAAAGTATAGCTGAAGCTCAGTATATAAATGCAGATATCAAGTATGAGGAAGTAATTTCGGCATTGAGCCAAAAATCAAACTCAGCATCTGGGCCTGATATACTAAGCTATGCAATTTTAAAACACGTCCCAATAAATATAATGATTTTAATAACTCAATTATTTAATGAGGTATGGAATACTGGAAATATCCCAATTGCATGGAAGACGGCAACTATAGTACCGATATTAAAACCAGACAAGAACCCAAAGGATGTCGTCTCATACAGACCTATCTCACTGACATCACATCTAGGAAAGATATTAGAGACTATAGTCAATAAAAGAATTACCTTCCACCTGAATAAACACAATATTTACAGCCCAACCCAAGCTGGTTTCAGGAAAAATAGAAGCACCATAGACCAATTAATTAAATTTGAACATGAAGTTAAAAAGGGATTCGAAAATAATGCTAAAACCCTGGCGATATTCCTAGATGTGGCACGTGCCTACGACGAATGTTGGAGAGAGGGAGCCCTTCATAAAATTAAAGCAACGGGAATCCAAGGAAGAGCATACAATTATATAGAAAATTTCCTTATTGACAGAAAGTTCCAAGTAATCGTAAATAATGAAAAATCAGAACTGCATAACCAAGAAAATGGAATTCCCCAGGGATCAGTAATATCCCCTACAATATTTACCCTAATGGTGAATGACCTAGGGGACGAATTTGTAGACATGAAAACAAGTCTGTCACAATTCGCAGATGATGCAGCAATATGGTGTACGGGAAAGAATTTAAAATATCTACAATTGTCTGTCCAAAGACAGCTAAACTCAGTGGCCCAGTGGATGGAGAGGTGGGAATTCACAATAAATGCAAACAAATCAGTTGCAATGATTTTCAACAGAGGAAAAAGAAATCTAGATAATAAAGTCAACATCAACATAAACCAAGAAAACATTATATTCTCAAAAAATACAAGATTTCTAGGAATGATGCTAGACCATAGTCTAAGATGGGACAAGCATATTACTAGCACAGTCAATAAATGTAAAGGAGGGCTCAATATGCTCAGATACATCAGAGGCAGTGGTTGGGGGGGGCGGATACTAAGACTATGCTCATATTCTATAAAGCCTACCTGAGGGGCAAGTTTGAATATGCGAGCATAGTATATGAGGATTCCGCCCCAACAAACATGAAAAAGCTGGACGCTATCCAGCATAGAGCCCTGGCAACTATTGCAGGGGTGTCTATAACTACCTCTGCAGAAGCCCTACAGGTGGCACTGGGAATACTACCACTGTCTCTGAGGAGAAAGGAGCTCAGACTAAATTATTGCTCCAAAATTGGAACAGATTCTTCCCACCCGGCCCATGAGTCATTCAATTATGACAGAATACCAGGAAAATTAGCACTGGAGGAATTCAGACACCCAACAGGATGGAGAACAACAGAGGACCTGAACAAATACCCGAACCTAAGGGAATTGACATCATCCCAAAATCATAGCCCAATTATCCCCCCCCCCCCCTGGGAACTAATAATACCAGAAACAGACACAGCACTAGCATTCCAAATAAAATCAAAACAGAGTAAGGAAGAAAATAAAAACATCGCTGTTGAGCACATAAATATACATACTCAACATAGATTGAGGGTATTCACAGATGGATCGAAAGGAGAGACAGGACCAACAGGAGCAGGAATAGCAATACCCGAATGGAAGATAACAAAAAGATATTGCATTCCTGAAAATACATCAGTATACACTGCAGAATTAATAGCAATACTCAAGGCACTAGAATTAGTAGCAGAAAACCCTCCCAAAAAAGTAACTATACTCACTGATTCTTTATCATCAGTACATGCTTTACAGAGCAAACATGATAATCAGAGACCAGACATAATAGAAGAGATCCTACACACCGTCACAGCACTACACCACATGGATAGTCAGGTAACGATAATGTGGATACCAGCCCACGTTGGCATAACAGGGAATGAAATAGCAGATAAGGAAGCTAAAATTGGTAGAATAAAAGGTAGAGAAATTAAAGTAGGACTAGGAAAAGGAGAAATTAAAAGTGAAATTAAGAAAATGATAAACAAGGAATGGATCGATGCATGGAACAACAGCATTAAAGGCAGACATGCACATAAGATGCTAAAAGAACCATCAAGATCAAGCCAAATAACAGACAAAATGAAAATACCGTCGAATAAAAAACTATGGCGACTAAGACTCGGATCACCACTATTTAAGATTAAAGAACCTATCTGCGAAGATTGTGAAGAAAACAACACTATCGAGCACTACCTCCTGCACTGTGCCAAATTCCAAGATCACAGGAAGAACCTCAAAGACCACTTCCAGGACTGGAGGATAGAGTACAACTTACAAAATGTACTAGGACATAAAGTCTCCCAAGTAATACAAATGTTGGTTAAGCAATTTATATGCAGAACCAACATCATAATATAACTCGAGACATGTATAACCCAGGGGGATATACATGGAGACTCTAGTTATGATGTTTTTTAAGGAAAGGAATCTACATATGTGTGTAAAATGCAGGACTACATAACTAGCACTAGGACATGAATGATTAGGATTGTATAAAATCTATGAAGTGAATGTGTAAGAACACGAGAGTGAATATAAATTTAACCTTGAAATGTACAATAAGGAATGAAAGAGTATAAATGGGAGTGTGATGTACGAGTCCATATTTTAATAAGTAATAACTGAATTCCACAAAGTAAATTAAACTAGATATAAAAACTACAGTAAATCTACAGAAATGTGTAGATAAGTAAATGTACAAATAACAACACTATCAAATTCACCAAAAACACCATGCATAGACTCACTTGTCTACAAGTGTCGATCCACCAAGCCAAAGATCACACAAAATCAGGATACCCAACCCAAAGAATACACCCTTGTGCTTGACCAGAGTTTCAACCCACTAAAACAAAATATCACATATACATGATAGACAACCCAAGAAATCAACCATGTGCTGGCCCAGAGTTTCAAACAACCACAACAATAACATCTCACTCATACATGCCCCACATCACATAAAGACAACCATGTGCTACGCCAGAGTTTCAACCCAATAAAAAACTATCACACTCATACAGACCCCCACACCCCATAAAGACAACCATGTGCTACGCCAGAGTTTCAACCCAATAAAACAATAATATCACACTCGCACAGAACCCCACATCACATAAAGACAACCGAGTGCTACGCCAGAGTTTCAACCCAATAAAACAATAATATCACACTCAAACATGCCCCACACCCCATATAGACAACCATGTGCTATACCAGAGTTTCAACCTAGTAAAACAGGTAACACACAAACAAGATATATCACATGAAGACACCCTGGTGCTAGTCCAAAGATTAATCAACCCACTAAAACACACACAGACAAGCTTCACCACATTATCATAAATTAGCACACACAACAAACTACATCCCCCATTAAGACAACCTTGTGCTGATCCAGAGTTTCAACCTCTAAAAACATCACACACAAACACACTCTATACCCCCAGGAAGACATCCTTGTGCTTGACCAGAGTTTCACACCAACTAAAGCAAAATAGCACATACGCAACCCAATAGAACAACAACGCACAAAACAAAATAAGCACATACATCCACACTAGACCACAATCATATAAGAATTGCATGAGAAAGACTATTAACAAGTGAAAAAGTGAAGATAGAATACCTTATGAAAGAAAGAACAATTAGGTGAACCATTGGGTATACTATAACCAGTAATGCATATTAAATGAAACTTGGAAATATATTAGCAAATGATATATAACAATGTATAAATATATGACTATTAGTGATATTTTAAGGAGTTAGAAATCTGAGGTGAATTTTGGCAATGACTGACTAAGCAATATATAATTATTTAAGTATGTGATATATTGAATGACATGTATAGAATGAGTGAAAACCACAAAGTATAAGAAAAAAATAGAACCATTGAGACATCCATATAAAAGATTTGAATATGGCAAAGAACAAAAGAGAAATACATGAGAGAGTATGTAAGTATAAATGAAAAGTTGAAAAGGAACACATAAAAAAGTACAAGGTCGAGATTGAATGATGCAACGATAGGGACTGAAAATGTAATAGAACAGACAAGAATTATAAGAATGGGTGAGTGAGTACGGTATGTAAGAAGGGGAGAATGCAGGAGAAAGACGGGATAATAGGAATCTAAACACAAGTGACAGAAGCTTGTACTCTATGTAACAGGAAGACTGTAAAGGATTATAACATATACCATATAATGTCATGTCTAGACTAGTATAATCACAACATGTATCGAATGAAGAATAGAGATGTATACCATTGTATGTATATAATTTGTCTTGTAATTTTAATTAAGTATATTATGTTCTTAGATATATATATGGGTGTGTGTATGTATATGTGTATATATATGTGTATGTATGTGTATATACTGTATGATATTATTGTATATATATATATGTGTATATATATATATATGTATATATATATATAGGTGTGAGTGGATGTGTATAAGGGAGGTATGTGCGTATATATGACTATGGAGACCCAATGGTGGGTGTATATGGTATGCATATAGTAAAATTCAAAACCTTATATATGTATGAATATATATGCCTTTTTTAAATCTAAATTTAAAAAAAAAAATAATAATAAAATAAAATAAAAATTAAAAATTAAAAAAAAAATTAAAAAAAATAAAAAAATATCCACAGGTAACACCAACAGACAAGCAACTTAACATATAATAAACAGCCAACCCAGACAGGAACAACACAGAGATGACACAACAAAAAAGCACCAACCAGACAGAATAAAGTCCTTATAAGGGCTATAAACTTTTTTCATAATTAAAAAAAAAAAAACAAAAAAAAAAAAATCTTTCTCCACAGGTACAATCAGCAGCCGATACTGCACAAACAATGTCAGCCTAGACAACAAAAGACAACATGTGGTCCAGACCCACAAAGCGAATGAACAGCACTGGAAAGAAGAAGAAGAAAGCGCTCCAACCAATCCTGCACACAGTCCTTTTAAGGACTACCACCTTATCCAGATCGACACAGCGAAGGAACAACACAGCAAATAGCTCCGAATAGAAGAACGAGCTCCAACCAATAACTACAAAGTCCTTCTTAGGACTATCACCTTATAATCTCAACATACCAGAGACAGGCAGAGCCACAACATAGTCCATACAAGGACTGAAGCTAGGAGGCCCTACAGCGAACCCGGCTAACAGAGCCACATCCTAGCAACAACCAGGCAAACAAGCCACAAAAACCACAGGTCCCCAACCGCCTCGATATAACCACTATGGACACCAGTCCTAGGTTGAAAGAGGCGGGCCTCGACCATATGAGGCATAAACCCCTACTAAACAAACAAACAAACAAATGGTTTGCACACATCAGCAGACTACCAACATACAGCATACAACAGCAAGTTATGATACACAAATACAGTGAAGGCAGACCTAGATGTCGACCTCGAAAACGCTGGACCACCGAAATAAAAGAGGCGACAAATTCCACAATATACTTATTACACGCGAGAGCCATCTCCAGAGAACTCATCTGCCCCTGACGCTGAAAGGCAATGAAGGATTTAGCGAATAGATAGACAGGCAGACAGACAGGCAGACTATATTAGATTAGATTAGATTAGATTAGATTAGATTAGATTAGATTAGATTAGATAGATACGTGGCAACAACTATAGAATATACTTGGCAATAACTATAGAATATACTTGGCAATAACTGTAGATTATTCTTATGTCGATTATTCGATTTCTTGGCTGGTTCCGAATATGACCTCCAGGAATTAACTTCAAAGTTGGAAGACGTCAGTCGAAAATATTGGCATAGAAACTATCATTGACAAAAGCAAGATATTAGTGTCTATTGAGACCAAGCAATATCCCACCAATATTCGATTAAACGGTCACAAACTTGAAGAAATTAATACCTTCAAATATCTCGGGTGTCAAATATATCATGATGGCATCTCGGGAAATGAAATTAAGCTAAGATTTGAGATGGCGATGGCTGCCAAGACAAGGGTGAATATGACTTGGAGAAATAATATCAGTATTAAACTAAAGATCAATATATTCAGATCGTTAGCTGTAAGTATATTTTTGTACGGATGTGAAAGTTGGGCACTCAATGCAGACACGGAAAGTAGGATTCAGGCTTTATAATATAGAAGTTACAGGCGTTTGTTAAGAATTAGTTATATAGAGCACAGGACAAATATATTTGCCCCGCAGTAAAGAGATAAACTTGCAGGTTATCAAGAACCACTTTTGGCAGTGATGAAACGGCGTAAACCTGTTTGGTTTGGAAAAGTAACGAGACACGGCTCTCTCTTTCTCTCTCTCTTTCTCTCTCTCTCTCAAATTATTTTACAAGGAACAGTCGAGGATGGAAGGATGCCATAAGTTCAGAGAAAACCTGGATTGATAACATCAAGGAATGGTCTGGGCGTAATTTTTCTAGACTTCTCGGATTGACTGAGATGTTTGGGGTGCATTTTGTGTTGATTTATCCAGCGTGGCACTTCTCTACGCCCCTGACGGGTTATGTGTATTATTATTATTATTACATATAAGACACTTGGCAATAACTATAGAAAATCATTGCAGGAAAAATCTAACGGAAAAGAATAATAAGGCAGCCTCAAATAACCTTCATGACATAAGCCATGCGGGAACTCTAGATTTGCAAGGGAATAAAATCTATTTTTTTAAATCATAGGGAAATACTTTTGATCACCGAGACTTCAAATAAAATTCAATAACTATAGTACATACTTGGCAATAACTATAGAAGATACTTCGCACTAACTATAGAACATATGTGGCAATCGCTATCGAAGATACTTGGCAATAGCTATAGAATATACTTGGCAATAACTGTATCATATACATGGCAATATCTACCGAATATACTTGGCAATAACTGTATCATATACATGGCAATAGCTAAAGAATATACTTGGCAATAACTGTATCATATACTTGGCAATAAATATATAATATACTTGGCAATAGCTATAGAATATACTTGGCAATAACTGTATCATATACTTGGCAATAGCTATAAAATATACTCGGCAATAGCTATAGAATATACTTGGCAATAGCTATAGAATATACTTGGCAATAACTGTATCATATACTTGGCAATAGCTATAAAATATACTCGGCAATAGCTATAGAATATACTTGGCAATAGCTATAGAATATACTTGGCAATAACTGTATCATATACTTGGCAATAGCTATAAAATATACTCGGCAATAGCTATAGAATATACTTGGCAATAACGGTATCATATACATAGCAATAGCTATAGAATATGCTTCGCAATAGCTATAGAATATACTTGGCAATTACTGTATCATATACTTGGCAATAAATATATACTATACTTCGCAATAACTGTAAAATATACTTGGCAATAACTATAGAATACACTGCTAATAACTATAGAATATACTTAGCAATAACTGTTTCGTATACTTGGCGATAACTGTAGAAATCATTTGTGGAAAAATCTAACGGTAAAGAATAAGAAAGCTGCCTCAAACAACCTTCATGACATCAGCCATGCAGGAATACTAGATTCACATTTGCATAAAGAGAACAGGCACTGTTCTAACATTGTTTTAATGATGAAACACTCAAGTTTTTATTCTGATGTAATCCTGTCCGAAAAGTCGCTCAATATTTTACTCTCGTTTTTTTTTTTGGCAATACTGGGTTGTGATCTCTATCTGGGACAAATGTGGGGCGACGCTATTGTCGGCGAAATGAAATATCAAATGAAATATCACGCTATAGCGGCGTGGAATTAATGAGTTAAATGGGACGATAGACTCTTGGCTCATATTGTTTATTATTGTCAACAAAACAGGAAGTAATTAGTTTCCTTGGTCTTATTGATCTATATATAAACGGAATGTACAGAATGAGCGCGTGATAATGACAAGCACATGACACACATTTTATATTTTCAAGTGTATATATGAGAAGGCACAGAGCATTGTCATGTTCGTTTGTTTGTTTGTGAATCCCAGAAACTACGAGCGATTAGCTCTTACTTCCTATGTGCAATGGGGAGGTTTATGAGCTTTCTTTCATACACAGGAGGCTTCACCTTTCGGCTTGGTGCAATGCCTATTGGAGGAGCCTTCTACTCAGGGGGGGGGGGGATACATAAGACGGGACGAGACTCGGTGAGCTGATACTTTGCTTGGGTTAGCCATTGTTTGTCTATCCTATGACGAAGCGCTTCGCAGCCAGCGAGCTGTTCCTCGTGTAGAAGACCACTCCATTACGACACTTTGTGTCCCTGGGCGATGCCATGATTTGCCACACACATCGGGGGTCTGGAGTTTGACATGTGCCTTTCTCACTCATTCGCCTCGTCCGCTTGTGATGGCCTTCCAATCTATCGTCAGGCGCAGTCTGTGTATTTTGACTCTTCACCATACGCATGTGGCTGCGTCTGTGGGTCTCACCAATGGCCCACTAGACAAACCACCCATGCAACAGAAAACCTTAGTAGATGACATGCCGTTATATTGAGGTTATCTTCTTATAGAAGCTTCAGGACATGTCATCTATACAATTATGCTTTTATTGTGTTGTTGAAATGTTTCATGTTTGCTTGAATATATGTATGCACCCTCTGTGGTTGGGAGGGAGCCAGAGATGTAATGCGCAGCACTGAGGAGGAGGAAACTCACATCACTGTTTTTTTTTCATATGGCTGAGAGCCATCATAGAGGCACAGTGACTCAGGACGTGACAATCCTTTTGACTTGAACATTTGGTTGCATGCCTGGATCAATAGAGAAGTTCGGCATAGCCAGTAGTCAATTGGTGGTGGGGAATGAGTACAGTGAACTCTATCTTGGCTACAGTGGCTCGGAAAAGTGCATAGGTTGAAACCTACCTTTCTGGAGGTGTGATAGTTATCATCTGGCTCTGGCCCGAAAATCCACAGACTTCCCAGCAATATATTGCCATTTAATGGCATTGGGTCAAAGGGCATGAGACCATGGGCCGCTGGATCAGCAACCAACCAACCAACTCTTCACCATTGCGTATATTACCCAGAGACCGTAAAATACGAATTTTGGGCGAGGAGCTTCGCAGTGGGCCCTTGGGTACGGAACCCAATTCTCTCTGTATTGGGCCTTGTTGGGCAACGGTCGACAGTCGAGTTGAGCTAGGTTTGCAGTGTCGTTTTATACTTTCGCCCCACTCTACTTTACCCCCAGTTTCCAGGTTCTGAGTCTCAACACTGCTTCGGTCAGACATTTGAACAAAGCGCTCTCCGACATTAGTTCAGTGCTTGTCCTTTGTGCAATGGGGAGCTGTATTCAAAGCTTTCTTCCATACCCAGGAGTGCGTGTTCAAGTTGACATATTCAATTTTTGAGTCATGAATCCTACTTTTAATGGGGTCAATTGTGATGGGACATGTCGGCTTCAGTGTGCCCTCGTCATGAACAGCACTTACGCCAGGCGGTCTCGTGCTGAGTCATGCTTAGCCCCGTTGCCACTGAATCAATTCACTTACACTGCGCTGCCCTCTAGCGTGTGTTACCTTTTACATGTAGTGTGTAATCAACAAATTATTTCGATTACACAGGCAATAATTAGGTAAATTTATGTTAGGGACATTGACATTGGCCGCCCCTCCAATGTTTCTGCTTTTTACGCCGGCCAAGTCGGAAAGCACAGATGCCATGCATATGTTGGATGTGATGGTGTAGAGGTTTCGGAAATATTTCCTGTTTCTCTGCAGGTCGGGAACAGCCTTCCCTGACAGCATTCTTTCATCCGCTTGGCTCCGTGTGCGCCATTTGTCTCGCATCGATACCTTGACTAACTCTCAGGGTTCTTCCTCCTCCTTCTAATAGGGTTAAACTTGTTCTTACCATTCATCCCCATAACTTCTTCTGTTCGACGCATCATGCTTAAACATTATTCTCTTCTCCGGTCTGATCCTGACATCCGTGACGCTTTCCATGACTTACCTCAGGTGGCTTATAGGCGTGATAGAAATCTGAAGGATATCTTGGTTCATAGGCACCTTAAGTCTTCTGTTCCCGACCATTTTGGCACTGTTCGTTGCTCACGTGTCCGTTGCTATACATGTCCTTACGTAGTTTAGATGCGCGCCATTTCATTCCCCATGGCAACTTTCTCCATCGATGAGGCCTTTACATGTGAATCCCGTAATGTCATTTACGTGATCTTATGTAAACGCTGTGGCAAACAGTACATCGGGGAAACCGGCCTACGATTGAGAGATCGCTTTTGTAACCATCTTCATGCCATCAAGCACAGAACACCCACTCTTTTGGCCACACACTTTAACGGCGATGGTCATCATGGTGCTTTTTGTATTCAGGTCACCGCCATCAGATCTTGCACCGCCGATGATAGATCTAGGTACGCTCTAGAAAATCGTCTCATTTTTGAATTGGGTACACTCACGCCTTTTTGACTCAATTCCGACCACTCTTATGTCCAGTACTGGGTTGGTGTGGTCTTTGTCTTTATTCTTTTTTGTTCAGTCATTTACTCATCTTTTTGTTCGTTTCCACATATATTTACGTTTTTTATGTACTTTCTGACCTTCCGGCATCTCATTTCCATATTTCCGTTGGATACGTTTGTTTGTTGTGATAATTTTTCCATTCGTCGTCTTTTTATCTTTTGTTTGTATCTGATAAAGACCTTTTGGTTGAAACGTTGAATATGATTTGTGTATTGTAATTTTTATGATTTCTTGTGTGTGCATCATTACCTACTAGTTTTAGGGTTAGGGTTAGGGTTAGACCTGTGTTTTATGTAAATCATTAGTGAGACACATTTTTCCATGACCCATTTCCGCAGTCAGTATCACAAGACTTTTAGTTAGGGCTGTACCGGATTCAAATTTTTCAAATCCGGCGGGATCCGGATTTGGCCGGATTTATGAAGTGATATCCGGCCGGAGCCGGATTTACAAATAAAAAAAAATAATAAATAAACAGCGCACTACATTACTTGACTTAGGTGAGTGGAGTCACTCGACTGTTCATTACTGCAGTACATTACTATAGACTTGACAGTAACGACATATACTCATATTAAATCGTTTAAGTGTAAAATAATTATATTTACATTAGAATAAGTAATATTAAATTCCATAAGTTCAAGATGAAACATAATACATAAGCACATAATGCTAATTTAGTAATTTTTGTTTTCAGTTTTTAGTTTTCACATTGATTTCAGTTAGCAAATTGGCAGCTCAGTTACAACTCACAACAACAGTACATTGAACAGATTGAATTTATTGAAATACATTCATTCAGTACTTTCACTATTTCAGTCAGTCAGCCTTCATTATGACTGTGAAGTTGAACTCTAGAGTCAAGAAGGGACGAGTTGTATTTCAGGAAAATCAACGTCTCCGCACATTGTGGTACAAGGCTACTAGGGTGGTCAGCAGGCCCCTAACAATTGAGGGGCCCAATGCGAAACGGGTTGGGCGGGACCGAGTCTGGGTAGGGAAGAGGATAATAAAATAAATTATAATATGAATTTATGGGCCTATGAAGTGCGGGGCCCACTGCGGCCGCATGGGTTGCAATGGCCTAAGACTGGCCTTGGTGGTCAGTGATAATGTCTCCTGCAGTACTGAACAGCCTTTCCGATGGCACACTTGTAGGTGGTGGTGCAAGAAATGACTGCGCCAGTCTAGCCAGACATGGAAATCTTTGCTTATTGGCATGCCACTATGAAAATGCATCTGACTGTCGAGTTTGAAGTGGCTATGACAGGTACTGTGTCACCTCAGTGTTAATGTTGTTGCCTTCGACACTTGCAGTACGCTCTGCGGTGGGGTTTTCCTCGACAATTGTGTCAAAACAGCTCCATAGGTTTGACTCGTACTGTGTGGCAGTGCTCACAGAAGTCAAAACACTAGTACTACTACTAGTAGCTGATGGATCCTGTGCACTGACTGTGTTTGCTGAATTAATAATGGAGTTAGCTGATAGCATCAGATGGACTCGTGCATCACTTCTGCCACGTTCGGAGAAGAAGCACAGCTTGAATCGACGATCCAGTAGTGTGGCACAGGTGTAAATACTAGATTCAATGTCCGCACATTTGCTGCTAACAGCTTCAAGTAGGGCTGCTTTCATAGTTTTGATTCCAGCATCACTACCTTCTTTCTGGAGGAAAGCCGTGAGTGTTTTCACTAATGGGATCACAACTGATATTGATGCATGAGCTGCACTTATTTCACGTGTGTGTTCTTCAAATAGTGCCAAAGTAGCTACCACATTCTCCGTGACTGCCCACTACTGTGCCGTTAGCCCAATTACCGAATCAATTTCAAAACAGTACAGGCTGATGCTGCGCCGTTGTTCTAACAGACGTCGTAGAATATAGAACGTTGAGTTCCATCGTGTTGTCACGTCCTGGATAAGCTGCTGTTGTGATAGGTATAATTCATTTTGAAGTTCATGCAAACGATTAATTGCTGACGAAGAGTGTTTGAAATGTCCTACCAATTTTCTTCCAGAACTGATGATATCAGCAACATACTTTAGACTCAAAAGGCAATCACTCACACACAGCTGCAGGTGATGTCCCAAATTTTGGCCCGGTCCACTGCCTGCGCAAGTGACTGCTGGGTACTGCTGCTTGCTTTGTGCAAACATAGATTCATCATAGATGTGGTCGCCACGCCAATATACTGGCCTCTGGTGATGCTTTCTTTTCCATCATTTTGTCATAGCTTTTCCTGTGCATCGATCGCAAATGGGTCTACATTGATGATGTTGAGAAGTCTTTGGGACGATCTGCTCGTCCACGCGATAACTGTTTGCCACACAACTTACATATCACCTTCGCTGAATCATCGTCTTTAACCTTGAAGTAATCCCAAACGGCGCTGTATGACCTAGATTTTAATGCCATTTTTATTTTATCGGCAAGACCACAGAAATTTACGAAAATACGAAATATTCAAGTCCCACAAACTCATAAAGTAATGCACCATTAAAATTCAAAATGAGTGTTTATTTCTTAAAATTCTTATTTACATCAGCGAGAAATAGTAAACCAGGAAGTGCTACTGTGCTATTGTATAAAATTCGGCTTGGCCTTATGAAACATGTACAGAAAGTTCACGCGACTAGGCAACACAAATCTGGCCTAAATCCCGCAAAATTGGACCGGAGCCGAAGCCAGATTTGTAAAAATGGCTGGATTCCGGATTTACCGGAGACGGAGCCGAAATCCGGTACACCCCTACTTTTAGTACTAGGAATTTCTGCGCACCCCTCCCCCTTCCGCCCGGTCTCCCGAACTGAAGACGTTTATAAATCCCTTATCTCCCCCTGCCCCCCCTGATGCGGTGTCTACATAGTAGCCTTAATTCCCCCCCCCCGGGGAAGAATCTAATTAGTAGCCTTCACTCCCACCTAGGCAGTGTCTACTTAATAGCCTTAACTCCTCTCCACCAAACAAGTGTCTGCTCAGTAGCTTTAACTCCTTACCTCCCTCCTCGACAAACTATCGACATAGTAGCCTCCCCCCTGAAAAAGTGTCCACTTATGGTTTGCTATAACTCCACCCCCCCCCCCCAGGAAGTGTCTTCTTGGTAGCCTAAACTCCCGCCACACCGCCCCCCCTCCCGAGTAGTATCTTCTTAGTAGCCTTCACAATCCCCCTTCCCCGAGTGTGTTCGGTCCCTCTCAAGAAAGTGGCACGCCTCTCGCCGAGTGTAACTACTTTTATTATAGTAACTAGTAATTCAATTGATAATTCCCAGGAATCTCCAGAAAAGTGCATTTTGTAAAAACAAAAAAGACGTCAGGGGCGGATTCGAATTGGTGAGCAATGGAGAAATGGTTTAAACACTACAACACAGAGATCCCCTTATGCGTATGTGTCATATAATGTCTGTCTATTGTCTTTTCCACAAATGCCGTCAGACGTCGCGGGGAGTTGGTGTTTTTTGTCTTTGCCCTTCTTTGTTGTACTTGCCATGGTCAGGCCGTGGTTCTCAACAGTCACTGTGATTGAATCTTCCCATCTTGTTCTTGGTCTTCCTCTTGCCTTGTAGTCCTTCTTTCGGATGTTGTACTCCTGGGTGGCTGGTTGTGATGGTTGAATTCGGATAAAGTGTCCGAACCAGTTGATCTGCTGTCTTTCTATATATTGTTAGCATGATATTGTCTTTACTATCTTTCTGATGTCTTCATTTCTCATTTGGTCTTCTCATTTGATCTCTTCTGGTGACGTTTATAGCAGTTCGCATATATTTCATATCGCATGTTGTAATCTTTCTTAAGAGTGCTTCTGTCGGGGATCATGTCTGACAATGGCGTAGGAAAAATGTAGTTTATTTTCTGTCGTTTGGTCGCCATGTTGTTTGTTGGGTTTTTACGTAGCGGTGTCATTTACACAATAGAGAAATAGTTTAAACACTGCATCACAGAGAGCTCCCCTGATGTGTATGCCTCATATACACAATGGGGAAATGGTTTAAACACTGCAACACAGAGAGATCCCCTGATGTGTATGTCTCATATACACGTGTCAATATTTGTAAAGTATTTATTTGTTTGTTGCCTCACTGCCAAAAGCCATAGCTAGAATTACTCTATAGATATAAAGATCAAAATATGCTGAGTCATTTTATTAATACGAAACCTGTAAAATCATAGCTTTCCATCTATTAAAACCTCGATTATCTTAATAGATCATGCATTGTCCTTAGTCTGCATTCGTCCTGCTGTCACCAATCACAGTTCAGACACGTGCACAGCCGCATGGGACTATATCCTCTTTTTTTTTCTTTTTTTTCTATATATAAATTTGAGGCGTGTTGCCCAAAGCAATAATCAGATAATGTTTTTAGAATGAGCCACATGGTTGTGTTTTTAGAATGGGCCAAAACAAAAATCGTTTGACTGCAAACGTATTTTGTTCATGCGGTACGTAAATGCCAGAAGAGTACCTTGACCCAACTGTACTTATGTAAATAAAAATCTATCCAACAATAAAGTTGCAAGGAATAATGAATACAATGGCCATATAGTGTATAAAATCTAGCAAAAGCATGCTGAAGTAAATTGTGTAGAAGAGAAAGGTGTATATATCGCAGCCAAAATGTAAGCAACGGTACAACGTTTTCCTTTCTCAAATAGATCCTGCTTCCGCCGAAGATGGATGTGTCGGGACATTGGCGCACTAAAACGGCGACACAATTAACTTCTATTCTCTGGATTACATCCTGCTGGAAATCAAGTAGGACCATTGTACTGCTACAAGAGAGATCCAGCGGGAGTTTGAGATTGAACGCTGAAGAAGGAATATGTCCTGCTAACTGGCAGAATTGAAAAAAAAGAACTTACAAGATGAAAGAATAAATAAAAGATATGTCATATCTAAACAGCTATTTCTGAACTAGCATTTATTTCAAATGATAATATTTTCCATTCCATTGTGAATATCATTGCCCACGTCTCACAACTATATGTTGCAAATGGAAAATGAAGATTCTTAATACTTGTAACTTTGTTTTTCTGCGTGACATAGATTTTTCATTTGTGATATTTTACAAGGGTCATTGTTAATATATTCCTTCTCTTCCTGATATCTGCTTCCTTCTCTTTCTGTGGTGTCGTTGGTTGACTTGAGATATTCAAAGCTGTTGACATATTCTAGTTGTTATAGTTGTGTTTTTTTTCTAGTTGACTATTGTAGATGTGCGTTCATTTCTGTTGGCATGCACTATTTTTGTCTTTTTTTTTTTTTTGCACTGAGGAAAATATTTTGTGACTCGTGATGTTTGACTGACATAATTATGTGTTTTAACATCTGTGCTTCATATGGTGCATTATGGTGGTGTCGTCTGCTAATAGAGGGTGAAGTTGTTCATAAGGTGGATCTTCTCGTACATTTCGCACGATAGTACATATTACGATCGAACACAGTACATATTGCTAGCCATCAAACCACATGTGCTGGCAAAACGATGTCGTACGTCGAGGACATCCTGGTGTACAGGCAAGGCAGTAATCGAGAAGAGTTCCTTGTGGAACTACAAAAGGAGCTGGACAGACTGACGAATTGGTGTAGAGACACGGGAGCAGTGGTAAATCCTTCTAAGGCATTCGTGTCGTGGATTTCCTCGAACAATCCATATGGTAAAGACACCCATGCCACAAGTTTCGTTTCCCTGGAAAGGTTTAAAAAGAACAAGCACGATGAGATACTTGGGTCTGTTTTTTTGACAGGAGTCTGAGTTTAGGGAACATGTTGACCACGTTAGCATAAGGTCAGGCAAAGGTTTAGCAGCAATGAAGGTTATGGCTGCTACGCAGTCTGAGCAGAGGTTATTTCTTTTTGTACCAAGGTTTGGTGGTGGCTTTCGTGGAATATGCACTGGCAATTCTGACTCTTAGCCAAACTCAGATAGAAAGACTGGATAGAATCCAGAATGCAGCAATACGTATCATACTTGGGTACACAAGAGACACATCGACCAGAGTTATGCGGTACCTACTCGACTGTCCAACAGCAGAGCACACATTACAATAAAGTTTGAATTCTAAGGGAAACGCATGATTGTCAGTCCTCGCGAGCACATTTTATTTCCTAAGGCGTGAGCATCACATGTCATTACGAAAGCACAATAGTGATGGCGGGTTGCGAACACCTGCATTTTGCAACTATAGTGGTGAAGACTATCTCCAGAACGTTTTATCTATCTTGATAAGTTTTCACCAATTTAACTCAAAAATAATCCGCAAACTGCAATAACATTTCGTGTGTCTTGGTGTCTGCGTGTGTGTCTGTGCACATGTCACTGTGTTAGCATGTATACCGCCGTACTAAAGGCAAAGTAACCAAGTTTCCAAAATGTTGACAGTTTCCAATTTACCTTTGCTTTCTTTCAGCGTGTTCAACTTGTTATATTCTTCTTGGACGTTCGATATCAAACTCCTGCTTGTTTGCAGGGTGTAGTCCAGAGAACATAATACATTGTGCCTTGGTTTACAGATTGAATGTGATATTTCAAGCCTAGAGATACGATCAAAACACCAACAGGGAAATTCTGCAATAATTATGATGCAGAAATCCAGGCAATTAGTGTAGCAACTAAAAAAACTGCTGAACTCCAACTCTGACTTCTGGCCTGTGGTATTCCTGACAGATACAAAGTCAGTGCTTCAAGCTCTCCAGTCTGAAAAGCTAACAGACTTGCAAAAACTACTTAATGAATTGTCTTACCAGTATAGGGTAACCATGCAGGGGATACCCTCTCACTGTGGAATACCAGGAAATGAAAAAGCAGACACACTGGCTAAGGAAGGTGCTGCCGAAGACCAACCAGATATACCAATCACCTACCATCAGAAAAAAATAGATGATCAAGTCAATAAGAAAGCCACAAACACCAACACAAGATGACTATCACATTAGGAACAGATCAGAACAAGTTATAATTCTACGCCTCAGAACAGGACACAACCGACTCCGCAGCCACATGTACACACAGTTCAAGATTGGCAACACGG
Organism: Meghimatium bilineatum; assembly: GCA_034231615.1. Taxonomy (NCBI): domain Eukaryota; kingdom Metazoa; phylum Mollusca; class Gastropoda; order Stylommatophora; family Philomycidae; genus Meghimatium; species Meghimatium bilineatum. The sequence continues at coordinate 45,585,265 of CM067322.1, read as the reverse complement.
CCATGTGTACATGTGGACAGACAGCACAGAGAGCCAAGCATATACTTCAAGAGTGTTCTGAGCATGAAACGCTGAGGCAGACATATTGGCCAGAGGAAACAACACTGGAATCAAAGCTATATGGGCCACTGTGTGAACTACAAAAGACAGTGAGGTTTATTGAAGAGACAATATTACACATATACCGGTAGACATGTTTCAAGTGAACGAAAGAAGAAGAAGAATGTGATATTTGCATCTTTCATCTAGGCACATCACCTTCAGCATGGAGAAGTATGTCCACAAATTTTGTCAACAATTATTTTTAACCCATTCTCTTTGTATTCCCATCCTCCTTGTCAACAACTATTATGAATTCAGGGACTTCTTAATTATGCTTAAAAAAATAAAATTACCCATGGCTTTTCAGTCATTTTGACCTAAGCATGGGGCCGTCAAATTCACCCCAAAAGGTTTCCTAATTCATTCATGGCAGGACATATTGTCACTATTTTTTTTTCTCCTCTGAGCATACGAGAGAGACAATTTCAATCTATTGGTTATAGTTACCTCTAATTTTTTATGGTAGTGTGTCCTGATATAACCTAATTGGACTTTGTTCTCTGTTGGTTTAAAGATGCGTGCTTCCCCAAAAGATAAGTAAACTCATTAACTACCTATTTGGTTACTTATCGTCCGGCTCTGTGGCGGAGTGGTACAGATCGCGTCTGTGAGTGTCATGATACCAGTTTCGAATCCCGCCACAGGTAATTATGCATCCGGACCGTTCAGAAAGCAATGGATAATTACCTAGAAAATAACTACAACCAAAAAATGATAGATTGATGGCTAGATCCTGAGAAGGATACGCTACACCTTAGGTACTTCTCTCATTCATGTTGTGATGTCCTCTATAAGTTATTCTGTCAGTAATGTTGTAATGTTCTCCAATAGTTAATTCTGTCATTCATATTGTAAAGTCCTGTATTAATTACGTCTCTCGTTAATGTTGTAACGTTCTCTACTAGTTAATTATCTCATTCATGTTGTAATAATTAATTCTCGCATTCATGTTGAAATACTTAATTCTCTCATTCATATTGTAATAGTTAATTCTCTCATTCATTTTTCCCTGCCTTTTTATTTAATTCTCTCGTTTCGAGTGCAATGCCCTCTATTGGTTAATTCATTCATTTATGACGCAATGCCCTCTATTAGTTACTTCTCTCATTCATGTTGTAATGTCCTCCATGAGTTACTTCTCTCCGTCATGCTTCAGTGTCTTGTATGAGTTACTTCTCTCCTTCATGCTTCAGTGTCTTGTATGAGTTACTTCTCTCCGTCATGCTTCAGTGTCTTGTATGAGTTACTTCTCTCCGTCATGCTTCAGTGTCTTGTATGAGTTACTTCTCTCCTTCATGCCGCAATGTCCTCCATGAGTTACTTCTCTCCTTCATGCCGCAATGTCCTCCATGAGTTACTTCTCTCCTTCATGCCGCAATGTCCTCCATGAGTTACTTCTCTCCTTCATGCTTCAGTGTCTTGTATGAGTTACTTCTCTCCTTCATGCTTCAGTGTCTTGTATGAGTTACTTCTCTCCGTCATGCTTCAGTGTCTTGTATGAGTTACTTCTCTCCGTCATGCTTCAGTGTCTTGTATGAGTTACTTCTCTCCGTCATGCTTCAGTGTCTTGTATGAGTTACTTCTCTCCGTCATGCTTCAGTGTCTTGTATGAGTTACTTCTCTCCGTCATGCTTCAGTGTCTTGTATGAGTTACTTCTCTCCTTCATGCCGCAATGTCCTCCATCAGTTACTTCTCTCCTTCATGCTTCAGTGTCTTGTATGAGTTACTTCTCTCCTTCATGCCGCAATGTCCTCCATGAGTTACTTCTCTCCTTCATGCTGCAATGTCCTCTATTAGTTACTTCTCTCCTTCATGCCGCAATGTCCTCCATGAGTTACTTCTCTCCTTCATGCTGCAATGTCCTCTATTAGTTACTTCTCTCCTTCATGCTGCAATGTCCTCTATGAGTTACGTCTTTCCTTCATGCTGCAATGTCCTCCATGAGTTACTTCTCTCCTTCATGCCGCAATGTCCTCTATGAGTTACTTCTCTCCTTCATGCTTCAGTGTCTTGTATGAGTTACTTCTCTCCGTCATGCTTCAGTGTCTTGTATGAGTTACTTCTCTCCTTCATGCCGCAATGTCCTCTATGAGTTACTTCTCTCCTTCATGCTTCAGTGTCTTGTATGAGTTACTTCTCTCCGTCATGCTTCAGTGTCTTGTATGAGTTACTTCTCTCCTTCATGCCGCAATGTCCTCTATGAGTTACTTCTCTCCTTCATGCTTCAGTGTCTTGTATGAGTTACTTCTCTCCGTCATGCTTCAGTGTCTTGTATGAGTTACTTCTCTCCTTCATGCCGCAATGTCCTCTATGAGTTACTTCTCTCCTTCATGCTTCAGTGTCTTGTATGAGTTACTTCTCTCCGTCATGCTTCAGTGTCTTGTATGAGTTACTTCTCTCCTTCATGCTTCAGTGTCTTGTATGAGTTACTTCTCTCCGTCATGCTTCAGTGTCTTGTATGAGTTACTTCTCTCCGTCATGCTTCAGTGTCTTGTATGAGTTACTTCTCTCCGTCATGCTTCAGTGTCTTGTATGAGTTACTTCTCTCCTTCATGCCGCAATGTCCTCCATCAGTTACTTCTCTCCTTCATGCTTCAGTGTCTTGTATGAGTTACTTCTCTCCTTCATGCCGCAATGTCCTCCATGAGTTACTTCTCTCCTTCATGCTGCAATGTCCTCTATTAGTTACTTCTCTCCTTCATGCTGCAATGTCCTCTATGAGTTACGTCTTTCCTTCATGCTGCAATGTCCTCCATGAGTTACTTCTCTCCTTCATGCCGCAATGTCCTCTATGAGTTACTTCTCTCCTTCATGCCGCAATGTCCTCCATGAGTTACTTCTCTCCTTCATGCCGCAATGTCCTCCATGGGTTACTTCTCTCCTTCATGCCGCAATATCCTCCATGAGTTACTTCTCTCCTTCATGCCGCAATGTCCTCTATGAGTTACTTCTCTCCTTCATGCTTCAGTGTCTTGTATGAGTTACTTCTCTCCTTCATGCCGCAATGTCCTCCATGAGTTACTTCTCTCCTTCATGCCGCAATGTCCTCCATGAGTTACTTCTCTCCTTCATGCCGCAATGTCCTCCATGAGTTACTTCTCTCCTTCATGCCGCAATGTCCTCCATGAGTTACTTCTCTCCTTCATGCCGCAATGTCCTCCATGAGTTACTTCTCTCCTTCATGCTTCAGTGTCTTGTATGAGTTACTTCTCTCCGTCATGCTTCAGTGTCTTGTATGAGTTACTTCTCTCCGTCATGCTTCAGTGTCTTGTATGAGTTACTTCTCTCCTTCATGCCGCAATGTCCTCCATGAGTTACTTCTCTCCTTCATGCCGCAATGTCCTCCATGAGTTACTTCTCTCCTTCATGCCGCAATGTCCTCCATGAGTTACTTCTCTCCTTCATGCCGCAATGTCCTCCATGAGTTACTTCTCTCCTTCATGCTTCAGTGTCTTGTATGAGTTACTTCTCTCCTTCATGCTGCAATGTCCTCCATGAGTTACTTCTCTCCTTCATGCCGCAATGTCCTCTATGCGTTACTTCTCTCCTTCATGCTTCAGTGTCTTGTATGAGTTACTTCTCTCCTTCATGTTGCAATGTTCCCTGTGCAATAATGTACACTTCCTTTTCTGTAAACTTATATTTTTACATTAGAAGTTGCAAGCATGAATCAAGCACAATTCTTCCATGACTCACCTTCACAATTTTCCAGTCTTGTGTACAATTTTCTTATTTGCATATAAAGTTTTCATACATCCTTTCTCTCACATACGAAATTTGAAACTGTATATTGCCTTTCCCTAATTAGATACAGAATACATACAACAGAAAGGAATGTAATATGTCCTTGTGTTCACAGATTCGCCGCATAAATTTATGTGTCTACACATAATTGATATGATCCGGCACGGTGTCTACTCCTTAAGTGACATTGCAATGTCCCAATCAAGTCTATAATTGACGCAACTGTGCTGTTCGTTACGACGTCATAACAACTTTATCATGTGCCATAATCAAGACCTCACTGTGTTATTGCCAGCGCCATAAATGACGTCACAACGTTCCTAATAAGTTGCATTACTCTCCGCCTATATTTTTACATTCGTGACGTTACTATATTCTTGTACTATGTTTTCATAATCAAGGACATAACTAAAATTGAATTTTCAAAAGTGGATGTAACAAATTGTCATAATCACCTGTGATGGACGAACAACAACATCAACAAATTCTTGTATACGACAGGGTATAACACAGTACTATAACACATTTCATGTTTACATGTGTACTCTGTGTCATCAGATGCCCCTGACTACGCCAAAATATTTTGTATAATGACCCAGCTTGCGCAATAATCGCTCCTACAATGCCGTTACCTAATACACTATTGCCATTCAATGATATAACTATTGTCTGCATGACCAGACTGACGTTTGCTTCGTGCAGTGCATTCTGGTAGCGTATTATAATCTCAATATATTGTATTCTCAATAAGCTTATACTTAACCAAACATCACGGAAAGTTGTGATACATTTAAATAGCCATATACATCCTCGGAAAAAGATGTTATGAAAAATCCCTGTTAGAAGATGTGATTGGTTAAGTGTACCTCTTATGGTGAGGTACGCTACTTTCAACCGCGAATATTAGACCCATTTGGTTATATCATAATTTTACAACGATCAAAAATATAGTAGAAGTTCATCACGACCTCATGAAGTTAGATAATTAAGTATTGAGGATTCAACAACATATTTGATATCTCATATACAACCATCACCAGTGGCAGGTGATACTTTAACATATTTTTTTAAACTGTACATCTGATTTAATTCACGTTCAACACATTATTTTAAAGCAAACGTAAAATATCTTATTTAACATACTATCAACGACAAAATTGTATTGCTTTATTTAACATATTGTAAATATTTTTTTTTAAATAATTGTAATCGTCTTCTTCTTCTTCAGCGTTCATTCTCAAACTCCCACTGGATTTCTCTTGTAACAGGACAATGATCCTACAAGATTTCCAGTTGAATGTAGTCCAGAGAATGGAAATGCGTTGTGTTGTCGTTTTATTTGCGCCAATGGCCCAACGTCATCGGCGGTTACGTCTTTTTTGGGATGCTGTAAACATCTTATTTGACAAACGGAAAGCATCTTATTTTTAAAAAAAAAGGAAATACATTATATTTAACTCAGTGTACTCATCCTATTTAAAACACTATAAATATATGCCCTCGCTTCCTATATGCAAGAGCTTTTATACCTGATCTCACACATTATACTTCATCATGGCATTTCGAGTCACTTTGAATATCTACAAAATAGGGTAGCCAATGTCACGTCCAAATCGAGTCACTTTGATTATCTACGAGTTACGGTAGCCAATGTCACGTCCAAATCGAGTCACTTTGATTATCTACGAGTTACGGTAGCCAATGTCACGTACAAAATGAGTCACTTGGATTATCTACGAGCGTCGGTAGTCAATGTCACGTGCACACCTCCTTAGTTGCTTAATGCGACGCACATAGCGGCTTATTATTATGTGTTAACCTTTCAAGGCCTTTCCTTCGGGTGGTTTTGTTTTTTCATTATCAACCGTCTTTCCTCGCTTCATTGTGTTTCCATGATCAGGTATGTATTATTGTCTTAATTGAGATCATTCTGTGCCTTGCGATGATTGGAAGGTCGTTTTCACATAAAGGCTTATGCGTGGTTATTGATATTAACGGTTTCTAGCAAAATTAATTAGTTCGTTACGTTTTTGATTATAGTTGGGCTTCTCATTGGTCGCTATTTACATAGTGGAGTCGCAGCATGCCAAAAGTAGCCAACCAACCAATAGATTGCACTGAAATTGCTCCCCCCCCCCCGGTCATGTTTACGTTTTAGTTGGAGGGCCTATATTACACGTGATAGCCACGGTTCAGGCAAGACCTGGCTCAAGTAATATATCTGCCAACAGGCACGGCTCAGACCAGCATCGTTATGTAGAGTCAACGAGGCATGAAAAAACTTTTTATTATGAACTCTTCAAAGATTTATACCAACATAAATCATTTATACCAACATAATTACATTTATACCAACATAATTACATTTATACCAACATAATTACATTTATACCATACCTCTTCCTCAAGAATAGGATAGATATGAGACAGAAGATGTTTAAGTTCATACAGTGATTGCTTCTAAATTATGTGTCATGACATAGAGAACGTCAGTCAGCTGAACGTCACAAACACTTATGGACGTTCAATAGCGTGAGTTGCACGTTCATGCACACGCATTGTGCGCTGTGCACGGAAATATCTCAAGTTAATTCGTGCGATAGCTGTCTTGTATGATGCACAGATCGCGTGATTGACAGACATGATTTATACACACTCTCGATTGAGATTTTCAAATTCATGAATGTCGCTTGGTGGACTACTGGCAGAATATTCGATCACGTGCAGTTTGTGAGAACCAGATGGCAAGCCTTCAATGAAATAGAGGCAGCAACAAAGGAATGATGCAACGAAATAGAAATATAAATTAAACAAAGAAATAATCATAGTTTCTATTCCACCCGTTCTCTGTAGAGTCCTGACAGGGAAGAAAAGAACAGAAACACTAAGGCATGTCATGCATATCGTAACACGTCAATAAGAATGGGTACAGTACAAGTGAACGCCACCACAGTCGAGTTATTTCCCTTGACTAGGTAAATTACATGTTCATCATTTAATAATTTAAATAATAATTGATGTTAGGGTGTGGGTTAGGGTTAGAATATTTATGTTTTACATATAACTTACCCTAATCCCAACCCTTGAAAGAATAAATGTTTCAATTATTAAATAATGAACATGAAATTTAAATCATAGACAATGGAAATAATTAAACATGTGGTGGAGTCTTCTACTGTACCTAAGAATGTTTTAGGGGTTGATATGACCAAGAGCATTGTTGAAGACCTTATTTAGGAGTATTGTGATGTCTCAAAACGTTGGTAACGTTTTCAATCCACATTCTTCTTGGTCTTCCTCTGCCTCTTCAGTTTCCATTTTCGTGGTGCACACTTTTGCTGTTGGCCAATATGTTTCCATTCTCATTAGGCGGAAGAACTATGTGAGTCTCTGTTTTTCAATATATTTACCGCAAACATAGATTCATGAGTTCTTGTAACCTTCTCATCTTCACATCTCTTCATGTTCTGGTTATTGCTTTTCTTAGATGTCTTATTTCACACGTGTAAACTTTCTCTCCTGCTCTTTATTTTGTACCCTTTCTGAGAGTGATAACACCATATTAGTATGAATATTGAATTTATGATGTGCTTGTTGGTTTCCATTGTATAGTTGTGAGTATTTAGACTAGTGTATTTTCAAAATTTACGTAGTTTGCTTCTTGAATTATTATCTAGATCTGTCTGTCCTTTTTTTCCCCATCTGTAAAATGCCCCTCAAGATATCAAAATATTTGCACTTGTTTCAGAATTTATCATATATCTTTATGTTGATTATATTGAATTCTCTGCGTATAGACATGACTCATGTTAGTTATTTAGTCGTCGAATCATCATCTCTGCAAACTGGACACGTCCATAGTTGCTCCGATCTCTCCTTGAGTGTATCCGCCATCACACTTCTGCTGACAGTACCGGTCCTATGCTGGTTGACCATCATTCTTCTGCGCCCTCCAAAATGTTTACTTCTAGCAACACCGCATTTCAACCCCTGACCTTTAATCCTAGCCATTGAAAAGGAATCATCATCCACATTAGTCTCACTCTCGCGTGCTATATCTCTTAAAGAGTTCAAAACGTCAGCGCGATCCATTGCCCCATCGACTTGTCCCACAATCGCGCATGATACCAGTTGATCCACTCTTTCATGCCTCGAACACCAACATGTCCCAAAATACATATAATCACTTTCAGCCTCGCCTTTCTCAAGGCCTCAATCCACTGTTCGTGAACAAGACCCACTTGTACCATCTTAAATCATACTCATAGAGTCACTCAAGATCCAGACCTGCGTTACCTTCTGTGTGCATACCCACTCAAATGTCCTGGTCATCGCGATAGTCTCCATGGTCATACTACTTGTAGTGACCGCAAAGGCACCACTCTCCGTCTTGATAGTCTTACCTGCGTACTGAGCTGTGAAGGTCCAAGCACTGCGAACGTCTAATCACAGATCCATCAGTGTATATAATCACATCCCCCTCTTTGGTATTCTCACTGACCAAAGCCTGCACTTCTTTCTCCACAGCTGTGGGACACCATTCTCTGCATTCCCTGTTAAGTGATAATACTACTCTCATACAAACTGTTGGACAGTCATGGAAGTATCACATAGCTCTCGTCGATGTGTCTCTTGTGCATCCCAGTATGATACGCATTGCTTGTCGCATGACCACATTTCTGTAAAATCGTGTGTGCCCTAATGTATCCCAGTATCTGCGCCATCGCTGGCTAACACACTCCGTCTTCGGCAGGCTGGGTTGTGATTTTTCTGTCTGGGTTGTCTCCCCTAGCCTTTCCATCACCCGATGGTAATTGCAAGGCAGCAATTTTTAAAAAAAAATAAAAAAATTTCCCAACCTAGTACGCTCTTGACTTGGAGTTAATAACTCCATCCCATCAGCTTGAGCTTATAGCGGCTCATACTCGCTTGAAGCTGCCCGTAACTGGACACATGGGGTATTTCAGTGGGAATATCAGCACCGACTGATATCCCGCCCCGTCCTGGTAGGCAGCAACACCGGTTTGGTCCGCAGCTGCTTAATTGCAGCAAGCACTCCATATATGGAGTGCCTTCCACCATCCGCCACCTGTGGACGCGCTTGGTAGGGGTCGGTAGACCCCCCCCCCCCAGGATACGCATTGCTGCACTCTGGATTCTATCCAGTCTTTCTATCTGAGTTTGTTGAAAATTACTCATGTTTGTTTTTGTAATAATCTTCTCGTTGTGATTGCGGCAGCTTTTGTTGAGTAAGTTCAAAACATTTCAAGATGTACTATCCAGTTGACAATGTTTCATCTGTAATTCCCAGGTGCACTGGCTTACTAAATGTATTAAGTGACTAAATGGATTACTAGAAGTACGCATGCACTGAGTGACTAAATGGTTTACTGGAAGTGAACATACATTGAGAGACTAAATGGATTATTTAAAGTAAACTTTCATTGAGTAACTAAATGGATTACTGGAAGTAAGTATGCATTGCATGAGTAAATATATTACTGGAAGCTAGTATGCATTTAGTGAATAAATGGATTATTGTAAGTATGCAATTAATGACTAAAAGGATTATTGGAAATAATTATCCATTAAGTGACTACATTGCTTCTCTAAAAACAATCGCGTATTAAGTGACAAAATGAATTATCATAAAGAAAGAAAACAAAACGACGTCTTCGTTCAGCAAGTCTGGCAAATAAGACCTAGATTTTTAGTTCAGGAATAAAAGATTAGACATGTTTCACGTGAACGAAAGAAGAAGAAGAAAAATATTAGCGCCCATGTCTTCTTTCCAGTGATGTTCAATGAGGCCTCTAAGGAAAGTTAGATGACAACTGTCACCTGTGACAAAAAATCATTGTCACTACATGTCTTGTCTCAATATTTTACTTTTGTCTTCTATCAAATGATCCCCGAGTAAGACGAGATGATACAGGCCAGTACACGTTGTACCTTTGTCTTTTTGTGGCAGACACCAAGGTGACGGCGAATGCTAGACTTGCCATCACCGCGAATGGGTCAACAAATCTGTTGAAAGAATGTAGATATAGTTGTCCCTGAAAGCATGCTGTGCTACCGGCCGGACATGATGATCCTGGGAGACTGCCACACTGAATAGACTTCCCTTTGGAACTAAACAACATCATCACACCCCCCCCACCCCACTGTCCTACCACAATCGAGCCTTTGTGAAAACAAACAATATACGTGTCCCGGTGTCGCCTCCGTTGCTCAACTGATGAATATCTGGGGTTTTTTTTATTAGATATGCTTTCGGCTGTTAAGTACTGTATGCTCGCAGCTAGAGGGATTGTTTATCATCATCATGTGCTTCTTCTACATTCGTTCTCATTCGGCTGCAGACTAGCAGAAAATAATTAACGGAATGCGTTGTGCCTTAGTTTAAGCTTAGCTGCGATATTTGTGCCATTCTGTCTGAAACATATGACTTCAGTGTAGCTTCTGTGTCACTGACCCTCTATGTCATGGACCAGCCAACATCACGCAAAAATTTCCTTAGTTCCTCCTACAACAGGCCTGATAAGTAGCAGGGTTGCTAATCTTTGACCCTACTTCAGCTTCTGCAATACAAGGTCGATTATTGACTAAATTGATTATATGAAAGCAATAATATATCTATGAATAAATGGATTATCTCAAAATAACCATTCGTTGAGTGACTGGATTATCTGAAAGTAATCATAGGTTGAGTGACTAAATGGATTGTATCAAAGTAATCATATATTGAGTGCTTAAATGGATTATATGAAAGCAATTATACATGGATGAATATATGGATTATATGAAAGTAATATGGTTGTGAAGCACGGACACTAAATAAAACAGTGGCCAAGAGAATAACATCATTTGAATTAAAGTGTTATAGAAGAGTTTTGAGAATACCATGGACAGCAAGGAAAACAAAACAGGAGGTGTTACGAACAATTAACGTCCAGGAAGGCTGGCTTCTGAATACCAATTTAAAGAAAAAGCTAGTTTTTTTCGGTCACATTAAGAGGCATGACGGCATGGAGAGAGTGTTAGTGGAGGGGATGATAGAAGATAACAGGGGCAAAGGCCGACCAAGACGCCGTTGGACAAAAGACATTCAAGAATGTCTGCGCATGTCACTGGAAGATGCCGGGCAACTTGCTCAAGACCGCGGAGAATTCAAGAGATCCATAGGAAAGACTACTTTCTGGAAAGAATATGTCACTTGATGATGATAATGATGATGAAAGTAATCCTAGATTGAGTGACTAAATAGATTATCTGAAAGTATCATACTTTGAGTGACTAAATGGATTTAACTCAAAGTAATCATATATTAAAGATACTAAATTGATTATTTGAAAAGAGATCATACATTGAGTAACTAAATGGATTATCTCAAAGTACTCATACATTGAGTAACTAAATGGATTATCTCAAAGTACTCATACATTGAGTAACTAAATGGATTATCTCAAAGTACTCATACATTGAGTAACTAAATGGATTATCTCAAAGTACTCATACATTGAGTAACTAAATGGATTATCTCAAAGTACTCATACATTGAGTAACTAAATGGATTATCTCAAAGTACTCATACATTGAGTAACTAAATGGATTATCTCAAAGTACTCATACATTGAGTAACTAAATGGATTATCTCAAAGTACTCATACATTGAGTAACTAAATGGATTATCTCAAAGTACTCATACATTGAGTAACTAAATGGATTATCTCAAAGTACTCATACATTGAGTAACTAAATGGATTATCTCAAAGTACTCATACATTGAGTAACTAAATGGATTATCTCAAAGTACTCATACATTGAGTGACTAAATGGATTATCTCAAAGTACTCATACATTGAGTGACTAAATGGATTATCTCAAAGTACTCATACATTGAGTGACTAAATGGATTATCTCAAAGTACTCATACATTGAGTGACTAAATGGATTATCTCAAAGTACTCATACATTGGGTGACTAAATGGATTATCTCAAAGTACTCATACATTGGGTGACTAAATGGATTATCTCAAAGTACTCATACATTGGGTGACTAAATGGATTATCTCAAAGTACTCATACATTGAGTGACTAAATGGATTATCTCAAAGTACTCATACATTGAGTGACTAAATGGATTATCTCAAAGTACTCATACATTGAGTGACTAAATGGATTATCTCAAAGTACTCATACATTGAGTGACTAAATGGATTATCTCAAAGTACTCATACATTGAGTGACTAAATGGATTATCTCAAAGTACTCATACATTGAGTGACTAAATGGATTATCTCAAAGTACTGATACATTGAGTGACTAAATGGATTATCTCAAAGTACTCATACATTGAGTGAATAAATGGATTATCTCAAAGTACTCATACATTGAGTGACTAAATGGATTATCTCAAAGTACTCATACATTGAGTGACTAAATGGATTATCTCAAAGTACTCATACATTGAGTGACTAAATGGATTATCTCAAAGTACTCATACATTGAGTGACTAAATGGATTATCTCAAAGTACTCATACATTGAGTGACTAAATGGATTATCTCAAAGTACTCATACATTGAGTGACTAAATGGATTATCTCAAAGTACTCATACATTGAGTGACTAAATGGATTATCTCAAAGTACTCATACATTGAGTGACTAAATGGATTATCTCAAAGTACTCATACATTGAGTGACTAAATGGATTATCTCAAAGTACTCATACATTGAGTGACTAAATGGATTATCTCAAAGTACTCATACATTGAGTGACTAAATGGATTATCTCAAAGTACTCATACATTGAGTGACTAAATGGATTATCTCAAAGTACTCATACATTGAGTGACTAAATGGATTATCTCAAAGTACTCATACATTGAGTGACTAAATGGATTATCTCAAAGTACTCATACATTGAGTGACTAAATGGATTATCTCAAAGTACTCATACATTGAGTGACTAAATGGATTATCTCAAAGTACTCATACATTGAGTGACTAAATGGATTATCTCAAAGTACTCATACATTGAGTGACTAAATGGATTATCTCAAAGTACTCATACATTGAGTTACTAAATGGATTATCTCAAAGTACTCATACATTGAGTGACTAAATGGATTATCTCAAAGTACTCATACATTGAGTGACTAAATGGATTATCTCAAAGTACTCATACATTGAGTGACTAAATGGATTATCTCAAAGTACTCATACATTGAGTGACTAAATGGATTATCTCAAAGTACTCATACATTGAGTGACTAAATGGATTATCTCAAAGTACTCATACATTGAGTGACTAAATGGATTATCTCAAAGTACTCATACATTGAGTGACTAAATGGATTATCTCAAAGTACTCATACATTGAGTGACTAAATGGATTATCTCAAAGTACTCATACATTGAGTGACTAAATGGATTATCTCAAAGTACTCATACATTGAGTGACTAAATGGATTATCTCAAAGTACTCATACATTGAGTGACTAAATGGATTATCTCAAAGTACTCATACATTGAGTGACTAAATGGATTATCTCAAAGTACTCATACATTGAGTGACTAAATGGATTATCTCAAAGTACTCATACATTGAGTAACTAAATGGATTATCTCAAAGTACTCATACATTGAGTAACTAAATGGATTATCTCAAAGTACTCATACATTGAGTGACTAAATGGATTATCTCAAAGTACTCATACATTGAGTGACTAAATGGATTATCTCAAAGTACTCATACATTGAGTGACTAAATGGATTATCTCAAAGTACTCATACATTGAGTGACTAAATGGATTATCTCAAAGTACTCATACATTGAGTGACTAAATGGATTATCTCAAAGTACTCATACATTGAGTAACTAAATGGATTATCTCAAAGTACTCATACATTGAGTAACTAAATGGATTATCTCAAAGTACTCATACATTGAGTAACTAAATGGATTATCTCAAAGTACTCATACATTGAGTAACTAAATGGATTATCTCAAAGTACTCATACATTGAGTAACTAAATGGATTATCTCAAAGTACTCATACATTGAGTAACTAAATGGATTATCTCAAAGTACTCATACATTGAGTAACTAAATGGATTATCTCAAAGTACTCATACATTGAGTAACTAAATGGATTATCTCAAAGTACTCATACATTGAGTAACTAAATGGATTATCTCAAAGTACTCATACATTGAGTAACTAAATGGATTATCTCAAAGTACTCATACACTGAGTAACTAACTGGATTATCTCAAAGTACTCATACACTGAGTAACTAACTGGATTATCTCAAAGTACTCATACACTGAGTAACTAAATGGATTATCTCAAAGTACTCATACATTGAGTAACTAACTGGATTATCTCAAAGTACTCATACACTGAGTAACTAACTGGATTATCTCAAAGTACTCATACATTGAGTAACTAAATGGATTATCTCAAAGTACTCATACATTGAGTAACTAAATGGATTATCTCAAAGTACTCATACATTGAGTAACTAAATGGATTATCTCAAAGTACTCATACATTGAGTAACTAAATGGATTATCTCAAAGTACTCATACATTGAGTAACTAAATGGATTATCTCAAAGTACTCATACACTGAGTAACTAACTGGATTATCTCAAAGTACTCATACATTGAGTAACTAAATGGATTATCTCAAAGTACTCATACATTGAGTAACTAAATGGATTATCTCAAAGTACTCATACATTGAGTAACTAAATGGATTATCTCAAAGTACTCATACATTGAGTAACTAAATGGATTATCTCAAAGTACTCATACATTGAGTGTTATACTCGAATAATGTTTGTATGATATGTGTCTGGCTCTGTGGGTGCGAGGTTCACATTGCGTCTGTGACGGCCAAGGTACAGGTTTCAAATCCCGCATCAGGCAAATGTATATTCGGATCTTTCAGAAAGCAATAGCAAGCTGCTGCACTTAAATACTATCTATAAAATCACTATAGCCAAAAACTGCTAGGTATATGGCTGCATCCTGAATCCACCTTGTCACCGACGTGTGTGTGTGTGTGTATTGTATTTATGGGTATGTTATGCTAGCAAATATGCAAAATAGTTATGTAGAATGTATTTATGCGTGTGTGTATAGGATGTGCATATAAAATGTATGTATAAGTGTATGTGTGTTTCTGGTAGTTTATGCATACGATAGCTAGATATGAGATTAAACTGCTGTGTTAGAAACATAAACTATTTGTGGGCACTATATAAAGTGCATAGGAACTGAGATCAACATAATATGTGGCTGTCGATAAGGGCACCACGTGATCATCAACTGTGCCAATAAACAGACCACTATTGCCTGCATACAATTTACGTGACCAGAATACACGGCACATACACGAGCTAAAGTCGGTCAAAGTTATTTGGTGAATTATAATAGTGCTTTCGAACATTATATCTATCACGAAACTGAGACAAATATTATGTCCCTGAGCTCTGACAACTGAATGTTATATAATTTGATAAAAGTTGGAAGACGGTTATTGAATAGTACGAGAATCAAATAATTTTTTATGAAGTCAAGTGATAATTTAGATTCGTGCTGACACAGGATATCTAAAGAAATAAAGAAAGAAATCTCTAAAGAAATATATCAAAGCTTTCGAATTCCATTGCTGAGAAGTTATATCAAACCAATTATTTTTTATAGATGTGAAGCATGGACTGTAAACAAAACAGTTCAAAACGAACTGGAGTCTAGAGAGATGTGGTTTCTGAGAAGAATGCTGAAAATACCATAGCTAAGAAAACAAATTCAGATGCTCTCAATAATATCAAACATTAGGGGCAGACAGTCGATGTCTCTAGAGCATGTGCTGAGAAGAAAACAGCTTGAAAACTTAACCACTAGAAAGATCAAAGGGAGAAGAAACAAGGGACGACAAAGAGAGAAGTTGCTAGATGGACAGGTATTGTCTTAAATCAAGTACAATTATTTTCTTTTGGATTGTTTTCTTTCACTCTTTTCATAATTTTTAAGTATTGTTTGTGGTGGTTCTGATAATGAGATTTTGATATTGCTCCCACGGAACTGGGAAAAATGTTGGTGTTATGTCTAGTAGTTCATCCTGTTATTCTCTGTATAGGTTTACGGATCGATGAATAAAACAGCTTCTTTTCACTTGATGGGCCACCGAATCTGGTCTTCATTGGGTGTGTTGGCATGCTCTTATACTTTAATGGTTGTAGTATGGTATTAATGTACCATCTGAAAGGTAAGAGTGAATTTTGTAATTTTTTCCCATTCAAGTTATGGTATAGGTCTTCATGGCACGTGTGATAGATGAGGTTGAATGTGTACCTTGTCCAGAGCTGGTAAATGGTACTTAGCTGCTGAAGTCCACGCTGTTGATCCCTATTCTGGTACTGGTCTAATTGCACCTTTATAAACTTTCTTTAAATGAACAGCATGGGTTTCCCAAGACATCTGATTCATCTAATAGAGTAACTTTACCAAGATCAAAAGGCTGCAGTGAAGTTAGAGGACGATCTATCAGAGTGGTTTGAGGTACAGAGTGGAGTAAGGCAAGGGTGCACACTCTCCCCATACCTGTTCAATATCTACGCTGAAAGTATAATGAGGAACGTGAGAGAAGACATACACAACACTGACTACCACGCTTTAAACATAAGTGGATTCCTAATCCCGGAACTACGCTACGCAGATGACACAGTACTTCTTTCAAAAGATTTAAAGGGATTGGAACAACTAATCAAGAACACACAGAAATATAGCGACGCACAAAATCTATATTTAAACACGCAGAAAACAAAAATCATGTCAACAGATATAACAACACAACAACCAAAAATCAGAATAGACAATACCGAGATAGAATGTGTGGATAAATTTGAATACTTAGGAGCAAACATCAACGGTGCAGGAGACTGCATGGCAGAAATAAGGAAGAGATTGGCAAGGGCATATTGCAAAATAACACGGCTGAAAAACATATGGAAAAACAACAAAATAGAAACGAAAGTGCTAATGTTACGAACTTTTATTTTTCCGGTTGCAACATACGGCTGTGAAACATGGACTCTAAGTAAAACAGTGGCAAAGAGGATCAACGCCTTCGAGCTGAAATGTTACAGGAAGATACTTAGAATATCATGGAAGGATAAAATCAGAAACTCAGATATTATAAACACACTGAATATTCCAGAGTGTTGGTTACTAAACACAATAACAAAAAGAAAACTACGCCTGTTTGGTCATATAAAGAGATAACTGTTTAGAAAGACAAATAATGGAGGATAGAGTACCTGTGTAGAGGAGAAGGGGCAGACCAAGAAGACGATGGACTGACGACATTAAAGATAACATGAATACATCGCTAGAAAATGCAAGCCACATCGCCCAAGACTGAAAGAGGTTCAGAGAGTTCATTGGGAAGACAACGTTCTGGAAGGAATACGTCACATGACAATACTTTCTTTAGTGTTGCTTCATTACATTCTCTCCCCCCAACCCCCAAACCAAGCTTGATACTGTCACTTTCCTCATAATGTTAAGTTTATTTCTTGCTTATGCTTCTATTTTCTCCATGTGAATCTCTTCTCTAGTGTAGTGCCCAAGGTAACCGGCTGTTCTTCTGTCTATGTACTTGTGTTTTATCTCTCCTACTTTGTCTTTATTTGTGAGCGTAAAGAGAGTTGTAAGTTATTTGACAGCATTGAACTTTACCATCCATTTCTCTGCCCATGCTACCATATTGTCTGCTGCTTTTTTTAATGTTTTTCTTGTTGGCGATCTTTAGATGTTCTTCTACACACCACATCAAGACATCAGTATAAATGATGGCTCTTATACCTTGTGGCAGTTCCCAGCTTATATAATTTATGACAACAAGAAACATATTTGGAGACAGTACTTAGTCTTGAGCATGAGAATCATAATTATTTAGAACTCTTTTGCTGTTTTGACTTTCCATGATCACTTGTTTCCGATAGTATAGGAAAGATCGTATCGATTAACTCGTGGTACCTCCGTTTCTCTGAAACTTTACTACCAGTCCATCTTTTCAGACAGTTCCAAAAAGCTTTTTGGAGATACATCAGACTGAAAACTCTTCTTTTCCTGAAACGCATCTTCAATGATATGGGACAAGAATGTGATTTTGTCTACAGTATTGTTGTACTCTCTAAATAAGTGACACTGCTGTAAAACTGTATAACAAACGTTGTCTCTACATCCAGATTGTTCAGGCATCAATACTTCCTCTGGTTCTAGATAACACTTCAATCATATGATGACCACCCTTTCCGCTGTCTTGCAGACACTAGTTATGTTTATTTATTTGTAGCTGTTAGGCTTCTGTTTGTCCCTGCCCTTCTTTATGACATGACACATGAGTGCTTCTCTCCATGCTTGTGGCACATTGTCTGTACCGCTGCTATAGTTGTATATATGTAGTAATCTATACATTGCTGCATGTCCTAGGATTTTAAGCATTTCATTGATGATATCGCCCGGTCCTGGTATTTTTATAGTTTTTAGTTTCCTTATGATACTTTTATTTCTTCTAACATAACTGATTTAGACATGACATCCATAGAATTTATGTTGTTCGGACCGTTATTTATTTCTTGACGAATATTTCGTTGTCAGCATGCGTTAGCGATCAATGGTACTTTCCTTTCTATAGGATTCTGCAAGCATGTCTGCTGTTTGCTTGCCAGTATAGAGTTTACCTATATCTCCCATTGTAATTGTTTGTCGATGAGGGTTGATATCATCATTTACTTGCTTGATTAATTTCCATAACTTTATTTCTTCTTTTTAAAATTGTACTTGCTCTTTTTTTCCCTCCAACTTCTTCTCTGTGTTTACCTATTATTCAGTGAGCTTCGCTTAATCTGTTGAAGTGCTATATGGTACTATTGAAATGGTTGCGCCACGGCCATATATATTACATATTTCAACCAGTTCTTCCTGTAGTTTGAAGTGTTCAATATAGTACTCCTTGTCCAGGTCTGGGGTAGAGGTGATATGCTATCTTCTTGAGTACAAAGTTAGTGGATTATTCAGGAGGATTAGGCTATTGTCATCTTGCCAACTTCATCTTCTATCACTTCTTTCCTTCTCTCTAGATTATTGTATCCCCAGCTTTGGGAAGTCTCCACATGCCTGTGTTATATCAGTACAAGTAGGATAGTAGTTTAGTATGTGAAGGTCAAGGGTGTTGATCTTAATGTAAATTATATGGTATTCAGCATCTTCCGTGTGTTATTTGGTTTATGTGGCATTGATGTTATTCTTGAACAGTGTTAATATGTCCAATTTTCTCCTATCTATCCCCTCAACTCTAAAATATTGATACATTTGTATATTTAATTTTTATTTTTTTTCATTGAAGCAGGCTTCCTGTATGCAGCATATACTATTAAATTTAATTTAATTTTCTCTTTCTGATGTAATGTGTTTTCTAGTTCTGTTGTGTTGTTAAGTCGGGGGTTCAGGTATTGATCAGTGAGAACCCCAGGGATAGGGGCATGATTATATAGACATATTATTTGGCTGTTAGACATATGCGTGTTGCTTGGACCTTCACAACTCACTCTGTAAAGAAGACCATAAAAGGAGAGTGGCATATTAGCTATGACTATACGCAGCATGGCTATGAAAATTATGACAGTTTCCAAAGCCTTGAACTGAATGAGTGTACAGAAGGCAAAGCATACCTGCATCTTTAGTGACTCGATGAACATAATCGGGAACATATACATGGGTTGCATTCGACAATAATGATTTAATGCAGTCGAGAGGATGAAGTTGGAATGTATCACATTCATTTTCGTGTCCAGGGAAACGAGAGAGCGGATCGGCTGGCTCTTTCTGCTACTGTGTTTGGAGGTAGAGCATGGGATTGTGCAGACAGTTGCCTTTTTTCAAGAAACAACACAAGCAAATATAATTTGTGAGTGTGATTATTCCCTTCCCATGTGCAGAATAATGGAATTATGCTTGAAATGTGGCGTTAACAGAAAATATAGCTACTGGTGGCTTAGAAAAATATATGTCAACGACTAAAATCTAGAAACTGTCGGTGGTCGTGTAATGGTGGATACACTTAAGTGGAAATCTGAGCACACGTGAGTGTCTGGAATGCAATGATGGAGATCCGACGACTAACTAGACATGATGAGTTATTTTTATTTGTTATGCTCAGTTGGCATTATTACTTTCCTAAATTAATTTGGATGTGGTCAAGGTTGGACAGGTTTTATTTTATAGCCATCAACAAATCGACTGACCTTTACGAGGGTCCTAAAAGTATAAATGTCAAACAGAAGAAAGAATCCCCAATAAATTTACTTTTTTAAATTGTTGTGAATGCTGAACGAACGTAGAAAACTAAACAAATGCACCGTTGCAACTTCATAAAGGATGACATCCACAGACTACCTCAATATTTCTGAAGCGTATGTGGTAATGATGGTGGTAGTAGTTATGGTCATGGTACTGATGATGTTGGCAATGACAACGATGTTAAAAACATCTATGAAATAGAAAGTCGTGCGTGAACCAAAAAAAAGGAGAAACAAAAAATAATGAACATTTTTACCTTCTAGGCATATCATAAGAGATGACTAAGGAGTCATGGAGTTGAGTTCGTTGTCTCATTCCACATACGGTCGAAGTGTCTCAGAAGTCATTTTGAAGTAGAATGTATCATTCTATATGCGCAGATATCGCATCAAAGTTGTAAACCATGACACAATCCGTTGTTAGGACTACACACTATTATTCTGCAGGAGTTTGAGTTTGATCGCAGAAGAAGAAATAACGACATAATATTCACAAATTCTCCCCCCACCGCCCCACATAATAATTATTCTGCAGTGAGAACCATGAAACTTTTCATAAAGTCCAAGTACTGTTTATCACATCACTAACAGAACCAGAAATATGAGGTAGCTTCAAAACGTTCCCGTAATAGTCATCTAGTGTTTAAATGAAAGATGATGTTATGGAGAATGCATGTTTAGAAGTTGGTAATAACCGTTACAAAATGACTTGGAAGACATGACATTCACATATACGTTGAAGAACTGATACAGATGTTTGTGTTTTGTGCTAGCTGCATCGTGAAAATTGCAAATATCCTTGATTAAACAATGTAAACATATGTCAAAACCTGTGTTTTTCTTGAGAGGTCACCTCAGAGATAGTAACATTGCTTAATAAATCTTATACGCATGTGGTTGTTTCTGTGGGTCTCACCAATGACCCACTAGACATACCATCCATGCAACAGAAAACCTTAGTGGATGACATGCCGTTATATTGAGGTTATCTTCTTATAGAAGCTTCATGGCACGTCATCTATACAATCATGATTTTGTTTTGTTGTTGAAATGTTTTACATGTTTGCCAGAATATATATGTATGCACCCTCTGTGGTTGGGAGGGATCCAGAGATGTACTGTGCAGCACTGAGGAGGAGGAAACTGACATCACTGTTTTTCCTATGGCTGAGGCCCATCATAGAGGCACAGTGACTCAGGACGTGACAATCCTTTTGACTTGAACATTTGGTTGCATGCCTGGAGCAATAGAGAAGTTCGGCATAACCAGTAGTCAACTGGTGGCGGGGAATGAGCACAGTGAACCCTATCTTGACTACAGTGGCTAGGAGCAGTGCATAGGTTTAAACCTACCTTCCTGGAGGTGTGATAGTTATTCTCTGGCACTGTCCCGGGGTCGGCCGAAAATCCACAGACTTCCCAGCAATATAAAGCCATCTAATGGCATTAGGTCAAAGGGCATGAGCCCATGGACCGCTGGATCAGCAACCAACCAACCAACCAATAAATCTTATGGTGATATCGCAATGAAGATATTGCAAGTATATGTGTAGCACAATCGTTTCCGTGAAGGTCATCACACAGTTGTTTTTTTATGCTACATGAAAATTCATCGGCACATCGATCCTTACTGGTAAAGCAGTATCTTGCAAAGCATAATACGTTTACATTGAAACATCTTTCATATTCTTCCGACCTTGCACCGGCTGATTTTTCTTGTTCCTTCGACTGAAATATGTAATGAAAGTGCAGCGATCTGAAATATAACATCATTCATTGATGTGTGCATTATTTCAATGAATGTTTTTAGACTAGTCCTCAATGATACATACAACACATTGTTAAAGGACGTGGTGCCAGCTTTTTAAGTGAAATTCAAGTTTCACGTGACTATCGTAGTGCGCCCTCTTACATCTGTTGCATTTACCAACACAATTGAGAACTGAATACTATTTCTTCACTGCAATAACTCATTAGTTTGAGAATATAATTACTGCATATATGTAGTGTTAAGTAGACATTGCTACACAACTATATGTCTATTTCGACAATACGATAGTTGAGTATGAACTCCAGGCAGACTCATAGATGCTCATTCTTCTTCTTCTGCGTTCTCAAACTCCTGTAGATTAGCAGGATGTAGTCCGGAGAACGGAATGCGTTGTCATGGTTTAAAGCATTGCTGCGATTATGCGCCTTTCGGTCTGACATATCCACCTTCAGCATGGCTTTGGGTCTTTGACCCTATATGGGATGGGGCAGCAAACTCCATCCCATAACCTCCTAAGTCGCCGTTTACGACATGCGTGGAAGGTAAACAGTGTTGCTATTCTTTGCTCCCCTTTCTGGCCCCGGCAACACATGGGCGATAGATGCTCAATCTCCTTCTGTAGATGTCGAAGGGTAAGAACAAGCCCATATAAAATTAAAGCGAGCTAGATAGAGAAAACCTCCTTCCCGACCTCCAATATATTACATCATTGTGGTATATGAAATCATCAAAATTCCCATACAAATGAAGAAATAACCTTTTTACGGTCAACCATAATAATAATAATAATACAACCCATAACCCGTCAGGGTCATAGGGGTATCACATTGAGATATTATATCTCACATGTCTATCTTCCACCATCCTGATGATTTTGGAAGCTTGTATCCGCTAATGTTTTTCTTACCACCTCGTCTTCTTCCACTCTCCACCGTATCTTGAAGAACATCTCTTCTCATCAAGAAACGACTACTCGCGTGCCCGAACCACCGGAGTTTACAAAGTTTCACGATTGCTAACAGTGGTTCTTGTGGACCACTAATACATTAATTATATCATGCACAAACACATTGGTCTTATGTTCTCTGTAGCAGATACCCAACACAAGTCTCGAGCATTTGTTTTCAAACGCCTGGATTATTCGAAGTCTGCAGTTTGAGTCCAGGTCTCACAGCCATATAGAAATATTGACAGAACTAAATATTTATATAATTTACTCTTAATACATTTGGTGATCCTGTTTTACCAAATGCTAGTTAATCTTGTCACGGCGGCCATGTCCATTGTCAGTTTTTCTTAACTTCAACTGTTGATTCATCATGACCACTAATCTGGGCTCCCAAATAAGCTAACGCAGATTCCTCTTCAAGGCCTCGATTAAGCTTTATATTGGTTGGAATTACCTTACTACTGCTATTCACCAAAACTGTACTCTTAATTGCACTGTTCTCCATGCTACGTTTTTTTGCTAGATATTCCCAGTCTTATTGTTAACTCATATAGTCTTTACTTAATTTAAATTCATACTTAATGTCTCAAAATAACAGTTCATTAGACTTATTTTAATAAGGCGGTGCCCAAATCCCCCACAATGAAATGACCACACACACAAAAACACAGCCTATATGGCGCGCAATTTTACCGAAAGGTAAACCATCTCCTTATCGAAAACACATCTAGGACACTTGGTCAAGTCTTATATTGATTCCTGTAGCTTTCCAGTTAAACACGCCGCCTCGCAGGTACCTATATATAATAGTACTAGATGTAATACAGAATATCACTAATCACAGCATATGTACGTCATCTACGACAATGATTCTCAAACTCTTTTATCTGTGGACCTGCCTCACATACCTCACCCGGTCCCCCACATTGAGACAATTTTCATGACTCCACCTAACAAATAGGTTGTCTACTGTAAAGCTGAGCAAGCTTTATTAAAGACGATTCATATATATCTTAAAGTTGATTCACGTACATCAGGGACGATATAGATCAGTGGTGCTCAGCTAGGATGTATGATTGGGACCACGGAGAAACAAAATGAAAATTGCGGTGGGGCATATAATCTTTCTGGGACTGTGAAGCACCATCTACCTTTGAACACAATTTAGACAGATATCAATGAATCAACGTTAAGATATATACGAATCAACTTTAAGATATACGTGAATCAATTTGAAGATATACGTGAATCAATTTGAAGATATATTAATGAATCAGCTGTAAGATGTGTTCCTACCATAGCTTATCTTGCTTATATGTTTATGCAAGAATAGCACTTGCCAGTATAATATATACCAGAACGGCGCTTGCTCTATTATATACGAGAGGGGCGCATTTCTATCTAATCTATATGAGAGGGGCACCGTCTTTAATGTATACTAGGCATGGGGGCGGTCGTACTTGTCTATCTAATTTGTACGAGAGTGCGCTGATAGGAAAAGTTTGTGAACCACTAATTTGCATGATCAAAGCGTGCAGAGGTTTGAGAACCGTGTGCGGTGTTAGTTTGGGGGGGGGGGGGGGGGTTGAACTGAAGTATGCCTTGTTCAACATGTTCTTATTTTATTTAGATCGATGGTTTACATCAGGACTAAGAAGAGAGAACAGGTACTAAAGATAACACACAGAAACCCAACGTACGAAATAAGTATGTGACTCGGAATAAATGTCTAAATGTGTTTGTCCAATTTTGGTGAACTTTAATGGCCAGCACGTTGTGTCAATATAACCGTACTTTGACCTTGGACTGTGTACTCAAGTAATCACTTAGGGTCGGCAGCACATTATGAAAAACAACACGCGAGACGAAACCATTTACTTGGTTACTTTCTAAAACGTCTGTCTCCACATTTTCAAATGTGAATTGTCCGGCTGTATAATGTGGGGAGAACTTATAATGTGGAAACAAACCGGTGCACTGGCACAGTGAGTGTGGTATTCTAAAGTTGATGATTTGATCATTATCTGGACTGACCTGTTTAGACAATTATGCTTTCCCTATTGCCATTTATTAGGCACTATATCTCTCGTGTGTTCTGGAAAGAGAAGCAAAGATTGTCAACTCTTTGACATGCTTAAACTAAGGATGTTTGGAGTTTACTATCTCATCCCATACAATGTTAAAGTGGCCGATGAAATCAAATGTATCCGGCGGAAATATCGCAGCCAAACTGTAAACCAAGACATACACATTCCTTTCTCTGGACTACTTCCTGTTAATCCGCGAAATATTTAAAACTAACACCGAAGATACAAGAATATACTGCGCATTATCTGCTGGAAAATTATTCGACTATGTGGATAACTATGCTGATTCTCCATATTAATATATCTGCTGTCTACTTTCTCACAGTTCAGTTCGGTGTTTATGCATCAGTCTTTTTATATCTATTACGTTTCTCTTTCCGGGCCATTACAATATTTATGCCAAACTTCCACAATCTTGAGAGCAACCACAATTCACATTTCCGAAAATCATCTGAATGGCCGAGATCCCTCAATGCCAGTGCCGGATTTACCTATAAGCTAAACAAGCTATAGCTCGGTTTTGGGGGCCTTACAAATCTTTTTAAATTTCACTATCTATATTCTTAATCGTTAAAGGGCCCCATATCTCACACAGCTTAGGGCCCTATCAATTCTAAATCCGGCCCAGCTCAATGCATTATGTCAGTGACGATACAATGTTATATCTTTTGATAATGTGGCTGTGCTCGTCCTGCATCAGCTCACTTCTTCTTCATCGTTCTTCAGTCAGATATCAGGTTACAGCACCAATAGTTTCAATGAATTGTGTGATTCGCTTCAGGTCATCCATGGAACCCCTCAAGTCTGGAAGCAGTGCCGTCTCAGTAGGCCATATTTTCTCCCTCTCTTCTTGGTAGAGCTGACAGGCATGAAGATTGTGGTCTGCAGTCTCTGGGCTCAGTCCACAGGTCTGTCTCACTAATCTTCAGCTTTCGGAACATGTGACTTCTCAGTCTGTTGTGACCAGTACGTAGTCTGAAGATGATTGTTTGTTCCTTGCGTGACATTTGGTGGTAGGTGTCATTTGGTTCTGCAGTTGGGTGCATTTGCTTCCACTTTTCTTATATTCTGCTTTTAACATGGTCTTACATTCATAGTATGTATTATCATTTTCTATTTGCTCCAGTGATCCCCCTTTCCTTGCCAGGAGATCAGCTTTTTCATTTCCAGGTATGCCACAGTGACATGGGATCCACTGCAGTACTGTTTCTTTGGTAGTACTGCTGAGGTGTAGTAAGCAGGCCGTAAGTTCATTCATGCTCGTGTTCTTTGGATCTTTCAATGCCTGCAATACTGACTTTGCATCCGTTAGAAAAACTACATGTCTGTTGTGACTCGGCAAGCAATTCATGAGCATTTTGGCTGCCTCTATTATGGCTTCCATTTCTGCTTTGAAATGTATGGAATGTTTGCCTGTGGGTATGGATTTCTCTATTTCTTTTCCATCTGGTGTTACTATATATATTCCTGATCCTCCATCTAATACTGCCTCTTTCGCTGATCCATCTGTATATACATTTGTCCATATATCCTTTGGATATGCTTTCTGTATGTGATTCTTAGTTGTCTCCTTTAGTACTTGTATGGTAGTTTCTGTTTTCTAAATAATGCTTGGTATATTGTCCATAATTCTTGGGAAGTTTTTCCTGTCCCATGTTGGGCATCTTCAGCTCCCTCATGTCCTGACGACTAACAGAAATATGAAGACAACCTTTCTAGTCGAAAGATTACGTCAACAACTCACTGACCTTGGACGACTTCCGCTTCATGTTGGTTGAGTCATTAAGTATGCATGCATGCATGAGAATAGTCCTATGACACTATCCATAACAATGTCTTCACCATAGCTTTCATCTCTGTCGTGACTGTGGTTATGCTGAAGGCAACGTTGGATTCCTTTACGATTTTCCGCTGGACAGTAGAACAGCATTGATGAAGAATTGCTGGCTCGTCAGCTATAGATGGTCACTTCATTTTCTGCAGTGTTATCAATAAGCGCCCTGGCGTGAGTCCACAGTCTCCGGATTCATTTGTCACTGTTGCTTAAACTATATATAAATGTGTATATATGACTCATTATTGCGAAATTATTTCTCAGCGTGTCGTAAATATTAATGGTCGTGCTATTCTGTGACACACCTACCAATATTACAACTGAGTATAGTTATAACGAGTGGATGCCGAGTGTGGCGCCTTCATGTGTATCAATCAATATATGGGCAAATGAGTCAGTCAAACAATAATCTCATATGATAGTATGACAAAGGGATGTCATTTGTTGAGAGATCTCATACTATAATGCCTTGTATTTGGAAATGAAATGGCCCTTGCTCGCTCAGGTGTTTGTCCTATAGCATCAGACATGAGTTCTCATTAAGGTGTCGACTATATGTCATTCTTTTGATTGCAGAGCAAAATGATATCCACATATCGACATTTTGCTGTATTTGTAATCACCGGAAATGTTTTTATCTCTGGCACTACTGATGTTGTTTTTATTTCTGTGATTAACGACTGCTCTTTCTCTACCGCATTACTGGATGTCTTTATCTATGAAATTACTGGATGTGTCTCCATCGACGCCAGCTCCTTGCCGTGGAAAACTGGCTTCGTCCAGCCACCAGAGGCTGGAAACTAAGACTAGGGAGAACATCATGGAAAGAGAAGAAAACAAATAAAGAGGTGCTAAAGACAATATGAAGAAAGAACTACTAAGAGAAATAAAGATCAGGCAAATAAAATACTTTGGACACATTAAAAGACATGACACCTTTATTGAAGACCTTACTTGAGAGTAAAGTCAAAGGGAAGCGAGCAAGAGGTAGGCAGAGATACAAGTGGGAGAGTGACATTACACGATGGACAGGTTACAGTATAGCAGAGTGCACCACCAAGACAAGAGATACGTTGCAGCCAACCTTCGTTGCGGAGACGGCACTTGATGATGATGAGCTATGAAGTGGATACCATCACATTGTGGAATACCTGGAAACGAGAAACCAGATCGTCTGGCTAAGGGGGGGGGGGGGGGGAGTTGTTTAATATCAATCAGGTATGCCAATAACGCACCATTAAAAGAAACACGATCAAGGCAATTAGAAAGCCAACTTCATCTCAGGATGACTACTCAATTATGAACAGAACAAGTTATCATTCTGCGTCTCCGAACAGGACACAACCGACTCCGCCACTACATGTATACAAAGTTCAAGATTGGCAACACGGCCATGTGTACAGGCACCAGACCGTATTCTTCAGGAATGCCTAGAATATGAAATGCTGAGGCAAATACACTAGCTCAGAGAAACAACAATAGAAGAAAAACTCTATTGGACCTCTGTACCAGCTACTGAACACAAGTTTATAGTAGAAACAAAACTTCAGATATAGGCATGTTCCGGGCGAACGAAAAAGAACTCGATGTGTCTTTATCTATGATATTACTGGATGTAACTGTATATATGACATTACTGGATGTGTTATCTATGTGATTACTAGGTATTGCTTTGTATCAGTATTGGATGTATCGTTCTCTATGTCCTTACTGAATGTGTTTTATCAGTGACATTACTGTAGGTGCCTTTATGTCATCAATGGGAATGTCTATCTACTCGTATATCACAACTGGATATGTCTTTAAAGGTAAAGGTATGTCCCAAGGCAGCAACCTGCCGTCAGGGATAAAGATAACTCTCTACATGTACTAAGCCATAGAAAATATTAAGCGGAGTTGTCAGTTCCCTTCCTTGCTGTCTGTACCTCCCTAGCTCATGCGTCTGGTACCATTTACAGCTGCGTTAACTGGAGGAACGGTCGTGTCAGGCGAGAAATCATGACCCGGATATTTTCCTACTAGATCAACGTGTCTCAATCTATATCATTAATCGATGTATCTTCATTTATCTCATTACTGGATGTGTGTTTATTTATATCATTAATACATGTTCCTGTATCCATGTCATTACTGGAAGTGTCTTTTTTTCTATGCGATTAACAGATGAATGTATCTACGTCATTACTGTATGTGTTTTTATTTATGTGATTACTGGATGTGCATGTATCTTTGTCATATCAATCTCTCTCAAATATGTGTTCTTGACAGTCCCGTGATGTCCTCCCATTTGACATCAGTTAGTCTTGACAGCTGTGATAATTCTGTGATGGAGTTGTATTCAGCGTTAGGGATCTGTGGAAAGTTTTTACCTCTTATTTATATTTACTTGTGACAAGTTTTTGCTTCCTTCACTGATGGAACTGCACAGTTTGTGTACTGTACCTAGTCTTTGCTAGTCTGTCAGATGCCTAATTCCAGTAAACCGGTAGGGATCTACTGCAGTATCTCGTTGTTACCTGTTTTTGTTATATCTGTAGGTTCATTTTGAAAAGCCTGGAGATTTGACATAGGTCACACAAAGATAAAGACGGGATGGTTTAAACATGACCTCACTGGATGAAATAAGGCATTGGCTAACCCACGACACAGTCACTACCCTTGTCTGACCTATAGAAACTGATCAATTGAATCAGCCACGAGTGTTGTGGCACAGTAATGAGTTAGTCCACAAGTATATTTCATCTGAAATCGGTCATGAACGTGAGGAGTTAAATCCCTTAACACTTTGGGACAATAGAGTATGACATTCCGGACTAAAACTAGTCAATCAGCTTCTGCCTCTTCTTGGAAGCCCTTACTGAAACTACTTAATTGCTGACACGGTGTCTGCTGATGAGACACCAAAGCTGAGATTACGTGGGACTACCATGCAATGTCGGTACATAACTAAACACCAAAGATAATATTGCCTAGATGGACAGATACGTGTTTTCTACACTAGTTATTACGATGTATTCTAAAACCGGACTTCCTGTGTAGACATGTCAAACTGCAACGAGAAGACTTTCTGTGTAAGTGGCAACATTATTATTTTGCTGACTTAAGTTTAGTTTTGCCTGTTTAGTTTTGTCAGCCCTGACCTATACAATATCGAAACCCTAATATTTGTTTCCTCAGTTAAATTCATTCTGCAATTGACCAGTTGCAATAAATGCATTTCTTTTGTTGACAAAAATTAAATAGACTCCCGTGTACAAATTTTGCATAAAGTTTATAGCAAATAGCAATTTAGTGGCCATGCAGAGTGAATTTCTACCTCCTTGTGTCAGCACTACACTACATCCTCTTCCTGCTAACACAACTTTTTACAGACAGACACAACAAAACAAAAACACAAGAAATATAAGCATAAAAACTTCAATGAAGTGTGTATTGATTTGTAGTGTACAAAAAGTACAGCACACACAAAATATGGGGACAAGGCTGCACAATAAGAAAGACAATTCTCAGAACCCTCATACTGATATTTCTTGGAAATTGCAAACATCATACAAGCAATCAAAGACAATCAATATTAACATAAACATAACAAATACTTTTTAAAAAAAATTTAATAACTCAAACTGGGCTCCAAAAATGTTTTCTTAATGTGCGGACTTGACATCACAAGTAAAGGCTAAAGAAGAGCCAGCCACACAATTGATTTTTCTGCGAGCTCATAAGTTTGATCAGTGAGATAACTTTTATTTGTGCAGCTCACATTAGCTCATTAGTAATAAGTGAGAAAACTGAGAGCTTATAGTTTGAGCAGTCAGATAATTAGTTATCTGTAGAGCTCAAAAGTTTAACAGTGAGAAAAGATAGAATGTAGATTAATTACCAGTGACATAGTTACTGAAAGACCTATTTACTTCCAGCTCAAAAATTCATTAAATGTTTCCAGTTCTTAAGTCTGATCAATTACTGCAACTAGCTAATGCACTCAAATCACTTGTTAATGTGTGCACGGCTGAAAGAACTAGTTACTGGGAGTGCAACTGATCAAGTCTAAATCAGTGAGATAATTACTGCAACTGATCAAGTCTAAATCAGTGAGATAATTACTGAAACTGATCAAGTCTCGTGAGATAATCACTGAAACTGATCAAGTCTAATAAGTGAGATAATTACTGGAGCTGAGCTCGCTAGATCATGTGATATCAATAGAAGCTATTGATCAAGTAAAGCTCTCTTCTAAGGCTTGCAATGTAAATAAACTAACACTGCAGCCTCAATAAATGTTAAATAAAATATATTTTGAATTTCTCAGAAAGAGCATTAACAGTTAAATACATTAATGATTATTTGTACAAGTGAAAATGAGAAAGAATCAGCTTACTAACAGACACACAAATGCCAGTTGAGCTGTCCAGTCTTTAACACACATCATTTAATCAAATCAAAGCAATATTTGAGATGCAGCTCGGTTTCCCTCTTGCAAATTATTACTATAGGATAAGGCAGTGATTCTCAATTTCGTCCATGGCTCACTTCGATTTTTTTAGGCGGCCCCTCAAGGGGAGCACAATAGCCTAGTTGATAACTTACTTGCTATCACCGGGGTACAGTGTGTCAGGTTCGAAATCACTACCGACATATAGAAAATCCGGATTGTGATTTCTGCTTGCCATGACCACTCCTCCAGTCGACTCAGCTGTAAATGAGTACCTGACGCATGAGTTAGGTGAGGTAAAGACAGCAAGGAAGGGAACTGGCCAGCCCACCTAATAGTTTCTGCGGCTTAGTACATGTAGAGTTACCTTCGTCGCTGCCATGAGACATACCTACCAATGATAACAAAAAGCTATTCTACTTATAGGATTTCATCAATTTCATACTGTCAGCGTAATTACCACCTTTCTTTGGTAGTCGCTACGTATCCATATTTCAACACAATCTTCATCACACTGCGGTCCACCAAGGATCATATGATCCAAGTTGAAAACCACTGCTTTCAAGGTATCGCTTTGAAGTGTTGACATACAAAGACAGATTATTACGGGAAGGTGAGGAAGCCTGGAACACAATCAGAATATCAAAAGCGAGTGGCTTATGGTCCAGAAAGGAATGAAATTTCAATGAAGCATCTGGGTTCAGTTTTTGCACAGTGCATACGTTTTTGAAAAACCTTGAACTGAGCTAATCATTGCAAAAACTAGTGTGCTACATATTAAAGATTATGCTGATCTGAAATAACACAGTCGAACTATTATTAAACGTGTTGTACACAGGGCCTGGCATTCCCGCGGCGTTAAACGCGAGGAAATTAATGATTCTGCATGATTATGTTATAGGCTGAATAATACTTGTCCTTAGACTACAGGGGTTGGGAGTCAGATGACATCACCTGTCCAAATTTAAATACAAGGCCACAAAACATAGACGTGCATGGAGTTGGGAAGTGACGCAGTAATATGGCTGTTAAGACGGGTTTCACAATTGTATATAAGGGCAAAAGGGAGAATTGCGGATGTCACGCACTGGTAGAGACTTCACCTGTCCTATACTGCCAACACGCGTGTTAACCGGTAACGACAATAGGACGCATTGTACACCCCGCGAATTCACTACAGTAGTACAGGCTTACATTATCTGAAATCTTGAATTAAGGGAACATAATATCCAAGATGCACACAAGAATAAATGATATTGTAATAGAGGTGTCCAGGAGAGAATTCAAATATTATGGGTAACTCGAAACTACTGCTTTGATAGAAAGTTATACATTTAGGTCAACAATGTGTCTACCTGGACACATTGCGCGTTCACATGCATGGTTAAACAAATTATTAAGCATGAAATGCTGGAAACATAGCTGCCTTAAGTTAACATTCAAGGAGACCCAACCAATTTCTTTAGTTTATGAGTGGAGAACTGCAAATATATATTCAGCAGAAACCTCGAGTGGAGAACTGCAAATATATATTCAGCAGAAACCTCCTTCCCCCCCTCCCCGACATACATGTTTGCGTAAACAAAATTTTCCATTTGTGACCTGTCAAGTCACACAAAACTGCATTAAGTATGCATAAATACCATGAAAAAGTTCCGCATCACAAGATGTTCACAAAAATATCAAATTAGAGAAGCCATGAACACTGGTCACCACTTCCACAAATGATAATGGGCAAATGAATGCCATTACTGAGTCAACACAAAATAATTTAACATAAATAATACAAACTGTCTCTGACATTTTGTTTTTAAAAAAAATTAATCTAATGATAATTGCTTATGTGTAATTGCTGATAAAATGTTATAAATTAGGACAAGAAAAATAACTTATGAAGATTACACATGAACAATCATACAAAAATAATAAATTGTAAAGCAATCAACTGTTCATAGACGTTTGTCGTCATGCACCATACCTGCCAAACTCTTAGTACCCTGTATTTTAGTACAGAATACACTCAACATCCTGTGTGAGTACCTTATTAAACATAATGCAGTTGTATTCATTGATGAGAATATACCAGAGTATATTCTGTACAAAATACAGAAATTCTGCACTAGTTGACCTGGTATGTGTCAAATGGGCTTTCATGTAACAAAATGTTCAGAGGAAGATTTAATGACATAGATATCAGTTACAGAAACTGATGAGTACATATTTAAAACCCGCAAATTAATATACAAGATACACCACACCATTAAGGCATCTCTGGGAAAGGCACCTAGGGAAATCTTAATGCCACAATCTTTGGCTGTCACCTGGCTTGCAATGTATGCCCCATAGCAATCTATTGTAGCATGGGTCAGATAATACTTTGTAATGGACAATGTCAATTCAGTCAGTGGTCAGTCTTCATGTTTTGTTATTTATTTCAAATGAAAATTGGTCCGCATTTTAAAAAAAAATTCCGCTCCACCTGTTGATTTAGACAATGAAAGCACCAAGGGTATATCTAATATGTAATAAATAAAAAAAAAGTAACTTCATATTTCACAGATAATTGATACAGGAAATAATGGAACTGAAAGATAAAGAAGACAAGACAAGATAGAATCAATTACAAGAATGTTCTGAGTTACTTCCCTGGAGCTGCACAAAACCTTGGCCTAGTTGGATCATTGCCCAATTTTATGAAAATGGAGATTAGGGGTGAGTTGTTGAACAGAGAGTTAAGTGCTGGTGTTAACAGTAAAACAGATTAATATATAGTCTACAAATTAGGAGTTTCATGGGCACTACAACATTTTAATCAAGCAAATCTCATCATCATCATCGCACATCTTGTGAATGCTAATTGAGAAAGACTACAAGTTGTTCCCTGAAGACATCTGGAAATAAATACTCTATAAAACAACAGAATAATCCACTAAGAAAAATATAGTAAAATGGAATAAAATTAAAGAAACATGAAGTATGAACACAAAAGTGGAGGTTAAAACACTTAAATGCAATATATAAAAAAATAATAAACATGCACTCAGATCTACACTAGATTAGGCAATGTGCAAAATGTGTACAGAATAATCTTTTATTGCAACAGCTGTGATTTAATTGTATTAAGTTCTTTTTAAAGAATTGTACAAATGCCATTTACCTAGAATTGAGTTTTACTCAATTTTGGCTCATTAAAGATTAAGAAAAGTTGACATTCATCTCATATGAACTCTTTATCTCTTGACTTCACAGCACTGTTTTGTTGTCATTTCAGCCACTCTAGCACGAAATTTTATGGCTGGATAATGTCATAATAAAATAAATCTTATACACAGATTTATACATATCTTTTAAAACTGTACATCTAGACTATGTTCTTGAACAATAATACAGGAGTCATATTTGCAAGGCAGTTCAGTACTGTGCAATAGTAACCTGTGACCTCCAGTTGGTAAACATTTGGTTAGATAAGCTTTCTGTACTTCCCCCATGGTTGCTGCTGCCATCAGAGCCTGTCGGAGAATTGTGAGATGAATCAATGGACTTAATAACTGTTGAGTAGTAATTATCATATGGTTGCCAATATGTTTGTCTTGTGTCCATATAAGAACAGTTATCCAACTTGACGGATTGTGAAGTGGCAGAGGACAAATTCTTAGGAGCGTTGTCAAGAAGAACTTCCTCAGAATTGAACATGGTAACTTCACTAAAGATGTCCCTCTCTTCTGTGCCAATTAACCTTGGCTCATTGTTGTTTGCACTATAAATGTTGCTATTGTCATTGGTGCAATTTTGGTCAATTTTCATGCCAGAAAATCGTCTGTCTAAATCCTGAAGATTGTAGATATTTCGGCTATAGTCAACGTTAACTGTGAGTGAATTAAACTGACGGTTGTCCATTTTCCCGGCTGTCACTCTGGGATTCTCCGTTTGATAGGTAAAAATGTTGAAGTCACTACCTGAAGGACTCAATGAAGGACTGCTGCTGCCACTATTTGAGTGCATACTTGCATCTCGAACAAGTTTTGGGGATGAGTTTGTTGGTTTAGTTTCATCCTCATGGATGAAGTGACACCTGGGACCATAAGGACAGAATCCAACTGTATGGAAAGTACGGCACAGTTCAGTCTTGTATTTAGGATGACGAGCAAGATTCCTAAGTTCATGGTAGCCATGAGCAAACTGGCACTTATCCCCATATTTGCATGATCCACTCTCCTCAAAGGGTCTGCACAATTCTGTCTTATATCGACTAGAGTTCACTAACTTCTGACATCCATTTTTATCATTGTCATTATCACTCCAACTACGATCCAATTTGCGGTGAGGAGATGTGTTTCCACAAGAGGCAGTGATGGATGAAAATGAGCTGTTTGCTTCTGAAGTTAAGTTGTTTGCACCTAGTGTAATGTCCATTAAAAAATTGAGTTGGTTGTCTAACTGGGTAGAGCTGCAGCTACTGCTACCACTTGCAGTGCTACCGTTGCTGCCACCAGACAAATTTCGCACACGAGTATTTTGATAGTTACAGGGAAGCATGCTGCTAATAGTACTTCGTCGCTCGGGAGGTGGATCTGTACCAATCCTGAACAGACCAACTCGTGTATTCTGCAAATAAAGAAACATATTGTATGAACAATTTCAAATGGGCTACATTCTATACACACACATATATAGTTAATATAGGTTATACGTATATAAGTGATTCAAAGTAGAGGTTTGTACTCTGGTGCCACTAGTCTCTCAACAGAACAGCACGTTGCCTACTGAGAGCGCCATCAATTATATATGATTATATATATAGCTTGAAGCTATAATCCCCAAGTAACTGAGAAAATGCAACTAAACGAGAATATGGTCTGGTATTAACACTAACTCATGGAGATCCTGATGGGGTATGTTGGCCTATATGTTTTTAGTGCTTACGAATATTCCTATACACTGCAGAATTTCAATGGGAACTAAAACACACAAGTGTGGAAATTAAAACTGTGCAATTGTTACAACACAGTCTCCTAGCACTTTTTGAACTGTCTCCATAAGAATCAGTGACCCCTTTTTAAGGAAGCAAGTTATCTGCACACAAATACATTGTGATTGACCACCAATAGTTTAAAGGAAAACATCCAAAATATATTTTTTGAGTACAATATAAGTCAACAATTTACACTGTGTAAGTGGTTAACACATTGTAACTGGTTAACAAGCTTCCAAATACACGCTTGAGTTTTCCTTAACATTATATATTCCTTTTTTAATGTTAAAATGAAGCTTTGAGAATTCACCCACACTGAGAAATATTGACATAAAAGCAACAAAGACTAGGAATACAAATTGCTTTAAATCAATATTTTTTGTAGTTTACTATTTCAGCCAATGATTACATAGAAAACCTTTCGCGACCCCACAGCAGTACTATGAAATGTAGTTGTCTACTAAGGGACAACTGTACTTCTCACAATCCATATGTGAGACTGCTATAAAACTGTGGGGCCTATAACAATACTACTTGCGTAGAACACACATTTAATACGCTTCACAATGAATGTACACATTTACAAACGTTTCACTTTTGTCTTGTATTTTCTAGAATTCTATTGCTTCCCTCTCAATACCCTATAGTCAGTCAGTCCTATGTTTCTTGTAAATTTATCAAACGTGTTCTACATATGTATTTTCCACAATAAACATCCATTTCAGACATTCAACAGTAATAAATGCATATCAGAACTAACTCTCAGAACACATACATTCAAACAAAATGAATAATATTTGTTAAAATGCTAAATCGCTGAGCTCAATAATAACACTGCAGTATTTGCCTGATCTGTGGATGTCTTATTTTGCACCACTAATAGAAGTATTGAATGAACGAGATTGTTATAATAGTTATACTAAAGTGTCTGGGTTAAAATAAAGAAATTATTGTAATGTCTGAGATATACCACATAATTAATGAAGGCAAATTTCACAAGTGTTTTGACGATAAGATTTTTTTTCTTTACATTTTTGAAAGGAAGACTAAAAAATATATTATTTAGTCTACAAGTCACGTCCATTCCCTCTAATATAAATGCAAATAAATTTTAACATTTGTAAATGACAAGGTTCCATAACAGTCAACCTTAATCGGCATTTCCAACTCTGACAAAACAAAACGTATGTACCGCCAAGACCGTCTCCAGTAAGACCTGCTATCTTGAATTGTCACGTGACCTGACGGGGCCCTTGGGCTTTCCGTTGGTTACAATTTATATAGTTGGAGTCACCATACTATTTTTGGCATGGAATTCCAAGTATGTAAATAGTGACCAACAGAATCCCGACAATAATCAAGAGCGTAACGAATGCGGTCCTAATTAATTCAGCTAGAAGAGTCTTTATTGGAGAATAGGAAGCCTTGGTACCACATCAAACATAAGTACTTAGCAATAAATCTACCTATGGAAGAGAAGCGCCAAAAACTAACTTAATGTTTACTAATAAGCCTCTACAACAACGATGTGAACCACGACATTCACTGTTTTGTATGACCTAATATAACCAACGTGAAACAAGCTCCGCGGTTGATTTATAGTATACTATAAAGTATAGTATGGCCAAGGCCTACTTTATATTTTTTTAAACGTCCATAATGGATCTACAGCAACTAAATTTAACTTGTCTACTTCATAATACAACGCTATTAGACTAAATAATACAATACAAGAATATTAAGCATCTAGAATTGAATGAACACTCCACAAAATACTAAATAGTGTATATTTAGAATCACAAGAATTCTCTAGGACAGGGGTGGGCAAACTTTTTGTGCAGAGGGTCGCATTGAAAATTGTAAAGCTATTGGAGGGCCGCATATAATATTATGTATGTTTTTGTTTAAAATTCTCGATAATTAAATATTTTATTGTAAAGAAAGGTAGTTTTACATAATGTAGATAACTTCTGAAATAAATTACATTTCTAACAGGCTTACACTATAACAGTATATTTTCTAATATGGATAAAAGGTTTTGCAAATATTGTATCAATGTTCGTGTATTTAAAAATGTGTTTGAGGGCCGCAATTTATCCAATGGCGGGACGCATGCGGCCCGTAGTTTGCCCACCCCTGGTCTAGGAGAGTTCACCGACAACCATTTAATGTTAAGGGATGGATTGTGGGCGTATATTCGGATGAGCTCCTTGTGAGACTGGCCGGTGGTGAAAAGAAACGTTTCAAGAACTCTTTTAAAGTATCTCCAAAGAGCTACAAGACTGACACCACATCCTGGGAGTCTTTTACTTCACAATCGCCCAGTGTAGAGCAGAAACTCTATCAAAGGTGTTTGTGCCGAAGAGAATCCTCAAAGAGGTGAGGAGAAAACATGCTGCCCGAAAAGGCAGAACACTGATGAGAACACACGTCCAATTCCATGTTTCCCAAATGTGGCAGGGGATTATATGCCAGGATTGAACTTATAGCATCTCCGCACACGCTAGAGAATGCAACACAAGCCTGAAACTCTTGTCACCGCCAGAGGCGGACGGCTATTTTTTCGGGTAGTTTTCTGAGATCGGGGAGCTAGTTCAGAGTACATTTAGATCAGTCTGTCGGGTCAGAAGAATATTGTTTTAGGGAGGGGAGAGACGCACTAGGTCCATCATCGGTTAGGCCTACAGAATAATGTCTGCAATAGGGCCTACCACAATTACACCGTTATACATCAGAGCCTAGAACACAAGTACTTCGCAATCGTTCACTACATTACAATTTAATACTGAATGCATCGTATCCAGTACAACACGCTAACATTACAATTTATACAGTGTGTGTCAAGATACACAACAAACAAAACTATTACAAACTGCACAAGTCTAGTCAGTATCAGTAAGATGAAACAAGCAAATGTTATATTAATATTATGGAACTAGATATAATTATTGTTGTACACAATAAGATGACACGGCTATTGGCGTAGATAAGTGGGCCTATATGTACATTTTACTGCGAGCGGTAAAACTTATCTTTAAAACTCCCGCGCTGTTTTGAGAATAAATACAAGTAGACCTATTCTAAATGATATTTACTGTT
Source organism: Meghimatium bilineatum (assembly GCA_034231615.1). Lineage (NCBI taxonomy): Eukaryota > Metazoa > Mollusca > Gastropoda > Stylommatophora > Philomycidae > Meghimatium > Meghimatium bilineatum. The sequence goes on along the minus strand of CM067322.1, from coordinate 45,545,895 downwards.
TTCTGTACGATAAATCTTGAGAAAAAACAGTTTTAAAATACCTAAACCATGACACGTTAAAAATTATTATGTACGTTGTTTTGTCTAGTTTTATTTGTTGAATTGACTAATTTATGGAAATTTTGAATTATTTTTTTTTTAAAAACCCAACTAGCGTAAGATACCACCGTCGGATAAATAGGTGCCTATTTTCACCTACATGTTGGTAGCATATCATAACAGGGCACATCATGTTTGACTAGTGATTTCCTAGGCAATATGAATAAAAAATTTAACTTGGGTTTCCACGCTTTTCTGATCGCTCTGAATGAAGTTACATCTGGGTTCGAACCTGGTATCTTGCCGTCCGAGACGCTGTGTACCACTCCGCCAAACCAAAGTCGGACTATGGCACATCATGTATCAGTCATAATAGTACTGGTATGTATTTGACTGAATATCCACGTGTTTAGATAGTTTGGCCTATACACAATAACTGTTATTGAATAACATCCATAGTTCGAATATTAATTATGTCTTCAGATGTTAGTAAGATCAGATAAGTGAAGTCCTGTCACTTAAAAACTTCTTCCCTAATTGCACTGTAGTAACATTCAAATATTTGAAAACTAAGATACAACGGGAACAGTTTTCATACCCGAACAAAAATCTCTCCAAAGTCAGCCTGAGTTGACCGACCTTCGTTTGCAAGTCTGTTATCCATGAAATAAAATATGAAATAGTAGTTTCTATCCAAAGTATTGTACACTTCTAATCACACACCGTTCAAATGTTCCACAACAGAGAGCATCAACTTTTATTCCTAGCTGGTAGGCGGAGCTTAAACCAAATCACATGTCTGTCATGTAGAACTTCCGCGCGAACCGAGCAGACTCGCTTGTGATTGGATACTCCTATCGTAAACACAATGCGACCTTGCGTGAAGCAGTAATGCACGCGGTGCAAGGTCACTTGCGTACTACTCTCAATCTCCAAGTTCTGCTTTCTATCCGATTGACTGTTTTAACGCGAAGAGAGAGAGCGGGTCTTTGTTCAAGATTTGATATTCTTTGCGGCTTCACAAGTAAACCCCCACTCCCGTTATCGTTGTCACCACTAGCTTCCCGCGCATTCAAAATGGTCTTTCACGCCACAACTCACACTCTCTCTTACTCTCTCTTTCTTCTCGCTATGACAGATATGACAAATCTACAATTATCTATTTAGGTATGTGTGGAAGTTCAATACTTTCACAACCAAATTCCATAACTATAACAATCATTAGATGTTGCATCAGTTCACGAATAAACTTAACCGTTTTTAGAACAATAGACGTGAATCTAAAAACATTGGTAGTTTATCTTATTCAGGACGTCGCCATCTACAATCTACTTTATTCAATCATGGATTCATCATCATCATGAAGTGCCGTCTCCTCAACGAAGGTTGGCTACAACATACCTCCAATATCCCATGTCTCTTGTTTTGGTGTGCACTCTACTAGACTGTAACCTGTCTATCCCGTGATGTTACTCTCATTTGTATCTCTGTCTACTTCTAGCTCGCCTCCCTTCAAGTAAGGTATTCAACAAGGTGTCATGTCTTTTAATATGTCCAAAATATTTTATTTGCTTGATCTTTATTTGTTTTCTTCTTTCCATGATGTTCTCTCTATGTATCCGCATCTCAAAATCATGAACTGTGACATCACAAAACTTGGTAGTTGCAGGCACACAGTTTCAAGTGATATAAACTAAACTAGTGCTATCGACTTCCTAAATATGTGATGTTACTCTGATTAACAAAACAGAACTATGGTTGAAAACGACGTGCCTCGCAAACTCGCTTGCGTCACAACTAAAACAAATATAAGTATTAGAAACGCAATGTCACAAAAAAGATCAAGTGAAAATCATAACAAGTTCAAATGGGGCTACATTAACATAATTATATATCAAATGCAAGTATATTTCAATATGGAATATTATTTATATTCCAATGTCACGTGGAGAAGGGACTGAGGGTCAGACATTGTAAAATAATATTGCTCAAATTAATTTAATCACATATAACATTAAACGTATTTTATTCTGTTGCTAATATTTTATCGTCAATTTAAACATATATGCATTGTCATTTGATGCCGATTAGATCTTAAGAGGGGGTTGGGGTATGGATGAGAAATTCAATTCCTTCGTGATCCCTCGTAGCAATATGAGGTTTAGCTAGGTCTCACTGAGAATATTTCTGATTTTCCGGACGGCATAATAGTACTTATGGTTAGGCTCTTCTTTCATACCTGAAGCATACTAACTTTGCTCCCACACTTTTGCTTCATCTATCTTTTACCTGGCCGCACATATCGTTATTTACTCTTGGATGTCTGCTCATTACACTCCTCGATTCCTCTGAACGGCCTTAACGCTGGCCAATTCTTTCTTGACAGACGGTCTGATTTCTGCATTGCGACCATCTACTGTCATCCGTCCAACGAAACTGGTCCTCAACCTAACTATTTTGATTTCAGTGGACAGTTCTTCGAATAGATTAGTGCAGTAGTCATGAGCACTAAATTGTGGCCCAGCTATGCGTGTCTTTTCATGAATCATCTAGAGCATCAAATATGGGGAAAATATTAGATTTCTTTCCCTAGCATGTATCAGAGATACATTGATGATGGCATGGGCGTCACTGATATGTCTGCAGCAGACCTTACCCAATTCCTTTACTTTTTAAGGGGTTTCCTCCAGTTTATTTCTTCACACCCAGTAGCATGCCACCAGTCTCTCCCATTTTATATGCTCCTCCGTCTTTATCGTCTCTCCCATTTTCTATGCTTCTCCGTCTTTATCGTCTCTGTCAAGATGATGAAGATTTCCCCCATAAAGCTCAGATCATGATGAATATTCTCCTCCAAAGCATCTATCCTGAGTCTACTCTTACCTCTGCCCTACACAGAGTCTAGGGCATCTCTCGCCAGTTGAAGAAATTCATCAAATTGTACCAAGTTCATCATAGTATATCGCCCTGTTATCCGAACTGCTCGGCGGGTCATATTCAGACATCTACACATTCTTATGTCTGACCCTGTGACCCATTATGTTTTCAAGGACGGACTCTTGGTGACGTATATACGTGAACACAACCTGCAAAACCTGCAAAATTGTGGTCCAACCTAACACATTGTCCATCCCCAATGCTACTTTCACCATCAATGACGATTAAATATGTTTGTCTATGAATATCATATATGCAATCATGTGTAAACGATGTCATCTTGCATACATTGGGGAAACTGGTCAGAGGCTTGGGGACCGTTTTTGCCGATATCTCTATGACATTCGTTTGTGTGACTAAAGCAACCCCGATGAAAAGAGGGGGGGGGGGGTAAATTAAATTTTCAACCCCACCCCCTCATTTAGAAACTTAGAACTTGACTTTTAGTACTATGGCTTTAGCTAAATAGTGGGTAACGCCTCCGCAGTTACCCCTCCCCCTCATCCCCCCATCACCCATTTATTCAACGATAGTTTACCAAAATCATCAAATGTTTTCATGAAAAAGATAAATTGTGCAAAAAAATGGTATAATTACCTTTTCTTTGAAGGTAAACCCCCTTGTCCCCATACTGAATATATGTATCTACGGCCTTAGTAGCAGGCCTATGGAAAAAAATTAGTTGAGCCAAGATAGTAACTCCACGACTGTGCTCAAGTCACGACCTGTGGACTGATGACCTATAAGGCCGGTTGTGATTATTGCCCTAGTTTTATTGATCGGTCTTAGTTATTTCAGGCGGGTGAATCCAATTATATAACTAGTGTTGAATGAATAGCCGGACAATAATCAAGTGTACCGAATGAAGGCTTGTTTACTTTTAGCAGTTAGATCTTTCGTACCCTCGATGGTCACGGTAAGGCTGTTTCGGAATCTGCTCGCAAAAACATTCTGATTAAGGTATTAGTTGTAGTCAGTATTTCCCGTGGCTATCGAGTATACTGCAGGCCTTCCAACTAAAACGTAAACATGACCTAGGGGCCCAATTTCTGTGCTATCAATTAGTTGGCCTTGGCTATTTTTGGCATGCCACTCCAAGTATGTAAATAGCGACCAATCAAAATCTGAATAATAATCAAAAAACGTAACTAACGTGGTCCAAATTAATTCTATTAGAAGGCTTTAATCGTAGATAGCCACGATATTTCTAGTCTTGCGCAAGAATCTCGGTGAGTGTTAAACAGTTAACAAACATGTATAATTTAAAGCTCTCTCAATAATTCAAGTGAAGTGTGCGCGGAACACGAAGACCCAAAATGTGAAAATTCATGCCCAATACTTTAACTTTACTTTTCTTTGTTCGTTAACGTAACAATAATATAAATGCTGACTTCTAGGCAATTGTTAGTTTTTATAACAGCCGGATAAAAACCGCTAACTACAAAAGTGTAAAGAAAAATTACACTACCAAATTTGGAAATTAAAGCCTTTTTATGTTGAGTTGAGCTCACTATCAACCATTGACGAAAATCCACGTTGATTATTTCAGTAGCATGAGCATTCTAAAATTGGGGCAGATAAAGCACTTGTGGAAAGATGTTGATATATCTCCGTCCGGAGTTCTCAAGATAAAGGAGAAATAATAATAGAAAAAAACGGGTGTGGGTAGGGGTAGATATTTTAGATTGAAGAGCTGGTTCAGGTCAGATGTGGTAAACAACTTCTTAAGGAGTTGCTCTCACACACTGTTCACCAAATTAAACACACATGCGTCTTTCCCCGCGCGTGAGAACTTTCATGATACCTGGGATGACAGAAAGTGTGTGCCAGTAGGCACAGAGAGGGAGCCATAAGAACATGTTTTCTTAGGAGTATTGTGCCTTCTCTCAAATTCAAGCAACTGGAAGTTTTCAGCATTTATCCTGTGATAAATAAATTCATGATTTCTTAGGATGTTCACAATCATTGACAGCAAACTTAAACAATAATGCATAATTAAGGAACGGTGTGCTGGTCGTAGCAAAACTAAAAGACATGAGTGTAGCAAGCTAAATTGAAGATATTTCTATAAGATTCATGTCTGATATTATTATGAATGATTCATCTGGAGATACCTCTTACATCTCGTATCTTTATTGTACTCTTATGTCATCCTTTAAGTTTCCCTTCGTGGTCATAGTTTTTTTCCTTCATCAAAATGTCTTATGAATGTGCCTGCGTTATAATAAAATACTTTGTTTGTCTGCGTATTGTTTCTTTCTAATATTTGTAATTTCTCGTTTTCCAATTGCTTCTTTATCTATAAGTTCATGTTCCATTTAAATTCATCTCATAATTTTGTAAATACACATCTCAAATGTATTATAAGTTATTAAAAAAATAAACTTCATTTTATAATTATGCGCGTGCTTTCGTGCGTATATATATATATATATATACTAATTGAAGGTATGGCTCCTGGATGTTGGGGTAAGGAACGACGATGGATAAGAGATATCTCGCATTGTTTAAGCATGCACCTGGCTGCAGGTCAATGCACCTAGAATCGGAATGAGTTCAGAAGATACATAAAAAAGAATATATTCTGGAAAAGATATGTTATTATGCATATATTGTATAAAACACTATGAACTTATTTACATGCTAAAGCGTGCGTATTCACATGCTAAGCCGTGTTTATTCACATTCTAAGACGTGCGTATTCACATGCTAAGCCGTGTTTATTCACATTCTAAGACGTGCGTATTCACATGCTAAGACTCCCAAGGATGGTTCGAAGTGGGGTTAGCTGTTCAACCCGGTTAGGGGGGAAAAAAATCCGAAAATTGCTGAACATAGAAATGTTAGACCGAAGATTGCAAGCATTGCAGATTGTTATTGAATATATTCACAAATGTTCAATACAGTCACACAAAAAAAAGGAATTATTCTAATAGAGCGTTTCCAAACGTTATTTATGTAGATCCCACTTCGACGACTAAGAAACGCTGGTGCTCGCTTTACATAATTGTCATCCTGGGAATATGTCAATGATGACCAATACATCATTTTCAATGTTTATGTACCTTGAACACGTACGTTTTGAAACACTGTACGGTAGACAAAGAAGAGCCATTCACTCAGGGCCGAACCGTAGAAATGACTTTTGTAGGGGGGGGGGGTGTTTACGACAGAGAGTGGGGGGCGGGTTATTGTCTGCTTTAGTACTTGATTCCTGTTACTAAATGTTAGGCTTTATTTTCATAGAGGTGGTTGCGATGGTTGAACGTTACAAACCGGCTCCTCTTTCTCCTATCTAATTTACCGATTTGCTGGCATATACAATATTAGATTGCTTCAGTCAAACATTTTAAATAAATATCGTTATAAGAACCAAAAACACAGACCATAACAGAAGATTATTGACTAGTGGATATAACAATTATTGATTAGTCAAAAGTATGATACGTTTGTAGGTTGTGAAGAGCACATGTTTAAGTGTGAGTACAGTGAGAAAAAAGCATGTGTTTGCACAAATATTTTGGGAGTATTGCTGATGCCAATAAGGGAAACAACACAGTAACACTGCATTCTGTCACGAATAAGCACAGCACTGCATTCGGCCATGAGTGTAGCATAAATACAGTAACATTGCATCCTGTCACGAGTGTACTATAAACACAGTGATACTGTGTCCTGCCATGAGTAGTAAGACAAGACTAAGAAGGGTTGTACGTGAGGTTCACTATTTCACAATTAGGTCAAAATGACCCACATTTTCATGTTGGATAAGGTAAACTTAAAACCACATATATCGCAGCCATGCTATATAAACCATTATCAAATACATTCTATACTACATTTTGCTAATAGGGAAAATATTTCGAACGAGATCACAAAAAGAATACGTTAACGGTAAGGCTGATGTAATACCTCAGCCATACATGTAATGCCATAAGCAAAGATTAGATCATTACATAATACGAATCTGAATTATCTCTTCTGTCTATAATGAAGATCATCTTTCATGTATGTGTTCTCGCCGTTCCGAGTTTTAAATAATGAGTGGAACAGTTAACTTTAATTTGGTAAAACTTTGTCCTCTAACTTAAACCTCGATGTCATATCAGAATCTGCCATGTGCTAAAAGTTACCTGGGTTAGATATTTTTTACAAGCAGTTTGGTAACCGAGCCTTTTAAGATGTAATAGTTTCTTCTTTTTCTTTTGTTCTCAACTACTGCAGAGTAGCAGGATGCAGTCCGTAGAATGGAATGCGTTCTCATGGTTTACAGCAGCATTGCTGCAATATATATGCTTTTCTGTCTGACCGAAATATATATATATATATATATATGAAGAGACTGATCAATTAGCAGCGAGCTATAACTGGTAGCCGCTACACTGTGATGGATTTATTGAGAAGTGGATCGAAGCACCTATGAAATTGTCTTGCGTGCGCTGATAACATGCAGTCATAATATAACTCATTATGAGATGTGGAACTTTCAACCGCGGACGATAGTCCAATATGATTATATCTGAGATTTTAACTATCGAAAAATAATGAAGGTCGCAGGTCTAGTAACCCAGTCAGCACGACTTCCAAAATGGACACTTTGCGAGAGAAAATTGCTACAGCCATAAAATATTTTGGTACCATCTGAATATGATATGGGACAACAACGTTCATTTATTTGACTAGCAAATTATGCAGACCTGTAGATAAGGTGGGTTGGGGTTTCAATCCCAAATGACAAAACAGAATATGACTAACGTGATATATGACTGAATATACCACGTTTCCTGAGGAATAATTTCTTAGCAAAGGGCAGTAAATGCATAAACGAAGGAGAACAAAGCTGCCAAGATTATTACTTCCCTTGATGCATCAATAAAACTAAGGAACAGTGGTGAAGTTCTGTGTAAACTGGAAACACACTTGATAGCACACGAAAATCGATATTGTGACCAAAATGCCTTTATTAAGAACACATTCACAAGATAACAATTGACGAATACGAACGGTACCGTTCCACAATTACTACGCTCTCAGTATAGGCTAGAGAAGATACTAGAGAGCGTGTAGTAATATTGTTTTCGACGGTCATCAAGGTTGTTCTGCCAATGTAACGCGCAAGGAAGGGAAGGTTCTCCACCCCCCCCCCTTTAACTTCACATAATTTCTGCCAACGAGAGAGCTAAAAAAAATTAAATTGTTTAGCTTAAAAAAAAAACACCTCGATTTTCGTGTTCCAGCGATTAGCAAAACTCCATGACTATATTTCCTAGTTTCATCTGTTTGGATTTCAACTTTGTTTGCTGTAGTTATTACTTACTATCGACTTGATGCATCACATATACTGCATAATAATATAACAAACGCGCAATATTTTTTCCATTTTTTTTTGGCATGCGCGCTTGTATGTGTGCATGCGTGTGTGAGTGTGTTTGTGGAGGGGATGAAGTTTTAATGAGAAACTCCATTTCCAATCGTGGATGCAAGTCCACCTTAGCATTATCATTGTTCCACTATACATATATGAGTAGTCGAAGTTCAGGATATCCTGCCACAGTGTATATTTGACTAAAGTACGTCTCCAGTTGATGTCTTCTGTTGGAAACATAACAATGATTGAATGGAAGCAACTTATGATATACAATGTGTTAATGAAGTTTTACGATTACTTCCCTTTTTTGGTTTGGCATGTGGCTGATCACGTCGGTTTTTGGTAGGCTCAATGTGACATGTGGCTAATCACGTCGGTTTTTGGTAGACTCAATGTGACATGTGGCTGATCACGTAGGTTTTTTGGTAGACTCAGTGTAGGCAGACATGTAAATTGGTATTTATTTGAAATGAAGTTCTACAGAAATATCATACGAATATCATGGACAGAGAAAAAGAAGAACATTGCCATTTTGAAATTACTGAAACTAAATGAAGGGTGGCTTCTAAATACCATCATAAGAAGGAAGCTACAGTATTTTGGATATTTAAAGCGACATGATGGTATCGAAAGGCCGATTCTGTAGGGCAGAGTGCAAGGATAGAGAAGAGGAAAACAAAGAAGACTATGGACCAGCGACATCAAAGAATGTATCGCATGTCTCGGGCAAATGCAGGCCTGCTTGCCCGGAATAGAGAGATGTTCAAAGTATCCATGACAAAGACAACGTTCTACAAAGAATATGGCACTGATATATATGATGTAGTCACCAATGATTTTTGTGTACACAGTGTGCGCACTCCAGAAGCAGATTGTTGTACTTCTGCACAGTAGTTGGAGCATAAGATTTTAGTTCTTGAAAATATGGATTCAGCTTCTTTTTCTGTATATGTTATGTAAACTCCAGCACCTCTATTCTTCATTGCTCTGATTGCTGATATATCAGTATATACTTGTATCCACGCTTCTCTGGGGTACATATCTTCAATCATGTTTTGTCTATTGTCTATCCCCAGGTGGAAGCTGGTTAATAGTATCCACACTTGTTCTTACGCGCAGTGGTAGAAGCTGTACCACGAGGTCTTGGAAAAATCAACCTCAATAAGCATCCACACAATACTTATGAATGCGCAGGGACGCTGGGCAGGCCATCTTGTGCGTATGGAGAACTCACGTTTGCCAAAACAAATATATTATGGAGAACTCAAGACAGGACTTCGAAAAGCTGGTGGACAGAAAAAGCGTTTCAAAGACACGCTCAAGTCATCCTTGAAACATCTTAACATTGACGTAGGCGCTTGGGAGAGCCTCGCTCAGGATAAAACAGCATGGCGTTACAGCATTAGAACGGGAGCACTAGCGGCGGAAGAATTCAGACAAGAAACTGCAAGACAGAAGCGGACACGTAGAAAAGAAAAAACATCTCAACCTCACACAGATACCTTCTATTGTTGTCAATTCTGTAAAAGAACATTTTGTGCGCGCATTGGACTTGCTAGTCATTTTAAAACGCACTATTAACTTTATTATTTTATTATTTATTGTTATTATTATTATGGTTGAGTTTTTGGTCATCGTCGATCACGACGGACGAACATCAGAAGCTGTAAGTTTCTGTTTAATGCCAGATGTGATGCCTGAGTCGGTCGTACCGAGTCCATGTTTGTGGAGGGTGGTCGTGATTTTATCGATCCATCTCTTTATCGGTCTTCCATTTCCTTTATATCCAGCTGATCGTTTAAGGACAACCAAATGCCACTACTAAATACATCATGTGAGAATATAACACTTGAGGAGATTAAATCAATTTAAAAAATTGAAAAACCATGAAGCCACTGGAGATGACGACATTTCAGGAGAAATGTTAAAATCAGCTGACGACACTTCCCTAAATCATCTATTATATCTATTCAACCAAATATGGCAGAATGAATAACCACCACAACAATGGGAAAATGGAATAATTGTTAAATTACCTAAGAAAGGAGATCTGTCTGACTGCAACAATTGGCAAGGTATCACACCACTATCCATCCCTGGTAAAGTCTTTCTCAGTATATTACTACAAAGACTAAGAAATTCCATTGATGAGGTTCTCAGAGACGAACAAGCGGGCTTCAGACCTAACCGCTCAACGATAGATCACATCTACACCTTAAGAACAATAATAGAAGAATCCGCAAAAAGACAATCAAAATTAACAATCAATTTTGTAGATTTCCAGAAGGGTTTCTATAGTCTTCCCAGACCATCTCTCTAGAAAATTCTTACGCTTTACGTCATCCCGACGAAATACATCAATGCCATGAAAGCTTTTTTACTCCGATACGAATTGTTGTGTAAGAACAGAAAGTGGTTTTTCCCGCTGGTTCTCAGTGACAACGGGAGTAAAACAAGGATGTGATTTGCATTGCAATATTGTTTTGCATCGCGATTGACTGGGTGATGAGGAAATGCACAGACCAAAAACAACTAGGAATCATATGGGTAAAAACAAGACCCTGGAAGATCTCACTTTCGCTGATGATATTGCTCTCCTGAGTTCAACACACCAAGATCTCCAAGAAAAAAAACCAGAAAGACTCACATTTTTTGTGCAACAGATAGGTCTTCAAATAAACACACATAAAACGAAAATCATGAACTTTACCGGCCTGACAGAATCAATTAAACTAGATGATAATATACTAGACAACGTTTCAAATTTCGTATATTTGGGAAGCAAGATAACAGCAGACGGGGATACTAACTCAGAAATCAAGACTCGAATTGCTCTCGCCTCCAACGCGTTTAACAAGCTCTCAAACAACTGGAGATCGATGATCGCAAGTAAACACATCAAACTGCGACTATTCAATGCAAATGTGATTCCATTATTGACATATGGATGTGAAAGTTGGAAATCTACAGCAATAATGGATAAGAAGTTAGCTGCCTTCTAGAATAGATGTATCAGAAAAATGACAAATACTAATTGGAAAGATTTCAAATAAAACGACATACTAAGAGAGGAGACAAAACAAGAATACGTGACGATCATCATCAGAAAACACCGCTTGACATACATCGGCCACGTACTTCGAATGAAGGAAGACAGAATTCCACGATAAACCTTCACGTGAACACCAGACGGGAAAGAAAACAGGGAAGACCAATAAAGGAACATTTAGGAATGAATTAAAATAACAGGCATAAATGCACAAGACCTGCAATCCTTGGCAACTGACCGACAGGCATGGAGAACTATGACATCCGCCCTATGTGCCAAACTTGGCAAAAGAGGAACTGACTGACTGATCGTTTGTTATATGCTCTCAATTGGAATTGGCTTGGGTCCATTCTCATAAGGTGGCCAAACCACTTCATCTGCTGACGTTCTATATATTCGATACAAGACATTATTCCTACTCTTTTTCTGATATCCTCATTTTTTATTCTGCCAGTTTGGTGATCATCGTTGCTTTTCTTAAACACTTTTTCTCTGCTGTGAAGTTATAAAAGACCATGTTTGACACTGGCAACAAAGTGTTGGTATGCAAATTGTAGATATTTTCTGTCTCTTAATGTCCAAATTGATCTTTGAATGCAGGAGTAATGGTGAAAGTTAATATGTTACTGCGTTTACTTGCCGACATCTTGATTCAATCATGTTACATACTATTTTCTTTTGTTGAGTTTTCAGTAGTTGTTGTTTATGGTGGTTCTGATAGTGAGATTTTGACATTGCTCCCACGAACTGGGAAAAGTATTGGTGTTATTTCCTTCATTATTTATGGTAGTTCATCCTTATATTCTGTTTATTTTTTTTAATTATGAATAAAACTGCTTCACTCCAGCCTCCCACTGGCTACGTCACTGAATCTAACCTCCATCAGCTGTGCTGGATTGCACTTGTACTTTCTGCATGAATCATGATTTTAGTGTTCTGCATCTATGCTCAGGAAGGGGTGTAATACCTGTGTTTTTTTCCCATTTCATTTATGGCAGAGGTCTTCATAACACCTGTGATATAGCGAAGTGCTTGATTTTATGCCTTGTCCAGAGTTGGGTATTGGCTGCTGAAGTGTATGCTGTTAATCAGTATTTTAATACTTGTCTAATTATACCAGTATATACTTTCTCTGCATTGCAGCCCCCTTCCCCCAGCTTGTTCCTGCCTGTTACTTTCCTTTCTCAGGATGGCACATTTTTGGCCTTTTCCTCTATTTTATAAATGTGTGGTCTCTGTGTCAGTCTCCTATCTAGTGTGGTGCCCAAGTACACCAGCTTCTCTTCCATTTGGATACATACATTTCACAGTTTTATCTCTCCTGCTGTGTCCTTATTTGAGAGCGTGAAGAGTGTAGTTGAGGATTTTAAGCATTTATCTTTACCATCCATTTCTCTGCTTCATTGTTGTCTACTGTGTTTTGTATTTACTTGGCGATCTTTAGTTGTTCTTCTACACACCACACCACCAAGTCATCAGCATTCATAGTAGCTTTACTGGCATAAGCAGTAATGTATCATTAGTTACTATTTACATAGAAAATATGAAATGGCTTAAACGTGAAAAAATCTGTTATAATGTTACAACATTTATGTCTTGCAAAGTGGGCGGTGGTTCTAAAAAAAAATGGTTTGTATCACTTTTTCACTATCACTACCTCGGTATTGCGCTTGGAATATAAATATAAGTCAAATATATGATTCACTTTATGGAGTCCCTTTCATCAGTCTTAAAGTGTGAACAGAACACATATCCTTGAATGAGGTGATTCAGTCTTGCTACAACATTGGAACAGTTTATCTTGGTCTGCCAATGTCCAAAAATAGTCGCTCCCTTAGCCTTAGGATTGTACATGAAGATATATATGAATTCATATATATCATATATCAAATGCATATACTGTTCACAGAAAGAAACGCAACATTATTGCTGTGCTAATGGACACCAAATTTCAAACTGTACCAAAATTTTATTTTATGGAATCAAAATTTTTCAACCTTGGCATGAAGAACCTATCAGACTTTAACAATGAAAAATGAAATGATGTTCATTATATTTAGTTTGAACTTTTATTCTTTGCGACTGAGGCCTACCGTTTCAGTAAGGTGTATGGCCTCCTCTGGTGTCTATCAGAGAACAATATCTCAGTGAGATGGATCTTATTAGCCATTGGATCTGTTGTTGTGAGATGTCTGCCCACTCCTGCAGTACAAAGAGACAACTGTCGGAGATTGGCTGGAGTCAGGTCTCACTGGCGGAGTTGTCTGTCGAGTTCATCCCATAAGTGTTATATGGGGTTCATGTCTGTTGAAATGGCTGGCTATGGAATATTTGGAATATATGGGGTAAATTTAAAAAATTTGGGTGGGGGGTTACAAAATCCTTGAATAAATATATAGTTTCAGGGCCATTTTACTTGCTGTCTTTCAATATGTTCAATACAAGATATTATACCAACTCTTTTCCTAATTTCTTCATTTCTTATTTTATCTAGTTTAGTAACCATTGCAGTAACCATCTCAACCACTTCATTTCACGTGCCAACTTTCCTCTGATTTGAGGCTGTTAAAGACTATGTTTGACTTCGGTAGTAGAGTGTTGGTATAAAAATTGTAGATATTATCTTTTTTTTAAATTTCCATCTTGATCTTTGGGTGAAAGTTGGTAGGTCACTGTGTCTGCTTTCTGACACCTTGTTTCTATTTCTCTGTCTACTCTTCCATCTTTAAAATAAATTCTGTCTAGATATTTTAATTTTTTGACGTGTTTGACATTGGTGTTATATGTTATTATATATTATATGTTCTTGTTATATCCATTGGTGTTGCAGACTTGTTGATTTTCATAACTTCTGGTTTTTTTTGTATGTTAATATTCATGCTGTACTTCTTACATGCTAATAGCAATGCATTAATGTGGTTTTGCAAATTTTCCTCAATACTGCTAATGCAGTAGGAAGGGTAGAATCACAAACCAGTAAAAAAATCCCCAGTCATGGAAGAAGTACAAATACTTTTTACTGGGTAATGGTTTGAATAAATTAAAATCTGATAGCTGTAGTATCATGTCTAAGGCTGTTATTTGTAAGAAGGTTAGGTTTCTATATAGTGATATGAAAAGAGATATAAAGGAGTCCAATTCTGTATCAGAATGGTACAGAGTGCATCTTAGATGGCAACGGTATGAAGTTTGAAACCCAGCCGCGGGCAACTGTGCCATTCAGAAAGCAACGGCAACCTACTAAGCATATTTATATTGCCTAGAAAATCACTACAGCACAAAAATACTGAGTTGATTAATATATTGTTTAATGTGTATACAATACAAATTTCAGGCAGATAGATCACAGGAACTGGTAGAACTATGTTGAATGCTGATGATTGTTAATGATCAAGATGTGGAACCTGGTTTGGTATGGTTAAGTGCACCTGTGGATTGCCAGACCACCTCCTCAGTGATAATAACTCTCAATGAGCAATGCAAAAAGTATTGCGGCGAAGCCTGAGGTGAAAGCATTGATCTGTGAAAATTCTAAGGATTATTATTTTATTCACATGATTATATACACTGATGATTCAGTTGTACTTTAAACAAGACAATATCCAAAAGAATAAATTTATTTGAAATGAAGTGCTACAGAAAGATCATGGATATCATGGATAGACAAAAAGAAGAACATTAAAATTTTGTAATTACTGAAACTAAATGAAGGGTGGCTTTTAAATACCATCATAAGAAGGAAGCTACAGTATTTTGGACACTTAAAGCAACATGATGGTGTCAAAAGGCTGATTCTAGAGGGCAGAGTGCCAGGCAAGAGAAGAAGAGAAAGACCAAGAAGATGATGGACCAGCGACATCAAAGAATGTATGCACATGTTTCTGGCCAATGCGGGCTTGCTTGCTGTGACAGAGAAGCATTCAGAGTATCCATGACGAAGACAACGTTCTGGAAAGATTATGTCACTTGATATATTGATTCAGTTGTTAGACACATGTAGAGTTCTTGGATCTTCACAGCTCAGTCTGTAGCGAAGACCATCACAGAAGAGAGTGGCGCATTTGCCATGACTGATGTTCTTCCTTTGCAAACAAGATGAGCATGGCATGAAAACAATAAATATATACGGTGAAAAAAATTATGGAAAAAAAAACAAAAAACATTGGTGTTTGTCTATTTTGGTTTAGGCTTGTGAGTCCACAGATGCCCAAGAAGTCCGATTCGTGCCAGTAAAGATCTGTTGCAGTGCGTGCAGAGGGTCCCGACTAAGAATGTTTTCAGATCTTTCCTTCTGTTTCTGTCTCTGGTAGATTGCCCACAGCGTGCTTTCCTGTTTAAATTTTGTGATGCCAGCTGTGATCTGAGTGTACCATGGTGAGCGATAAAGAGCCATAGTCTCCCAGTGGCTTGGATCAATGCTACAGTGTTTGAGGGAGTTCTTCAAGTGATTCTTGAAGCACTTTTTCTGCCCTTAGCTTAAACGCTTTTAAATGTTCGGATCGATTGGCTTGTACTGCTATTCTGTGCCTGTTATGAGAGCAATTGATCATGCAAACATTTTGACTCCTTACAAGAAACAACACTGGCACATGAAATTAATGAGGGTAACTATTCCTTTTCAATGTATAAAATAAAGGAACTGGGCTTGAAATGTGATGATGCCAGAAATGAGCGCTACTGTGTGCTTAGAAGTATGATTGTCAACCAACAAAGATCTGGAACTGTCAGTCATCATGTAATAGCTCAAGTGGAGATCCGAGCACCTATGGATGTATCCATAATACAATGATGATGATTCAAGTATAACACGCTCACTAACATTTTTATTTCAGGAAAATTACCCTTTACATTCCAGCAATTTGAAAGTGAACTTCCTACTGGAACAGTTTATATTTACATTCCAATGGTCCACTTTTTACGTGCATGCACTCTGTCAGTATTACTTTTATTAAACACTGGCAGACTAGAGTTTCTCTATTCATTAATCAAAGTCATTAACATGAAAGTTTACAAGTGAACAAATCATAAGGTACAACATTGTTTAATAACCATATTGTTTTATCCCGACAAATATCTATTGCCTGTTGTTAAACTTGTCTCAACGTCTTGATGAAAGTATAACTGGACTTTTTCAGTTCTGTAGAAAACTGTGTTTGTCCATTGAGATATGGCCAAAGTACTTCTGGCATGCTCAGTTTTCTTCTCTGTGAAATGGCAAAGGACTACAGTATTAATGTAAGTTCTCAACCTTACAAAATACATAACATGAAGGAAGGACAGACTAACAATAACAAAAAGATAATAAAAACTGGTCGGAGTGGGATAATAAATAAAAATTTGACCAATAATGGAAACAATAAATACCGGGTAAACACAAATCAACGGTGAAAAAATGACTAATCTTGGTAGAATAAACAAAGGCCAAGTAAGTGTTACCAAGTTAGTCAGATTAAATAATGTTCAAAAAATGAGTATTCATTGATATATTTACAGACAGATTAGATCTATCAGACACATGCAGGTAGAAATTGAGGTGCTGACACCTTTATAATATATCCTAATCATTGTTCATCTGGCTCTGTGGCACAGAGAGGGCCAAGGTACCGGGTTCAAATCCCGCTGCATGTAATTGTGCATCAAGATCGTTCACAAAGCAATGGCAAACTACCGAACATATTTATATTGCATAGAAAATCAATACAGCTAAAGAATGCTGGGTTGATGGCTACATCCTGAATAGGATACACTACACACACAAACGCATTGTCCAGAAACCTGGAGGGAGAGAGTAACAATACTCACACTAGGCGTGTACACAGGTTGAGGATTGTAGAACAGCCTGTGAGATACTATTGCAAGCTGTGATGTGAGCCTGAATTTCTGACAAATAAGCAGTCATAGATCAAATGTTTCCATCCAGGATATCAAATGGTACTGATATCACCAATTAAAATATCCATGCCCTATTACAGGAGAATAAAGCTAGTGTGAGTTGCCATAAGCGTATATCTCCGGCACTCCAACAGGGAAGTGGACAGTAGTATATGGTTTGGCTGATCAAATGGCTCCAGATTTCCCACTAATCTGCAAGCTAAACACAGTAAAACTTGCTTAACCTTTTTCCTCTGTTTGTGCCACTACCAACTTAGTCACAGATGCACAATTCTTGTATTTATTATTATGGGATCTGTTTGGATATTGATTTTGTAATATTTATTATATTTGTTGTTGTTTTATCCATACACCATTGGACAAGTTTTCTTGATGAACTCTACTGTTGCACAGAGTTCTTCATTGACTCCATATGTCTTCTATTGGCACGTTGAGCCAAAATCATGATTTGGTTATGAAGAGACAGTTGTGTAGATGAATCTGTTCTATAGGTGCGATGTGGAGTAGCAAGCAGTAGTACCATGTACATGTCTTTATTCAGTCTTTTGTGAACTGTCTTAAGGTTAAGCATATTGACCTGTTCCTGCCGGTATAGATAGCAGTATGTATCTTTTGTTATTTTCATTTCTGATGGATTATATAGTTGTCTTCTATTTTTTTTATAAATATTTGACTTCATTGTCTTCTTGTTGGCTTCTTCTCACTTTTTTTTTGTTTCAGTTCATCATTTTCTTATTTTTTTCATTTCCAGATACATTGTGATGATACCCACTGGAAGTAGAGTTCTCTTTTTTTTTGCTGATTGTCGTATTTAGTTTTTATATTAGATATGAGAGTTTACCACCCTCGATAATCTGTAGAACAGGTAGTGCTCCCTCTGTTGCTGGGGTCCAAAAATGGGAGCAAATATTACATTATTACCATCATGCACAATGTAAGAGGTGAATAAGGAGATTTTGGGGGTGGGGTTGGCTGTCCCATCCCATAGAGCGTAAAATCTCCTTGATTCATTCTGAAGTCAGATGTGCCAGACCAAAAGTTGCAGATATGGCAGCCAAATTGTAAACCATGACATAACACATTCTGTTTTCTGGATTACATCATGCTAATCTACACAGGAGTTTGAAAATGCACACAAGAAGAACAGATAGCACATCTGTGATAACCACTTGCTGACAGTCAGAGATAATTGGAGCAGCTTATTCTTTGACTGTGGTTAGCTTGCAGATTGACAGCCAGCACTGACATTCTTTATAAACACTCTGCAACATATGGCTTGCCTACTAGGGATATGGCTATGGACGTTCAGCGGAATAGGTAAAAACCCTGAACCCATTAGTTATCACCACTGAAATCGGATGTATAGGCGGTTGATGAAAATAAAACTAACACAAAACATCTCCATTCTCTGGACTACATCCTGCTGGAAATCTAGTACAACAATCGATAAGTGAGATGGCTTTTCATGAAAAAACCTTAAGGTTGAAGTGTTGAAACTGTCTTGTGTACTGTTATCTGTATTTTTTCAAACCCGTATCCAATACTCTGTGTGCGTTCATTGTAAAATTAATCGACCTTGTGTTTTACTATTGGAAATAGTACACGCATTTAAATTTTTGAAAAGAAGTAGTGACAAAGATAGAGAAACAAATAAGATTATCAACAGCAGTATGAATAGTATTTTACTTTAAACTTCCCAGTGTTCTTGCTCCTAGAAAAATAAGACTTGACTCTGTAGCTCTTAAACATACAAAATAACTTCCAACATCACATTGAAACTGCAAGACCCTCCCCAGTAATGATATAGAGTATCCATAGGTCAAGAAAGTATCCGAAGTAGAATTCATGGAAAAGACAAGCAAGTTCCCCAAATAAAATATGAAAAGTAAAAAAAAAAAAGGAAAAAGATCATCATCTTCTTCTTCGTTCATTCTCAAACTCCTGCTGGTTATCAGGAGGAAATGCAGAAAAAAGAATGTGTGGTGTCATAGTTTACAGCATCGTTGCAATATCTGTGCCTTTTGACAAGAATGGCAGATCAGTGTTTCTATCGCATGTTGTTATTTTGGGCCCCAACAACACATGGGAGAAGACAAAAGAAGAATAAAAAATGTAGAAATGTAGAAGAATTTTAAAAAAGTAATATTTGTGGTTATTATCTGTTTATATTTGTTAGCAAACAGACTAGTTTGTTTGTTGTGATCCCCAGGAATTATAAGCCATGAACTCTTATTTCCTATGTGCAATTGAGGTTAGCATTCCCCAGAGTTTTCTTTCATACCTAGAAGATAATAACTCTCGATATGTAATACTTTGAGAAGAAGCCTATTACTCAGAGGATATATATGGGTGGTTTGTCTAGTGAGCCATTGGTGAGACCCACAGACGCAACCGCATGTGCAAAAGCATATAGAATAAAAGCCTTCTATTATCTATTGTCTCTCCCTAGGTGAATGATGGTTAATCGTATTCACACTTGTCGTTAAGTACAAGGGTGGCAGCTTAAATAATCGTTCCAAGGCCAGATGTTTTCACCTTGAAACGACAGAGATGCCGGAAGGATGCTTCTTGAATTGATCCTTCCGGTATCTCACATCCATATATGTATACATGTAGAAAGCATATTTTATAACCATTGATAATCAGACATTCAATCACATGAAGGCCTGCAACCGTTTGGTAATATCAATGTTAGTAACTTTTGAGCACACAGTCCACATAGCTTTAAAGAGGAATAGTCTAGTAGAATGAGCTGCGTACCTTTTGTTGGTTCTGCTCTAGAATGGCTGTTATCATCCTGGGTATTGCACAAGCTGTACCATTTACCTGAAATTGTAAATTGAACAATATCAGACAGATATCAAAGTTGTTCAAAAGTCATAGAGGATTGGCTTCACTGTACTCGGTTTCCCATAAGTAATTTGTCACTCTCAGTGAAGCGGATCGCAGCCTGCCGAGAGTACCACTCATAGCACGTACCTCCGTAGCTTCAAGTGATAATCTACAGGTATCTCCGAAAAAATCCACCTTGTAAACAATAGGACACATGCCGGATTTGAACTCATGATCTCTTGAACACAAAGTGAACACCTTAACCACTAAGCTAGGGAGATTTCCAGAGAGTCAGATATCATTTACATAAAGATGACACAAGTGACTTGCAACTTGGTGTGGTGTTGGCTGTCCCATCCCATAGAGGGTCATAATGACCCAATAGCCATACTGAAGTTGCATGTGTCAGGATCAAAGGTGCAGATATCACAGTTAAACTGTAAACTATGACACAACACATTTTGTTCTACAGAATAATCTGCAGAAGAGTTTGAGAATGACTGCTGAAGAAGACCTGTAACATCTTGTATACAGTGTAAAATATAACACTGATACGTTTACATTTTGAAACTCAGACTATCTCTTGAAAAAAAAAACAAAGGGTACATGTATTGCCAGTAATGTAGAAATGGGAAGGTCATTCAAGTTAAATCTATCTATACCCTGTGACCCTTGTTTGCTTTGCGGCATCAGGAGGAGAAGAAATTATTCAAGTTGAATAATTACTATAATTATAACTATCATTCATATTTATATTTTCTATTAATAACTTCTACATAATTACTGATCATTGCGTGACTATTTTTTCAAAGGTATAACTTATATTTCAAAATATAAGCCTAGGATGTAACTTTAATGTACAAAATGTGATCATAGTCAGAAACCCATATATAGACCGAAGTATATCAAAATAATACTGGTAATAATACTGTGGAATCCTGCTATTATAAGAATGAAGGGACATGCTAAATATTGCTAAAAGGAAAATAACACAACTTCAGCACGGTAAGATGCAAGGTGATTTCTTCCATTTGTCCCACCCTACTGGTACCCACATAAAATACAACATCAAGGATAATATTGTTTGGCCTTTTCCGGAGGCATTGCCATCCTCATAAAACCTGTGGTCACTAGGTACCAGAGTATTCCGAGATATCGGATGAATTTATTCAGTGCTATCTAAGCAACAAATATTGGTTGCAACCATTACAGTAAATTTAAAGCCGAGTTAATGCGTGGAAAAATGAATGGAAATAGGTACAAGTGTTACCAACATTTGTAAACAAAACATGCTAGCAATGAGATACAGCGAAAGATGACATTTAGAATAAAAGCCATCAGCTGACTATCTTCAATGACATCTACCGGTATGTTACATAGGTACTACATCAGAAGATTACCATCACTTTGATCAGAATCACTCAATAATATCTCAGTTTAACAATCAGTAGTAGACATTTCTGAAATGTACACACTTACTTGAACACACAGGAATATCCAAAATAGTAATATCATCATCAAGTGCCGTCTCCGCAAAGAAGGTTGACTGCAACAGACCTTCAACATCGCGTTTGTTTTGGTGGTGCACCCTGCTAGACTGTAACTTGTCCATCTCATGATGTTACTCTGCCACTTGTATCTCTGCCTACCTCCCGTCATCTTTACCCTCAAGTAATGTCTTCAACAAGGTGTCATGTCTAAGTTACATGACACTTTGTTTGGACACATGACTCATGTATCCAAAATATTTTATTTGCTTTATCTTTATTTCGAATAATAATTCTTTCTTCATATTAAGTGTTGTTAGAACATCTTTGTTTTCTTATTTTTTCATGATTTTCTCCCTATATTTCTATATAACCAAATCTCAAAGGCATCAATTCTGCCTTCTAATTGTTTGTTTATTGTCCATGTTTCTGAGCCATGTATTAATATAGAATGGATGTAGAATTTTATAGTTCTCATTTTTAGCTTGTTTGTAATTTGTTTACATGTTAATATTAACTAGAGGCGAACCACAAAAACGATGGACCACTGAAATAAAAGACGCAACAAATTCCACAATATACTCAGAACACAAGAGGGCCGTCTCCAGAAAACTCTTCTATCCCTGACGCTGAAGGGCAACAAAGGGTTTAGCGAACAAAATAACAGAATAGAAAAATTGTTAATATTTTCCTCATGTCATTGAAAATACTTTTAGCCATTCCCATTCTCCTTTTACTTTTGTTTCACATTTGCCATAATTTGTGATTGTTTCCAAGATATTGATAATGTTCTACTTGTTGTATGTTTCTCTCCATGTAATTTTATATATTTTAAAACAGTAATAAATTGCATGTTAACTTTCCAATTAAATGCTGGAATGCGGCAGCAAATGAAAGCGATCATTTCTTCTTCTTCTTCTTTATCATTCATTCTCAAACTCCCATTGGATATCTCTTGATTAGATTAGATTTCCAGAAGGATGTAGTCCAGAGAATGGAAATGTGTTGTGTTGCCGTTTTATTTGTGCCAATGGCCCGACACATACGTCTTTGGCAGAAAAGCAATCATTTGATTAGTCTATATTACAGTTAGCCACAAAGAAGCATCCTTTCTCAGGGCAGATGGATCTGCTCCTTCGTCTTTCTCACAAAGTAATTCTGGGCCGACCAGCATACTATCTTATCAGAACAAAGCAGTACAACTTCAAATCAGCATAGTATCATAATTGATTTTGTATTTCTTAACATAGCACACTACCTAAATTATTATGTCACTGTGCTTCCAATATGTTACTCCTAGAGAGACTACTCATTGACTCACTGTGTGTACATGTTTGAGTTCTCCACTAGATGTCCTGTATTTGATATTGAGTCGTCGTGACTGGAAGTCTGTGCAATTGGAACAGCTAGAAATCTGTCACATAGCATAAAAGCAAACCAAGACTACAAAGTGAATATAAACAAGGAATGATAAACAATTATTAAATGCAATTATTTATTATTTGGTATGTGATCCTAAACTAAAACCCATCTTTGAAAATGTGCATACCACGAGTGTTTGGTAGCGATCATTAAGTAATTTCCTTTATTTTTCATGTAAATTGCATAACTAAGGATTCAATGTACTTTGAAACAATAGCGATCTATGAGAAAATTAAGGGCATATTAATCAAATTCATTGCGTACGCTGAATGACACATTAAATGTAATATTAGATCTCATGGCAGCAACCTGCCGTCGGGGACTAAAATAACTTTTCATGTACTAAACCACAGCAACTATTAGGTGGAGTTACCAGTTCCCTTCCTTGTTGTGACCTTAGTGACCTCCCTAACTGATGCACTAGGCACTCATTTACAGCTGAGTCAACTGGAGAAGTGGTCATGTCAAGCGAGAAATCACATACCAGATTTTTTTTCCCAGATGTGGCTTCAAATCTGGCACACTGTAACCGGTGATAGCAAACAAGCTCAATATCAACTAGGCTACCTCGCTCCTCTGACCATTCTCTAGAAATGTTTAGATTTTTCATATAAAAAGCAGAGGCAATGAATAAGTAATTTTAGTTGTTAGAACTATGAAGAATGATTGAGAATGCAAAGAAAAAATATATGCACGTGAGCACTAATTTTTATAACTGGCCTATTTATAACATAGAACACACAGAGAGAGAGAGAGAGGAAGAGAAAATACTGGGAATGAGAGTAATTTTTAACTGGACACATTTTAAGGATGTTATATACTCAAGTATATAACAATTCTAGAATGAATTTTTCCCCAGTTTTTATTTTACTGAGTGTATTTGTTACATAAATAATAATAAGTGTTCAAAAGTTGTAGAGGATTGACTTCACTGTACTCTGTTTCCCACATATACTCCACTACTCTCAACAAAACGGCATGCCGCCTGCCGGGAGTATCACTCATAGCACGTAACTCCGCAGTGAAGTCTCCTTTGCACAGTGTTTGCAATAATAAAGCCCCATGTATGAGCTGCTGTCTGAGTTGCTGTTTTGAAGTGGTAGATGCATCAGTACAATATGACAATCTTCAACTAGTGTTGTTAAACTAGGTTGATCAGTTCTGGCGTGATCATCAGTGGTACCTGTCATCAGGAATTGTTTTGCAGCATTATTATAGTAAGCTGGTCACAACAGAAATGTCTGGCAATTTTCTGTCACCATTCCAGTGACAAGCATAACAGCAGCTTGCCATCATTCTCTTAACGTCAGTCGAGGCATGAAAAAAACAGAAACAGGTCATATTCCGCAAGTCTGTGACGCAACACAGGTAGATTTCATATGAACTCACCTTGTATTAACAAAGAATAGTAACTTTAACAGCTATTTTAAAGACAGTAAGTTTAACACACAAAAGAAGCAAATAGAGTAAAATCTCACCTCCCCCCAAATTTTCTTCCCGTACATCCATGCCTCAATATCATATTTTCTCTGAGCAGGGGCTCCAAGTTCCTGTGTAGGCATATCCAAAATCCTTAATGAGATAACAAAGAAATGTAAGAAACAAGAAAATAAAACTATTTAGAATTTATTTTGGGGTCTTATTCTTAATGTCATGACGGAAATGTGGAAGTGGTTATTACGTTTGTCTACATTCTTCTAAGCTCCTTGAGTAATTTCCTATTTTTCTTTTTAATTAAATAATTTTAAGATATCTTCAATACATTTTTTACCTACATTGAGAATGAAAATGGAAATTTAATTGGTGAGGTGGAGTTCAATTAGTTGGTGTTTGAAATGTCAACTTACACTATGGTGCTCTCAGAATCCCAAAGCATGCTGCGCAAGATAAAGAAGATTATGTTAAGCAAAGAATGGGTCATGTTACTGAACAACTCAGTTGTCCAAAAAGTATTACATGGATATAAGGGTCAGAGACAATGAAAGAGTAGACTGATTGGCGAGCAATGATGTGGCTGATGGCACAGTACTGAGAAGAGAGGGTGACCTAATACAGGCAGTCATATATTTACTATAGAGTGAAGGGGACAATGCTAGGAGGTGATAGCATACACATGCAAAGAATGACAGAAATGGGGATGCCCAGAGGTGAGAGATAATGTGCCCTCTCTGGAAAAATCCAAAGATTACATGTTTATTTGAGACTGGGATGTTCTTCTTCTTCAATGATCATTCTCAAACTTCCACTGGATCTCTCTATTGACATTTCCAGCAGGATGTAGTCCAGAGAATGGAAATGCATTGTGTTACCATTTTATTTGTGTCAATGACCCAACACATCCGTTTTTGGTGAGGATTGGGATTATGAATATATACTCTTGAATGGCTACTTCAGCACAGCACAAGAGATATCGGTATGTCTCTAGTGCCATGATCAATCAATCAATCAAGTGCCATGCCGACTGGCGTAGGCGATCATGTTTCTCCACGACTCTCTGTCTCTTGTGTTGTCAATAAGCTCAGTTGGTTAGCTTCTACCGTGCCACGATACAAGCCCATCTTGTAACTTTTCTCTTTGTCGACCTTTATCTCTTCTCCCTTTGATCTTTCCAGTGGTTATTAAGTGTTCAAGCTGTGTTCTTCTCAGCACATGCCCTAGAAACCTTGACTGTCTGCCTCTAATCTTTGATATGATTGATCTTTTTACACCAGCATCAATGAGAACCTCTGCATTAGTTTTCGTGGCCGTCCATGGTATTTTCATCATTCTTCTAAGAAACCACATTTCTGTAGCCTCCAATTCACTTTGAATTTTCTTGTTTATAGTCCATGCTTCACATCCATAAAAAAGAATCGGTTCGATATAACATCTCAGCACCCGAATTTTGGTCTGCATTGATAGACTTCCATTGTAAAAAATGGTTCTCATTTTTTGGAATGCTGATTTGGCTTGTGCTGTTCGGCTCTTTATCTCACTTGAGCATCTACCTTCTGATGTTAACAGGGTGCCAAGATATTTCACTTTTTCAACTTGTGCTAATTTTGTGTTATTAATTATTATGTTGCATCTTGGTGGTGTATGTCTCTTTGATACAACCATTATTTGTTTTCTTCTTGTTTAAACTGATACCTTTGTTTTCACTTTCTTTCACTACTTTATCTAATAGGGCTTGCAGTTCTTGTTCGCTTCCTGCGATCAGTACTGTGTCATCAGCATATCTCAAGTTATTTATATTTGTCATGATGCTGTGTTATAATCAAGAACATAGATATAAACAGATTAGGATTACAAAAATTAGGGTAGATTATATTAGATTAGACATGCAGATAGACAAATGGCTAAGCAGACATGCAGGCAGATAGATGGTAGGTTGCTAATTGAGCAATTAATGGGTTCAACCCTTGGACCCAATGCCATTGTGTGATATATGCATGTCTTTGTGAGGTGTTGTTTTGTTCCATATAAGATGTTCCATTTATTTGGTCTACAGTTTCATAAGCAGTAGTGTACAGCCTGCAACCTGGAGTATATTGTGATTGTTTTCTGTTCAGGTTATAACAATCACATGATTGTACATGTTGTGAAGCCGGAAGATGGTACTCTGGTCTTTCTTTCCCAGGAGGTTGATGTTGCCTTTGGTATTTCAATATACGGTAATACTATAGTGAAACGGAACAACAATAATACTTACGTAGAACACAGTTATTTATGTTTCACTTGAACTCAACAGACAGACTACCTCTAAGACTAAGGGGTTATGAGGAGTAAACATGAAAACATACAAATTACAATAAGCAAGACATTTTCCACGTTTCGAACCGTTAGGTCTTTCTCAAGAATATATATAACAAACAGTGAAAAACAATGATAACAGTAAAAACTATGTTACCACCACAGTGGCACTATAAACACTATTGACATGCAAACAATACAAAGTTCAAACAATAGTGTATCTATTGCCTCTGTGGTGGTAACATTGTTTGTACTGTTTTCATTTTTTTTTCAGTTTATTTTATATAATCTTGAGAAAGACCTAACAGTTTGAAATGTTGAAAATGTCTTGTGTATTGTAATTTGGAAAACATGCCAATGTGAATGTCCATATTCTTACTGTCCGTTTTCTGTTGTATGTTTTAATTTTTGTCTTGATAAAGGCCTTTTGGTCAAAATGTCAATTTGTGGGTGTTATTATGTATATCTTCAGTGATTAGCAAAACTTCATTACCATATTTCTGGATTTACCTGTTGGAATTTAGTTTTGCGCAGTAAGTACATATTATTGAAATTTGTAGGTTTTCGTGTTTACACCTTAGTCTTATAACCCCTCATAACCCCTTAGTCTTAATGACAGTCTGTCTGTTGTGTTCAAGTGAAACATAAAAAAACTGTGTTCTACGTAAGTACTCTTTGGTATTTGGGATGAAATAGATAGAAGATGGATATATGGATGGATGAATGATTAGAAATACAGACAAAATAGATAGGCAGCTAGAACTGGTTAATAAGTTACCTAAAGTGTAGTCCTAATGATGAAAAGATCTCTCGTTCTATAGACAATATCTCATGCAACAATTCTTCACTTTCTGTGCCATGTGTGCATGAAGAAAGGCCAAACATTTCAACCTTCAAAGAGAAATCAGAATAATTATTTATTACCATTTTTAGCATTACACCACTGCAAACATATCAAAGTAAGAGCACTAAAAATATGTTTTGAATAACTCAATACAACATATCAAAGAAAGAATACTAAAAATATGTTTTGAATAACTCAACACAACATAACAAAGAGGGCACACTAAAAATATATCTTGAATAACAATACAATATATCATTAATTTATCATAATTGATCAAACCCATAGATCCCTAGAGTATTTGCACATACTCTAATGTATAGGTCACATACAAGGATTTTTCATTAGTTACTATCCTTAGATATGTTCTCTAAAAAGGTAAAGGTAGGTCCCATGGCATCTGCTGTCAGGGATGAAGATAACTCTTCATGTACTAAGCCGCAGCAACTATTAGGTGGAGTGGCCAGTTACTTCCTTGCTGTTTTACCTTCCCTAACTCATGCATTAGATACTCATTTACAGCTGAGCCGACTGGAGGAGTGGTCTTGTCGAGTGAGAAATTACAACCCGGATTTTTTGTGTGTGTGTATGCCCGGACGTGGTTTCGAACCTGGCACGCTGTAACCAGATGATAGCAAGCAAGCTCACTATCCACTAGGCTATCGCGCTCCTCTGATATGTTCTCTGCCTTATTCCATATAATTCCCATCTTTGTCAAGTCCCTCATGGTATCTCTTGTCCATATGTTCCCAGGTCTTCCTTGTTTCCTTTTTCCTTGAGGACATGTCACTAATCTTCTAGCTATATCTTTTACTGGTTTTCTGAGTGTAATCTATCTCCATTTTCTTTCCTTAATCTTGGTATTCACCAGATCTTGGTCTGTTTGTCTTCAGATCTCTTCATTCCTTATTTTTATTCATGCCACCTATGTTTAATATTATTCCTAAACAGTTATTCACAAATTGTTGAAGGTCATGCTGTAGTTTTTTTGCCATTTTTCATTCAGTGGGTATTTACCACAGCAGAGCTATAAAGCTCAATATATATATTTACATTTATACACACATTTGAAACTCGGTAGAGTCTAAAAATATTGGATGTCAGCAACAGTATCTACTCCCAACAGTTGTCTAAGAAGCATCATCTCATTTAACAAACCTTGACTGATTTATTTATGGTTTCACCATGATAAAAGTGTATTAAATTAAATAAAGAGTTGTAATGACACTCAAACACATGGAAGGAACATTAGCCATCCATTAGTGATAAATAATATATATATATATGCAAGACCTGCTCAATGACTCATAGACTCCTCCCATATATAACAACATATATATATGTTGTTATCCTGTCAAAGTCTACTGTGATTATTGAGTCCTATGAGTGCTTGAAATTGTCTACCACTCTGGGCATGTGTGGGAGGAGTCTGTGAGTCATTGAGCAGGTCTTGCCTTTCCTTTAGCATGCTTTTGTTGCACATAATTGTGTATGAGGTTCTTTGCAGCTGCTGCACCACTCTTGATTCTGGGACACTAGTCGGATCTGTCTTGTACAAAATTCTCCCATGATGTAAAGAGTGTCTTTAAAACACTTCTCCTGTCCTCCTACCTTGTGGGAGCCAGTCTGGAGTTCTCCATATAACAACTTCTTTGGTATCCTTCATGTGGACAATGCGTCCTGCCCAGTGTGTCTGCGCCTTCATCAACATTGTATGTATGCTTACAGACGTAGATTTCATCACTACTTCACTATCTGGTATCTTATCCCACCAATGGATGTTGAGTATCTTACAAAGGCAGCTTAAGTAGTAGTTGAGTCTTCTAGTATTTCTGGCATATAATGTCCATGTTTCACAGGCATAAAGAAGTGATTATATTACTGCTGCCTGGTAAACTATGAGTTTTGTAGTAGTTGTTATTCCCCTTCTTTCCCATACATTTTTTCTCAGTATTTCTGTTGTTTACCTCAGTGTCTGTGTTTGCATCTTGTAAGAGAGTGCTCTATAGGTAAGTGAACTTATTGACTGTTTGAAGCTCTCTTCTTTGATCCTTATATACACACATATATACACACATATATATATATTTATAGTATGACTATAACATCACCATGCACTGAATTTGATGAAGAAATATATGTGTTCAATATGACATCATTGAAAGTTGTGTATTTTCATGGTCAGCGTGACTCAGTAGATTTACTGTTAGATGTAGTGTTCACTTTTATTTGCTGATCAAGAAATTACTTTGTTGTACTATAAGCCTAATACCGTTACTTAATACATGAATGACATGAGCAGCAGTGTTTTTTCCCATAAATGTTCTATCAATGACATCACACAAATCTGCATTAACTACCCACAATATGTTACCACCAGTGTAAATTAGTGTACAGAGACTTTACAGACACCATGTATAACATCTCTTGCCTTGGTAAAATGATGTACTCTATATAGACCCTTCTCTACTGCTCTCTCATCTGCTTCAGCCCGGTAACAGCGACTAGCAGTAACAATTCTGAGAGATCACAATAATATGGTATTAACACTGACTAAATCAAAACATAAGTTTTATTTCAGGTTATACAACACTAATTTACAATCAATTTAATGATACTTTTGACATGAAATCTGAAGTAAGAAACGTGTGTGACTAATCAGCAATTTCCTAATGACTGCTAATGACAAAGTGATAAATGAATTCTACAACAGAAGACACACAGAGACAGGTCTTTTATATTCTTAACACTGGAAGACTCATAATATACAGATGATAATTGCATTGTTTATACATTTTATCACATGCAAGAAAAAATGACAAATTCAAAGCACCCAGCAAGCAAGTCAACATCAAGAATATGGACATACTGAAAGTATAGAAGCAAATACCCATTAAAATCGGGAGTTAGAAGCCAACAGCAACCAAAAAATGTGTTCACTTGGGAGAAATCACAATAGAGGGTGACAAAAAAACAGGATATTAGTAAGAGAAGACCAAGGCCAAGACAGAATTTACCAATCTAAGTGAAATCTAGAAATGAGCAAACATAACATCAGCACAAAAATAAGAATAGACCAAAGTTGTGTGCTTTCTATACTTTTGTATGCAACTGAATGCTGCAGAAAATATGTCTAGATTCAGTATTTCCTACTGGTTGTCATGAAGCTTTTAAATGGTGTTCTGCTCACAACAGTGCAAAGCTTCAATTACCTTGGATCCACAGGAACATGCACACTATCACTCATTGAGATCAACATATGCATAGAAAAATGTTTATAACATTTGGAAATCTGTCTCAGAGAGTGGGGAAAAACTGAAAATTGACATTGAAGATCAAAATAGTGATCCCTTAGTCTCTGTTCTAAGCACATTATTGTATGGGTCAGAAACATGGACACCTTATTACATTCACAAAAACAGGTTGAACATGTTTTTTATGCAGTGTCTCAGCAAAATATTGAAATCAAATGGCAGGACAATGTCCGCCCCTGTGTTGCCGGGGCCCAAAAGGGGAGCAAAGAATAGCAACACTGTTTACCTTCCATGCATGTCGTAAAAGGCGACTAAGGAGGTTATGGGATAGAGTTGGCTGTCCCATCCCATATAGGGTAAGTGACCCAAAGCCATGCTGAAGTCGAATGTGTCAGGCTGAAAGGCGCAGATATCGCAGCAATGCTGTAAACCATGACACAACACATTCCGTTCTCCGGACTACATTCTGCTAATCTGCAGGAGTTTAATAACGAACGCAGAAGAAGAAGAAGAAGAAAGACAATGTCAATAACATTGAAGTCTCGCAGTGCTAAGATACGATCTATCTACACATACTCGACTCACACACAGATGTATAAAATGGCTCAGCCATTTGAAAAGAATGTTAAATGATCGCATTCCTAAGGAAATTCTCTTAGGTGAGCTCTCATCTGGTGGATACAGACCAAAGCTGGAATATATGGACATCTGCAACACAGCTTTCAACGATTTTATGATCAATCCAAATTCTTGAGAAGAATTAGCTGATGATTATACACACCTGATATTTCTATACATAAAATTATACTTTTAGTTAAATTTCTGAATCAAACAATTATTTCTCGCCT
The DNA here is from genome assembly GCA_034231615.1 of Meghimatium bilineatum. Taxonomy (NCBI): domain Eukaryota; kingdom Metazoa; phylum Mollusca; class Gastropoda; order Stylommatophora; family Philomycidae; genus Meghimatium; species Meghimatium bilineatum. Next base: position 45,514,191 of record CM067322.1, on the reverse strand, counting down.
GAGAGCAATCCTTTTACTGCTATCACATTTGATCTATAACGGGCATTATTGACCAGACATATTTATTACCCAGCAGCTGTATGTAGACCATTTCACAGCAAGATAATGGAATTTGTTTGAGAATGTCTTCACAAGTTTGTTTGTTTGTTTTGCGTTCGCTCCATTGCAACCATCACGGATGTCCATGCGATTTCCGCCGGGAGCGTGATTACGTTGTGCCACCGTTATGAGCCTTGTAGGCCTAGCACATCCGATTTCGGCATGCCTTGACAATTCGGGTGGGCTACCCTTAGCCTGTGACAGCCTCTATATCTGTCTCCAGGCACGCGTAGTGGCGACTCTTCGCCCAGACGATTTTTGCTCTCGTCTGACTCGCACGAGGTGTTCCACTGTCTATAAACTTGCCTCGTGTAATTGGACGTGCTGTGCCTGTGCCTATTGGGTACTGAACCGTTTCTCATCCTTGAGCCTGGTTCCTTAAGGGGAAGAACTCAACAGAGGAGTTGGACCCTGGCTCTTTCGCCCTCTTAGTCGAGGTGTCATTCACCGACATCGTGTACCCCTTGTCCAAGTTCGAGTCTCACACCACGTGTTTGAGAGCAAGGCGTTCTCGAGCTGAGCGTCCTTGTCCCAATAGCGCCTGAGCCCATCAGGTACTGAACCCTTTCTCTCTTCAAGTGTATTTCCGGTGTAGGAAAACCTGACAGTAGAGTTGGGCTAAGACTACCATCGTTGTCCCTTTCTTGCCTAAGCCCATCGGGTACAGAACCCTTTCTCTTCGCGAGCATATTTCCGGTTTAGGAAGGCTCGACATTAGAGTTGGATTAGGTCTTCTTGCTTTACCAAACGCCAATGAATGGGTCTGGGTCTCTGCCTGTAAGGAACACAGGTAACTAGAAGCTCGTCTTGAGCTGACGGAGCTTGTAGTTCCCCTTTCCTAGGGACTTTTCACTTTCTATTTGCAGTTCGTGCTGCCCTCTAGCGCTGTTCTGCCCTTTCATTGTTTCATTGTACTCGGTATGAAATCTATTTGTCTCTCGCCATACATCTACCTTTACATGCATTTTACACTGGCCGCCCCTCGAATGTTCGGACTGGACTGACTAGCTTCACTGTATGTCGACAGTGTCGCTATATGTGGTGATGCTGGTGGTATCTGAGATATTGTCTGTCTCTTGTGCAGTCAAATCTTTCCATCTGCTACCTCCACATTCTCGGATACGATCCCCAAATGATTTGGCCAGAATCAGCTCGAGCTGCTGTATTTCTGTTTCCAGGGTGCACCGCATGGAGGTACATTTGGGATCTAGGTTATCTGCTAACCCTGGGTCCGCCTAGAGCATCGCGTTCCCTTTGCACCCCGTCTTCACAAGTAAGTTAGATAACTTCACTAGCTATGCAGATGAAAAGAGGCTGATCAAGGATTACATGGCAAAGACCAGTAAAGACTGAAATAAAACCAAAGCTTGGGCATCCCTTTGAGATGTGGTGTTTGATCAAACAAAGTGAAGAGAGCTTGAAGTTGCCCTTCCAGATTTCACAAGGAGTAAGGTTTAATAAGGTAAAATTGACATCGAAGACCAAAATAATGATCTCTTTGCTGAATCAAGGACCAACAAGAAGAATTTCAGAATAATGATAGTACAGTATAGAACACATCTACAATTCATATATATTTGTATAGAATTAATTAGTTCATAATTTCCAGGATCACAATTTTCTATGTGCAAATATTAAAATAAAACTAAAACTCTGCTGACATAATTCTTCTTAAAAACACTCAATTATCAACTTGAATATGTTTTTAAAGAAAGCTGTGAACTTAGGTTGTTCAGAATGTTTACATCCTAATAATAATACGGTCATCATTCAAATTAGGGCACTTGCTACTTCGTCTCACAGTTAACAGCTTGTCTGAAATATCTACACATTTAGGTCCAACACATCTGCTTTCAACACAAGGATATGCATGCCTTTCCTCTTTGATCCACACTTACTTAGTCAGACTGCAATAATGCAACCATGCCAGCTATTTCAAGGTGTGAAAGTCAATGACTTATATCATCACACATCCTGCTTTAGACCACAATATCTTCTCTTCCTTAGTAAGGTCACATACAAGTGAATCTCCATAAAATAAAAGCTGTTTCTGACCAATTCCAATACCCTAATGTTCCCAGACTCTGTCCTTGCAAGGGTCTTTTATTGACAACTAGATTCATGGAGGCAACTTACATGCATGAATTCTGAGCATAGGACACTGATAACATAAGACATCATATATGGTGAGTTGTGTGAGAGTAAATTATCAACTTATATATTCAATTTCTTCTACAATCATGACTCACTCATAATGACAACTGACAGACTATCACTCATTGGCTATGGGGTTTAACCACACAAAGATTCAAATAACAACACACAAGACATTTTAAACGTTTCGAACCGTTAGGTCTTTGTCAAGAAAATATACAAAACAAACAGTAAAAAAACAGTAAGAACACTGTTGCCACTAAAGATCAATAAATCAATCAATAAACCCATAACCCTTCAGGGTCGTAGGGGTACCACATTGGATGCTTCAGCACACAGAGTCCTCCAGCGAATTCTATAGTCAGCTATGCGGATGAGTGTGGAAATATCTAGCCCTGTCCATTCCTTGATGTTGTCTGTCCATGTCTTTATTTGTCCTCCTCTGCTTCTTCCACCCTCGACAGTTCCCTGCAGTATTGTTTTTGACAAGGAATCGTGCCTGCATACATGTCCGAACCATGCTAGTTTTCGTCGTTTCACTATTGAAAGCAATGGCTCCTGGACACCTGCACACATCTCTACTTTATTTCTTACGTACACATTGGTCTTATGTTCCCTATAGGAAATTCGTAGAATTCTTCTGTAGCATTTATACTCGAAAGCCTGTAATCTTCTCTCCATGTCCGCAGTGAGTGTCCAACTCTCACAACCATACAACACAACAGAAAGCACCAGCGACCTATACAGTTTGATTTTCACTCCAACACTGATGTTGCTTTTCCAAATCACAGTTAGCCTTGACAATGACGCTAAAGCCATCTCCAGCCTTATTTTTAGTTCTGCTTTGCATTTACCATCGCTGCATATACTGGATCCGAGGTATTTAAAGGTATTCACCTCTTCAAGCTTGTGTCCATTCATCATGATATTAGTCTGGTTTTCTGTGTCTCTGCTGTTTACCAAAATTTTGCTCTTATCTGAATTGATTTCCATTCCGTACTTGCTGGTAACTTTTTCCAAATTTGATGTTAATTCTTGCAATGATTGTTCTGACCCAGCTATAAGATCAATATCATCAGCGAATCGCAAGTTGCAAATAGGGCGACCTCCGATCGATATAGACGTGTTGTAGTCATGTAATGTCTCTTGTATGATGTGCTCTAAGTATATGTTAAAAAGTACTGGGGACATTATGCATCCCTGTCGAACTCCCACAGTTGTTTTGAAGAACTCTCCAATTGTATTGTGTGACAAGACAGCACTATTTGCATTTTCGTACAGAGCTTCAATAATGTCTATAATTGTGGTGTCAAAATTAAATTTCCTTAGTATGTGCCACAGACCATCATGCCAAACACGATCAAAGGCCTTTGTAAAGTCAATGAAGTTGTGGTATAAATCACGTTGGTGTTGAATATGTTTTTCGATTAGTGTTCGGATGTTAAATATTTGTTCAACGGTGCTTCTGTTTGCTCTGAAGCCAGCTTGTTCTTCTGCAATTATTTCTTCCGACTTGTGTTTTATTCTGTTAAGTAGTATTTTGAGCATCACTTTACTGGGGTGTGTTATAAGGCTAATTGTTCTGTAATTTGTACACACTTTCAAATTTCCTTTCTTGGGAATTGGTATTATTAGTGATTGTGTCCACTCAGTGGGCCATTGTTTTGTGTTCCATATATTTTGGCATATTTTGGTCATAATATTTACCACATTAATGCCCCCGTATTTCAACAATTCTGCTGGAATGTTGTCTATACCAGGTGACTTCCCTCCTTTCAATGTTCGTATGGCCTCTTTTATTTCATCTACTAGAATTTCTGCATTTCCTATTTCTCTGTTGTTTAGTTCAGAATTCTGTAATATCGTGTAGTCAGGATTACACTTGCAGTTATACAGCTCCTTGCAATACTCTGTCCATCTTTTCACTATATCTGTTGTTTCATTGAGTATCTTTCCGTGTTTGTCTTGTATTGTAGATATCGTTGGTCTATTTGGCTGTGTTATCTTTCTTAGAGTGTCGTATGCTACCTTACTGTTTCCGCGCTTAATACCTTCATTGATGGTTTCGCATTTTTCCTCTAGCCACACTTCTTGTGCTTGTTTCATTTTCCTTCTGATGTTTTTGTTTATTTTGCTATATTGCCCTGACATTTCAGGGGCCTCTTTCTTAATCTTTTTCATTTCTCTCCGTTCGTCACACAATTTTAGGATGTCATCTGTTACCCAAGGTTTGTGTGTTATTCTTCTTGTCCCTAGTATTTCTGTTGCTGATTCTAATAAAGTTCCTTTCATGGTTTCTGTGAGAGAGTTAACATCTTCATTTACAAGGTTTAAAGCTGCAAATTTTCCTCCCACTGTTGCCTCAAATATCTCTGCTATTTCTGGATCTTTCAATTTTCTAAATTAAATCTTAATCGTGTGCATTTGTTTTGCATATGATTCTTTTTCAGCTTAATTTTGATCGTCAATAGAACCATATCATGGTCACTACCGATGTCTGCTCCTGGAAAAGTTCTTGTTTGTGCTTTGTTTATGCTGGACTTGAATTTTCTCGGTGTAAGAATGAAATCAATTTGATTATGTATGTCTGCTTTTGGAGCATGCCACATTGTTCTCCACCAAAGATGCACAACGTTGAAAATGTCTTGCATATTGTTATTTTTATTTTTTCGTATTTTCGCCCCATAGCCCCTGAGTGATAGTATGCCAGTTGTGATCAAGTGAAACTTTAAAAAATCTGTGTTCTACATAACTACTATTGTTATTCCGTTTTACAGCAGTACTACCTTTTATTGATTGTCACTCATAATGGAAGTTGATGTAATCTACTGCATGTTTTAGGGTACCAACTCTGGCATAAAATTGCTCTTCAAAGTCGGTATATGTAATATACTTCTCCTCAGGTCTGTACACTAGGGGTTATCCCTCTTTTTTCTGCATTTGTTCTCAAATTTCTGCTGATTAGCAAGCAGGATGTAGTCCAGAGAATGGAATGGGTTGTATCATGGATTAAAGCGTTTCTTCAATACCTGTACCTTTAGATAGGTCTAACGCATTCAACTTCAGTATAGCTTCTAGGTCACTTTGCCCCTCTAAGAAATGGAACAGCTTCCTTAGTTGCCTATTACAATATGCATAGTATGTCACTGCATTGCTATTATTTGTTTTTCTTTCAGGCCAAAGCAACACACAGTCAAGGGACAGTCCTGAAAGACATGTTTCCTTGTCATTTTCGGCATATTGCAATGGCCACGGCTGGATGTAGATATAATGAATTTAGTATACAATTAGTGTCTCATTTAGATGTGACGGTTCAGGGGTGCAGTTAGATAATATGATTTCTTCTGGCACTAAATTATCTGATACACTGTGAGTGGCTATATACACTTACCTCTTCGGTAACTGGTCAAGTGGGATTACTTCATTCATAAAATAACCTGCACACAGAAACAATGTTAGAAATAAAGCTGTGCTATATCTAAGCAACTGTAGCTGCTATCAATAAAATTAATGTAACAATGCAAAGGAAAATGAGAAAGTTATTGGTCACAAATATATGTTTTTTCTCACAGGGAAGGGCTATCAATAATCACAGAAAGTCAGTCAGTTTTATAATGGATGATTATAAAGAAATGAACTTGTCCATGTGAGAATTTCAGAATTAGATCAATAAACCAAGACGCAAAAAGCATTATTCCTTTTTCTATAGTCTACATTGTTTATCTACGTAGAAAAAGTCTACATAGTCTATCTATCTGTCATCTTTTCTCTGCATTTGCTGTAAGATATCGGAGGTTTGAAAGTCTTCGGGCTATGGCATGTTTGGTCACTTGATATTCAGTAATATTGTGACCTACATAGTGCATTCTATAAACATGTACATTGAGATCATCAAAATGCCTGACTGATGTTTGGGAACCAAACATGGGTTTTTTAGATTTGTAGAAGAAATGTTTAAAATAATGTGATTTATGAATCAGCATTTATACTAATTCATGTGAAATACATTGAAATAACAGTACTAGAAGTTGTATTCCTGAAAACCATATTTGATGCCTTTCCATCAAAAGTCCAAAACATTGTGATTTTTTACAGACTTCTCTTCAAGCACTACAATGTGACAAACATTATAAATCTGAGCTAGGTCAAATATATCACCATCCAACCAGCTGCCCAAAAAGACCCAAAAGAAAAAAAATTAGCATTACTGTTTACCCACCAAGCATGTCATAAGAGGTGACTAAGGAGTTTATGGGATAGAGTTGGCTGTCCCATTTAGAATCAGTTACCCAGTCAGATGTGTTAGGTAAAAAGACACAGATATTGCAGCAAAGTTGTATGGCCTAACCATGACCAAATGCATGCTAATCTCTGAATTATATCCTGCTAGTTAGCAGGAGTTTGAGAACTAACAAAGAAGAAGTGGTAGAGTGGTTAGTCTCTGTCAAACTTGCTTGAGGTTCAAAAGTCTATCGGCCACATTGTACTGACAATGCGTTTTATGTATTCGTAGCAGCTACAATTTTAATAATAGTTGGAACAATGATAGAAATGTTCTACACAGGATATGCTTTGATAATTAACTATCATTATAACTGGCATGTATTTGTGTGGGAAATTACTGCAAATTTTGGTAGGTTTGTGCACAAGACATCCCTTATCATCCCTTAGTATCATCCCTTAAACAGCACATATATCTTAGTGCAAACTTTTTACATATAGGTCAAAGGAAATTTAAGGTTTCTTTGATGGAAGAATGATATGAAGCTAATGCATAATACACTGAGCCAATAGCTGACAAAACCGGTGTCAACTGAAGGGCACAAACTTCATAGATCCAGCAACGGCTCCCGGTGTCGGCTGATGACGCAACCACCTACACTCACATTGAATCTATCAGACTCTCAAAGTATGCTGCACAAAATAAAATAAATGATTAGAAAATAGTGGGTCACTCTTATCAAAAATGGTCAAAGCTTTACATGAATCTACTGTTCATGTCATGCAGGAGTCTGAGGCAAACAAAAGAGCTAATTCATTAGTGTGTAAAGCTATAGTGGATGGCACATCTAAGAGGAGTGACAGCTGAGTTAATTAGGGCAGTCATGAATATATTATAAACGGCACATGTTACACAAATGTGGCCTCATCACGTGATAACAGTCCATCTTTTTAATATTAGGTTTTATTTTATTGAGCTTCTGTGATGCGGGGATAAAAAAGCGTGAAGCATCTGCTAGCGCTCATTCGATCTTCGCGTAATATACTGAGAGCTCCCCCCCCCCCAAAAGGTGTTGCAGGGAAGGGGGGCCTCTTAATGTGTTACGCGCAGATCGATGGATGCTGCATTGTATGCGCCTTTAGCGAAAGTTTGTTTTGTTAACCATATCCCCCTTACAGTCGCAGAGCATTGCTTCTACTGGTAGATAACTACAGTCGACGCCTGATGCATTTTTCACTTGTTTCGTTATGATTGATTTTACATTTTTAGTTTGTGTTGTGTTAATACCTGGCCGTGACCTTTGGTAGGTCACAGTTCACACTTTCTCTGCGTATTTACATCATGGAAATATTATGTCTGACTGATTTTTCACAAATATTTCACAATTTGCAGTTTTGACATAATTTTTTCACATTGAAGGATATTGTTCGTATGTACACTGATGATTACAGCCATAGTTACAATGGACATATGCATTTTTTAGGTCATTTGCATACCAAATATAACATGGAAAGTGACAGTAATGTTCCTTGTTAGACCTAATGTTTCCGACAATGAGAAAGAAATTTGTGTTACTAATTGTGACATTGCGAATTTTGCCGGAGTGATGTAGTTTTTCGAGTAGAAGATAATTTTGTATAAAACATTGGGCCTGTACATAATCTTGATGAGATTGCCCCACGTTATAAACACTTTTGCATCATTGTCAACGATGAGTTTATCAATTTTCAGCCAATCTGATAAATTTGTATGTAACATAATGCACAGAACAAACAAGGAAAGAAGACAAGTGTGAAGACATGCAACTGTCATTGAAATAAAATATATTTTTTTAAATATTTATATTATGATGGGCCTGTGTAGTCTGATTGAGTATGGCATGTATTGGAGTACAAATGACGGGTTCAACGTTTCGGGCATATCAACCTGTTTGGGAAAAAGGAGATTTCAGAATATATCTCAATATGACTCCACTACTCAGCACCCCAAAGGAAAAAAAAATTTCCCCTCATTATATTGAGTTTTACAGTTTATTTTTTAAAAATAATATGTATTAAATTATCTTTGATATAAGTTCATACAAGAATATTCATTTTTTTCTGTCAAGTCTGAGCGATATGATGAATAGTTTGGAAGAAAATGCATTTTTAACATCATCATATCGATAATTTGGAGGAATTGTGCCCCTTGTCTTAGTGATGGGGGATTGACAATAGAGAAACCACAAGGGTTAAATAATTTATGAGATTAGTTCTGCAAAAAATAGGCCACATATACTTATCATGAACCCTACAAAACAGTGAAGTCATAATACAACCAGTACATGACAAAATCGATCACAAGCCCAGTATAAAGATAAACTGCATGGCACTGAAAGTTGTGAATAGATTCAGATATGTAGGTAGTACACTATCACAAAATGCCACAGTTCGTCCGGGTGTTGCTGGGGCCCGAAAGGGGAGCAAAGAATAGCAACACTGTTTACCTTCCACGAATGTCGTAAAAGGCGACTAAGGAGTTTATGGGATGGAGTTGGCTGTACCATCCCATATAAGGTCAGTGACCCAAAGCCATGCTGAAGTCAGATGTGTCAGGCCGAAAGGTGCAGATATCGCAGCAATGATGTAAACCATGACACAAAGCATTCCGTTCTCTGGACTACATCCAGCTAATCTGCAGGAGTTTGAGAACGAACGCAGAAGAAGAAAATGCCACAGTTGATGAAGAAGTGTATACAAGGATTGCCAAGGCAAGCAGTACTTTCGGCAGATTGTACGCAAATGTGTAGCATAGAAATCGCTTTAGCCTACAGATTAAGCTTCTTCTTCTTCTTCTCGTTCGGAGTTTGACATGTCTACACAGCAAGTCCTGTTTTCTTAATAAATGCTGCTGTATTTGAAAGCTCCTCAGTGATCCCATACATCTTTCTGTGGATATCCATCTTTGTGGGCCAGTGTTCTTCCCTAACTGCTTTAGTGTATTGCAGTCTTGCAGGATATGCTCAGCTGTCTGTGCTGCCTGCCCACAAAAGCACAGTGGTGATGGGACCAATCTTAGTCTATTTAAGTGGCTGTTTAATCTGTTGTGTCCTGTTCTGAGGCGGAAGATAATAACCTGCTCTGCTCTGTCAAGATAGTGGTAATTGTCTTTTGGGTGTTCGACTTTTCTGATGGCTTTGATGAGGATCTTCTTTTCTTGGTAGATGATTTCTTGGTCTTTTTGTTCCTGTGTTGCTCCATCCTTTGCCAGCCTGTCTGCCTCTTCATTTCCTGGTATGCCACAGTGGGATGGTATCTACTGTAGTACTACCCTTCTTTGGATGCTCACTTCTCCCATGGCTTTCTTCAGGTCTGGCAGTTTATAGCTGTCAAGGGCTTGTAGGACAGACATAGCATCAGTAAGAAATACCACCTGCTGGCATTGGCTTGTTGTGTTTTTAATTATTTCTGCAGCAATGTTTAAAGCCTGTACTTCTGCAGAGTAGTTGGAGCAGAATATTCCAGTTGGTGAACATGTGGATTCATTTTCTTTTTCTGGATATTTTATGTACACGCCAGCACCTCCATTCTTTACTGCTCTGGTTGCTGATCCGTAGGTATATACTTGTATCCATGCTTCTCTGGGGTACATATCTTCAATCCTGTTGCATACTATTGTTTTCTTTTGAAGATTATTCAGTTCTATCATAGTGTGGTAGTTGTTTATGGTGGTTCTGATAGTGAGATTTGGGTATTGCTCCCACGGAACTGGAAAAAGTGTTGGTGATATCTCTCTTGTTATGTCTGGTAGTTCATCCTTATATTTTCTGTTTAGTTTTTTGGATCGGTGTATAAAACTGCTCCTCTTCAGTCTTCCACTGGCTAGGTCACTGTGTCTGGTCCTCATTGGGTGTGCTGGCATGCTCTTGTACTTTTCTGCATGTACCATGGTCTTCGTGTCTCGCCTGTATGGTAAGGGGGTGATGCCTGTAATTTTTTCCATTTCATTTATGGGAGAGGTCTTCATGGCACCTGTGATAAGGCGAAGTGCTTGATTTTGTACCTTGTTCAGGGCTTGTAGATGGGAGTTGGCTGCTGAAGTCCATGCTGTTGATCCATATTCTAGTACTGGTCTAATTGCACCTTTATATACCTTCTTCAAAGTTGCCTCATTGGCTCCCCAGTTTGTTCCTGCCAATTTCCTCAGGATGGCAAGTTTCTTTCTTGCCTTTGCTTCTATTTTCTCAATGTGAGGCCTTCATGTCAGTCTCTTATCTAGCGTAGTGCCCAAGTACACCGGCTCGTCTTCTGTTTGGATATGTACATTTCCAAGTTTTATCTCTCCTGCTTTGTCCTTATTTGAGAGAGTGAAGAGTGTTGTTGAAGACTTTTCAGCATTTATCTTTACCATCCATTTATCTTTACCATCCATTTATCTGCCCATGCTGCTATGTTGTCTGCTGCCTTTTGTATTTTTTTGTTGGCGGTCTTTAGATGTTCTTCTACACACCACACCACCAAGTCATCAGCGTACATTGCAGCTTTTATACCTTGTGGTAATTCACAAATTATATCATTTATGAAGACAAGAAACAGAGTTGGAGACAATACTGAGCCTTGAGGAACTCCGTGTTTTAGGAGAACTTTTTTGCTTTTGTATCCTTCCATAGTGACTCTTGCTTTCCTATTGTGTAGGAAGGAATAGATCCACTTGCTCATGTTGCCCCCAATTCCGTTTCTTTGCAGTTTTATTATCAGTCCATCTTTTCCGACCTTGTCGAAAGCTTTTTGAAGATCTATCCACAGATTGAAAACTTTTTTCTTTTCTTGAAATGCATCTTCTATGATCTGGGACAGGGTGTTATTTGGTCTTCTGTGCTGTTACACTCTCTAAACCTAGCTTGTTCTGGCACCAATAGCTTCTCTGATTCCAGGTACCACTTTAGTCTTCTGTTGACCATCCTTTCCATTGTCTTGCAGACACAACTCGTTAGACTTATTGGTCTATAACTGTCTGCCTTCTGTTTGTCCTTGCCTTTTTTAATAATAGGACAAATAAACGCTTCTCTCCACAACTGTGGTACATTGCCTGTTTCCCAACTATAGTTGTATATCTGTAATAATTTGTACATTGCTGCCTGTCCTAGGTTCCTAAGTATTTCATTGGTGACACCGTCCGGTCCTAGTGATTTTCTATCCTTTAGTTTCCCTATAGATGCCTTTAATTCTTCTATTGTGAATAATTTGGACATGACGTCTGGGCAATTTGTGTTGTTCTTGTCCTTATTCATTTCTTGGCGAATGCTTCGTTGTCTACATGTATTGATGGTAATTGTACTTTATTTTCTGTAAGATTCTGCAAGCTTGTCTGCTGCTTGTTTGCTGCTTGTTTGCCAGAGTGGAATTTACCTGAATCTTCCAGCATAATTTTTTGTAGTTGGGTATTGCTATCATCATTTATTTGTTTGGTTAGTTTCCACAGCTTTCTCCCTTCCTATTCAAAATTTATTTGTTGAGTTTTTTACCTCCAACTTCTTCTCTGTGTTTCTATCTTTTCTTTAGTGAACTTTGCTTTGGTTTTTTGTAAAGCAATGTGGCTCTGTTGTGATGGTTGTTAATCTGCCATATTACGTGCTTCAGTCAGTTCTTCCTATAGTTTTTGAAGTGTATTGGTCCAATATGGTACATAATTCTTCCTTGCTCCTCTTGGTATTGTCTCCTTAGCTGCCTGAAGTATTCCTTTATTAAACTCCATGATAATAGTGTTGATGTCTCTGCCTGTTAATTTTATGTCTTTTGTAAGTAGGTTTGCTCTATGTTTATATATGTGCCAGTTTGCTTTCTTGTAGTTCCATCTTGGCTTAGTTAGTCTTGTAATTGTTGATTTGTTCACTTGGATGATAACTGGACGGTGATAACTGCCACCAAGTTGTTCGCCTATTGTTCTTTCCATTATTCCAGCCAGTTCTGAGGTGCAGAATGCTAGGTCTGGGGTTGAGGTGCTATGCCATCTTCTTGAGTAAAAAGTTGGTGGATCCTGTGGATTGTTCAGGAGGATTAGGTTGTTATCACCTTGCCAACTTTCTATCTCTTCTCCCCTTCTGTCTAAATTGTTATATCCCCAGCTTTGGGAGTGGCTGTTAAAGTCTCCCACTGCCAGAAAGTGTTTGTTTGGGATGTTAATACTGGTCATGTTTAGTGGGATGTCATTTGGGCAGTAGAAGTTTAGTATGTCCAGTTCAAGGGAGTTGTCTTTTATGTGGATCATCTGGTATTCTGCACCTTCCTCTTGTGTTTTCGTTTCTATGGCGTTGATGTTATCCTTGACCAGAGTTAGTATGCCGTCTTTCCTCTGATCTTTCCTGTCTACTCTAAAGCATTGGTATCCTCATATTTTGAATGTTATTTTTTTGTTGAGGTGGGTTTCCTGTATGCAGCAAATACTAATTTCTTTCTGGTGCAAGGTGTTTTCGAGTTCGGTTTTTTAATTTCTAACTCCCTCTGCATTCCAGTGCATAATATTCAGAGGGGTTTTCGTCCTGTCTGGTTGGCCAGTGGCTTTCCTTTTCTGCCTCCTGGCTCCACGAGGTAGACTAGAGGGACCTCCAGTAGCTGGGGGTGGATTCTGTCGAGGTTCAGAATCCAGCACTGTTCCTGCCTGGGGGAACTTCACAGGGTGAGCACCATGACGAATTTTATAATTTTGTCGTGCAGACATGTCAACTATTCGGTTTGCATGATGCCATGGTTGCTGGTGCGCCTCTCGGCCTGGCATCTCTGACTTCAGCACCTGTGCTTGCTTGATCAGGATGTTTGAGCACCTGTGCTTGCTTTTGTGCCTGCTCGATATTTGGTTGGCCCGACCAATCTTAGTTTCCAGCCTCTGTTGGCTGGACTAAGCCCCATCTCCACGTCAAGGAGTTGGCCTCGATGGGGACAGATTAAGCTGAAAGTTTACAGAGCAGTGGTACTTCCAGTGCTGTGAAACATGGACTGTGTATAGACAACATATGAGGAAGTTCAGTCACTTTTACACACCTTGTCTCAAAGATGCTATGATCATCAGATGACAGGACTGATTTCTGATACCACTGTCCTTGACAGATCTGATATCCCTAGTATTGACACCATTCTGATCATCGTCTGCCAAATTTATTTCTCTACGGAAAGGGCATCCATAAGATGGTCAAAAGAAGCAGTACAAGGATTCATTAAAGACCTCACTAAAAGCCTTTAATCTAGACCAAGATACATGGAAAGACTCTGCACATAATAGAGCTACATGGCATCAAAAAAAGGCACAGCATCTTGTGAAAAGAGGAGAAATGCAGTAGCTCAACAGTGGAGAGTAACTAGAAAGTCACATGTAGGCTAAAAATACATCTACAGTGGTCATTCTATGTATGTTCATCCTAAAGATATTCTATGCCTCAACTCTCCAAGGACATTTTCTTCCAGAATAGGTCTTATTAGCCATCTATGAAGTCATAGTCAAGGCCATAACTCTAACCAACTTTCCAAAGGGGATGTAACAAATGGTCATCATCACTTGTGATGGATGAACAACAAACCAGTGAAGGAAATACTGAAAGAGACAATGTACTTGTACAGAGAATGATAGAAATGGGAGTAACCAGGAAAGAAGGGAGGAAAGATTAGAAAAACCCAAACCAGCAACTGACTTGGACATTGAACTTAAATACTCTAAAATGGATGATGGAATGGCAAGCAGAGTTGTTATGGGAATGCGCCTTGTGCAGTGATGCTGGTTCCTAATCAAGAATCAAATTACACTCACTCACCAGCTAATGAGATTTCTGCAGTTCCAGCCAGACAGGCCCCATTTAAACAACGTGGATGAAGGTGGTATACTTGACTTCGGTCTGAACTTGTCTTGAAGCCACAACTGTCCTGAGAATGATAATGGTTAACACACATTTCTTAAATTAATTGCAAAAAATGTTTAAAAAACATCAACTGCTATTATGTTATTTTAGAAAGACTAATCACACATCAACTGTTTCTGTTATTTTACAATTACTAATCAAGCATCAACTGTTTTTCTGTTATTTTAGAAAGATTAATCAAACATCAACTATACTGTTATTTTAGAAATACTAATACTACTTTTATTACATTTATGTAATCTAATATTACTTTTATTACATAAATATAAATCATAAACTTTGGAATGAAAAGAGATGCAGATTATCACACGTAAAAATCCACAGCCAAATTATAATAATGCTTCTTATGACATGCATGGCAGGGAACAGTGTAAATATTCTTTACTATCCTTTTTTATCCTGGCAACACATGGGCGAGAATGAATAACAAAAAGGGAATGCCATACAAATAAAATGTTGGGAAACTATAATGTGTGTACAGTAGATGACATATCATATACTCACAATGACTCCAGGGTATAACAAATCTGGCACTGATACAAGTTCAAAACCCTGAGAAAAATATTTAAAAAAATGGATGAACATTAAAAATGTTTTATTTATACAGAAAAGAAGAAAACAAAGATGTCTAGCAATATTAAATATTAAATAATTACTATTAATACCTTTGCTGCCATACCTTGTTTAATTCAAGTGTTTCAAGATGCTGTGTCTGTTTTTATATATGATGAGTTTTGCCAGTAATAATCATTATTAAGAATTCATTTGAACATCAACCAATAACAATTAGGGCTTAGAAATTTTCAGAACATGTTCACGCAAGAATAAGCTTTCCAAAACAATTTATCTCAAGTTTTTATCAAAAATATTTCATTTCCAATTATTTTATGAATGATTTTGTCTAGTAATGGCAGTACTAAGCTCCCGTTTTTGAAGCAGGTGTCAATCACTTGCTCCTGAACCCATAGAACTATCTCGTTCTATCTTTGACCGTCATCATTTTAATTTATACTCCAGTTCTGTATTTGATTGTAAGTCTGATTTATTGCTATTTCTTGCAATTTTTGACCAGGTATCATCAGCTATATCGCTCATTTTGAAGTGTTCATTGAAAAAACCGCAATAAAATCATCAAATTTTCAATAATTATTAGAGCTGAATCAATCTAATAACTAGCTCTACCATTTAATAAACAGAAGTCCCGCACTGAATAAAAAGGTATAAAGCCAGCGAAATTCCTCATTAAAAAAGGCATATTTATGGATGACAAAAGTCATTTGAGGTAGTGTAGGGACTTTGTGTTTCATCAATGCTTTTGTCCAGTGCAGTAAAAGAGTTAAAAGAAATAAAAAGAAAACCCAAAAAATATTTTGCACAAATATAAACGCATGACAACTTGTTGAGGACCTTACTTGAAGGTAGACAAGGGATGGCAAGCAAGAAGAAGGTAAAGATATAAATGGAAAGGAAACTTCATAAATGGGCAAAATACAATCTAGCAAAGTGCATTATCAAGGCAATAGATATAGCATGTTGGAGATCCATTTCAGCTAACCTACAATGCAGAGAGCCTATAAGGCACTTGATGATGATTTATACTGAATGAAATGGTTGTTGAGTTCATACTCAAATTATGTCAGGCAGAAAATTACTCATCACAGACAAGCTGTAACAGAACTTTGACAAAATAACGTCACAATATTGTCACAATATTTATTGTAAACAAATGTAATTCCCAGGAATTTCTTACTATCAGAAACAACACAGGATTTTTTTGCTGTATCAATTTTCTAAGCAACATAAAAATGTTCATTAGTTTGCCATTGCTTTCTGAACTGTCCGGATACACAATTGCCAGTGGTGGAATTTAAATCCGGTACTTTGGCCATCACAGACTCTTTCTCTACCATGTCGTCACAGGGCCGGATATAATAAAGATACATATCTGAGTAGAACAAAAACTGGCCATATGCGAAATGAAGTGTATGAGAACAGCACTGGATGTAACAAAAAGAGATAGAATAAATAGTGTTTGAGAACAGTACTGATCGTAACAATAAGTGATAGAATAAACAATGACACTATAAGACATCTGATTAAAACAATATTATTCAAAGAATACGTCTATCTATCTATCTATTCGCTAAACCCTTTGTTGCCTTTCAGCTTCAGGAGTAGAAGAGTTTTCTGGAGATGGCCCTCGTGTGTGCTGAGTATATTGTGGAATTTGTTGCGTCTTTTATTTCAGTAGTCCATCATTTTCATGGACGGCCTCTAGGTCTTCCTTCACTGTATCTGTGTAGCATAGCTTGCTGTGGTATGCTGTCTGATGGTAGTCTGCTGATGTGTGCAGACCATTTGATCTGTTGTCTCTTAATATATTCCAAGATTGGGGTGGTGCCGGTTCTTTGTCTAATGCCCTCATTCCTCACTCTGTCTCTTAGCGATATTCCTAAGATTCTGCAGAAACATGCCATTTCAGCTGTCACAAGTTTATGTTTGTCTTTTGCTGTCATTGTCCATGTCTGGCATAAAAGTCATTTTGAATAGTTAAATAGAAAAGAATACATAGACATACAAAAGATCAAATGGTTTGGCCACCTAATCAGAGTGGAACCAGATTGCATTTCATCGCAATCCTTCAATAAAAAAAAATCACATGAAAAGAGAAACTTCTTCTTCTTCAGCGTTCATTCTCAAACTCCCGCTGGATTTCTCTTGTAACAGGACAATTGTCCTACAAGATTTCCAGTTGAATATAGTCCAGAGAATGGAAATGCGTTGTGTTGCCGTTTTATTTGCGCCAATAGCCCAACACATCCGTCTTCGGCGGGAAAAGAGAAACACAGGAAGACCCAGATGAAGATGGAAAGATATCATCAGAGAAATACTAGAACACCAAGGCTGCACTTTGGCAGCAGCATCACAATTAGCTAAAGAAAGAAGACTTCTACTCCCCATGATGCCTAGCAGCACACATGGATAGGACAGGACAAGACACATCTGAATTACTATTTGTGTCATAATGAAATAATGAAGTCTTACCTTACTCAATAATTTGTCTATTGTAAATGCTACTAGAGCCTTTTCCATTCTTGCCAAACCATCCTCCAAGTAATAGGTTTTGGATCCAGTGGAAAATGATAAGTTCCTGGTTCAGAAAAAGTAAACATACACTTATCATTACAATATACCTTTGCTTCACTTATTTCTTTCCTGCTTTCCTCCTTCCCTTCATTCTACCCGTTGCATACCATGTGTGTTTCTATGTAGAATTTGTTATTTGATGTCTTTTGTTCTGATGAAGGCTTACTAGCCGGCGCATCATTTTTCTGCAATATTTATACTCAACTTGACACATGGTAGCACAGCATTTCTGAGTGATTGTGTGGAAAAGATTGTTCGATACTTTGTATGGAAAAGAAAAAACAACCCCATGCTCAGCCTTCATTTGCCATCTCTTATGATATGAATGGCAGGTGACAGTGTTTCGATTCTTTGCTCCCCTTTCTCAGCAGCATAGATGCAGTCTGTTATTTTGCCATGAATGCCAGCATGTCCTGGGGAGTACTAGAGACTTTGGAAGTAGCCACAGGTGACATCCACTCAACCAACATTCATCATCATCAAGAGCCATTTCCACGTCGAAGGTTGGCTGCAACAAACCTCTTATGTCTCTTACTTTGGTGGGCCACTGATGATGTCCATCTTATGACAATTCTCTCATATATATGCCCACGTCTTGCTTGCTATGCCACCCAACTCTACTTTCAAGATCTTCATGTGTTTTATTCATCATCAGGTGACATACTCTTTCCAGAATGTAGTCTTCCCTATGAATCTCTTGAAATCTCCACGGTCTTGAGCAAGTTTCCCGCCGCTTTTAGTGACATGCGCAGGCATTCTTGAATGTCTTTTATCCAACAGCGTCTTGGACAGCCTTTGCTCCTGTTGCCTTCTATCATCCCCTCGAGTAACACTCTCTCCATGCCATTGTGTCTCTTAATGTAACCGAAAAAAAGCTAGCTTTCTCTTTCATATGATGTTCAGAAGCCAGCCTTCTTGGATGTTAATTGTTCTTAATACCTCCTGGTTTGTTTTATTTGCTGTCTATGGTATTCTTAGAACTCTTCTATAGCACTTCTTTAATTCAAATGATGTTATTCTCTTGGTCACTGTTTTATTTAGTGTCTATGCTTCACATCCGTGTGTCGCCACAGGAAGCACACATGTTCATAGTAAACACAACTTGGTTCTTATGTTAGTACCCAGCCATAGTTTCTTTAGCTGTTTAAATTTTGACAGTACCATTGCTATTCTTCTCTTCTTCTTCTGTGTTCGCTCTCCATATTTCTTCTTCTGCGTTCAGCATCTGTGGTCATGCTATACCGTCAGGCCTGTCATCAAGACAAAGTCCACTGTCTCCTCCAGGTCAGAGCGGCTGTCCCATAGCTTTTGCCTCAAGTCTGTATCCTCTGGCCAGGTCTGCTGTCTCTGCTCTTTGTATGTTGGCAGTCCTGAAGTATGTGTTCCGGGGTCTGGGTTCCGGATCCACATGGAAATTCATCTGTGTATGAGATCCTCAATCAGTAAAGGTGACCCAACAGTCTGCAGTGGCTTGTTCTAAGGCGAAATATTGTGGTCTGTTGATATCTGTTGATATTGTGGTCTTTGGAGGTAATGTATTGCATCATTTTCGTATTCCCCTCTTCCATTTGTTTCTTCCACTTTGCTGTGTATGTCCATATTTCAGATATGTAATAAAATGTTCATGGAAAAAAGGTTTGTCATATCCTGAGCTACTCTTCTTCTGTGTACATCCTCAAACTGCTGCAGATTAGAAGGATGTAGTCTGGAGAGTGGAATGCACTATGTGATGGTTTACAGGTTTGCTGCAATTTCTGCGCATTTTGGGTTAACACATCTGATTTCAGCAAGGCTTCTGGATCAACTTGACCCTATATGGGATGGGATAGCCAATTCCATCCCATAACCTTCTTAGACATGCATGGAAGATAAACATTGTTATTCTTTTCTCTTGTTTCAGACCCCAGCAACAAATTAGTTCTGAGCCACTATGCCTTTATGATGGATCTCAGCCATAGGAAAACATCCTAGCACTCTGCCAACAACAGAGGGTACATGCATATACACAAATGACAATGCTTAAAAATAATAAAAACATAATTATATAGATGAAGTGCTATAACGCTTTCACAAGAAAGCCTCAATATATATTCACATCATCGACTAAGTTTTTCTGCTGCTTGGGTTGTTGGTCTGGTTTTAATTAGATTAGCATATTTCATGACGGTCAATTTGTCTTCGAATGAAAGTCATGAAAATATGTGCTCGATTCTAACACTCTAAGCAACTTTCCCTCAAAACATGTCCCCCCCCCCCCCCCCGGGTGTGCAGATCAATTAGTGGTTTGACACACAACAATATGAACAAGTCACTATAAGATGGTAAATGAATACCATTTTATGCTGCATCACTTAAGCCAGTACGTGAGAAGCGTGAAGATGCAATCACTAATGTAATAAGTACACATCAATGACCAAATGGTCACATGGTCATTCTCTTCGTAGGCTTAGTGTCTGTGTCTGTGCAGACAGTTGACAAAATGGCTGGTATGATAACGAATCAGTCCAAATTTGACCAAGGAGCAGTGGTTCAATTTCTTACAGTCCAAGGATATTGACCAACTAGCATTCATCAAAGAATGCAGGTGGTGTATGGTGGCAATGTGTTTCGATAACAACAGGGAGGGATTGGGCAAAAATGTGTCGGGAACAGTGACAGGTAACAAATGATCTTCCGCAGCTATGTCAAGCACATATTGTTGTGACAGAAGACCCAACTTCACGACATGCAGACAAGCATTGTCATGCAACAGAATGCTAATTCTGTTATACTTGATGGCTGTATGCAGCTTGTCTAGTGTGTTCTTTTAGCTGATAGTATTGATGTTCACATTAGGCTCTTCAAAGTCCACCAATAAGAGTCCTTCTTGATCAAAACAAACAGTAAGCACAACCTTTCATACAGACATTTGTGATTTGAATTTTTTGCTCTTTGGAGATTCAGGATGTTACCCATGTATGCTGGCTGCTTTGCTGCATGGCTCAAAGTGGTGACACGATGATTCATCGTCTGCCACTATTCACGACAGAAATGCATCACCCTCCACATGGTAACACTGCAAATGGTTCAAACTCCACCGCATTCTTTTTCCTTATGATGTTCAGTCAATAACTGTGATATCCACTGAGAACATATCTTCTGATGCTTCATTTTCTTCCAAATAATCATTTGAATTTTCTTCATGATACAGAGAATTCAAAAGCTAGCAACGCAGACTCTGATTATGGTTAACATATATTGCTGCATCTATCTTGGTGATGACCTCTGTCACAATGTATGTCCGACCGAGCCACAGAATATAATTTGTTACCTGTTACTCTTTCCAAAATATTTTTGCCCAATTCTTCTCTGTTGCCTTCGAAACACATTTCTACCATACATTATTTGATGAATGTTGGTTGGTCGACATCCTTCTGCTATAAGAAACTGAATAACTGCTTGTTGATCAAATTTTAATGGATTCGTTATCTAACCGGCCATGATGTTGACAGCCTGCACACAAATCATATGAAGAGAATGACATGACTATTTGTTTATTGATGTGTACTTATTACAGCGATGGCTATCTTCAATCTCTTCATGTACTATCAAAGGTGACACAGCATAGGCGTGTTTCATTTGGAAACGCCTTGTAAGTCAGTGGTTCTGTATTTTGATCGTGGATTCTTAAATCGACACACATGACACTAGTCAGTCCAGCTAGAAGATTAGAGTCAAAGATTAGAGAAAAAGAGCCAATGCAAATATCACAAAATGTGTAGATGTCATGACAAATATTAAGATTCATTCATTAGTTTCCTTATGGATAACATAATAAAACAAGAGTACAAAAAGAGGGCAGCATAGCAGCAAAAGGGCAGCGCCACATAAAAAAATAACAGGAAAACATTGCAAGAAAATCAGAACTAAAGTTTTGTTCAGCTTTAGAAAAGCTTCTAGTCCCCAGTGCTCCTAAATATCTGTAGACACTCAAACTTGGACGAGGGGTTCACGTTGGTGAATGACACCTCAGCTAAGAGGGCAAACGTACTCAGACTCTGTTACCAACCAAGAGTGCACCAACCAAGGGACCACCAACCAAGAGTGCACCAACCACGGGACATATTTTTGGACTCTAAAATCGAAGGGCACAGTGGGTTTAAAATCGTCACTGCATAAAGTTGATACACATCCATCGCCTGTTGGCAGACAGGAAAGCTGTCAGACTAGGGAATACCACCCGAATTAAATGCATCCCTAAAATGGATGTGCTGCACCCTCCGGGAGGAAACACAGTTCTGCTGTGAAACTGACAGCACAAAGTACTTCACACTCCCCGGCTGAAATACGAATTTTTGTGTTGGTTATCAGAGAATGAAAAGAGAAGAAAAAAGTAGATTTATCACTAGACAACACAAATCTATAAAGCCCATTATCAGCATCATTAGGTGCCATCACCACAACGAAGGCTGACTGCAACAGACCAACATCTTGCTTCTTGGCTTGGGGTGCACTCTGCTTGACTGTAACCTGTCCATGATGTTTCCCTCTCACTTGTATCTTTGCTTACCCTATCCGTTTGATTCTACCTTCATCATCTTCATAACTTGCAAACTATATAGATATGCAATACCATATGACATATTGCATAAAAATACGGATAGATATAGTTGCAAGCAACATAATACAAGATAAAAATATATACATAGAATGTAAAATATACTTACTCATCTCGCAACATCCGCAAGCCTTTACCTGCTATGTCACTGACATTTCTAGGAGGGAAATCAAATTCTGAAAAAAAATATTGACATGAAACTTCTGGTTACATGAGTCAACAAATTTGCAAAATTTGTCGTGGTTCAATCACATATCATGTGCCTACCGGGGTGCAAAGGGAACGCATTGCTCTAGGCGGACCCAGGGTTAGCAGATAACCAAGATCCCAAATGTACCTCCACGCGGTGCACCCTGGAAACAGAAATACAGCAGCTCGTGCTGATTCTGGCCAAATCATTTGGGGATCGTGTCCGAGAATGTGGAGGTAGCAGATGGAAAGAGATTTGACTGCACAAGAGACAGACAATATCTCCGACACCACCAGCAGCACCACATATAGCGACACTGTCGACATACAGTGAAACTAGTCAGTCCGGTCCAAACATTGGAGGGGCGGCCAATGTAAAATGCACGTAAAGGTAGATGCATGACGAGAGACAAATAGATTTCATACCGAGTACAATGAAACAATGAAAGGGAAGAACAGCGCTAGAGGGCAGCGCGAACTGCAAATAGAAAATGAAAAGTTCCTAGGCAAGGGGAACTACAAGCTCCGTCAGCTCGAGACGAGCTTCTAGTTACCTGTGTTCCTTACAGGCAGAGACCCAGACCCATTCATTGGCGTTTGGTAAAGCAAGAAGACCTAATCCAACTCTAATGTCGAGCCTTCCTAAACCGGAAATATGCTCGCGAAGAGAAAGAGTTCCGTACTCGATGCGCTCAGGCACAAAAGGGACAACGATTTAGCCCTGGCCCAACTCTACTGTCAGGTTTTCCTACACCGGAAATACACTTGAAGAGAGAAAGGGTTCAGTACCTGATGGGCTCAGGTGCTATTGGGACAAGGACGCTCAGCTCGAGAACGCCTTGCTCTCAAACGCGTGGTGTGAGACTCGAACTTGGACAAGGGGTACACGATGTCGGTGAATGACACCTCGGCTAAGAGGACGAAAGAGCCAGGGTCCAACTCCTCTGTTGAGATCTTCCCCTTAAGGAACCAGGCTCACGGATGAGAAACGGTTCAGTACCCAATGGGCACAGGCACAGCACATCCAATTACACGAGGCAAGTTCATAGACAGTGGAACACCTCGTTCGAGTCAGACGAGAGCAAAAAATCGTCTGGGCGAAGAGTCTCCACTACGCGTGCTTGGAGACAGATATAGAGGCTGTCACAGGCTAAGGGTAGCCCACCCGATTGTCAAGGCATGCCGAAATCGGATGTGCTAGGCCTACAAGGCGCATAACAGTGGCACAACGTAATCACGCTCCCGGCGGAAATCGCGCGGATATCCGTGATGGTTAAAATGGAGCGAACGAAAAACAAACAAACACAAATGTGCCTACCGCACTAACAAGTTGTAAGAACTGTGTTGATCATTTTTTAGTAGTTTGTAATATCTTTGCCGAATGCAATTGTTGATTCGTATAAGATGTCACTCTGCCATTTCATTTTTATTAGCAAAATAGCAGCTGTATTGATGATAAATGAAGACAGAGGAAATAATAAATAAAAATAGGAAGTACACAGAGATGTATGTTCAGGTGGGAGTGGTGGGTGTTAAGAGAATGTTTAACAGTACCCATACGATCTTTCCTTCTCTTCCGATACACATTCGCAGCTTGTCTCCCTTGAGAACAGATGTATAGAGTTGGGGGGGGGGGGCTTATAGTTAGTATTTCAACCGTAGAAATCACTCTTGAGACTTTTTTAGGTCAGTAGTCCTAGATTATGTGCGCTGAAAGTTGTTTGGAAAATGCACATTAAATTAAATCGTCTAACACATCCCGAAAAAGGTTTCTACAATATGCTATGTAACATACCGGTAATATATACTTTTCTTAGTCCCAACAACTTCAATCACACGGGCTTGTGTTTCATCACCAACTAAAACATGCTATGTAACACAATACATACCTTTCTTAGTCTCAACAACTTCAATCACACGGGCTTGTGTTTCATCACCAACTAAAACATGCTATGTAACATAATACATACCTTTCTTAGTCCCAACAACTTCAATCACACGGGCTTGTGTTTCATCACCAACAACCTATGACAAGATTTTAAAGCAAGTAAGAAATAGGACCAACAAAGAAGAAAAGAAGTAAACAAGAACAGATGATTCAATATTCAGAGAAAGAACATTTAGAAAAAAACAAACACAAGATCTGTTCAATAAAGTATCCCACCTTTTGTTTTCATCTGTGAACAAATGAAGAACGAATGGTGAAAGGAAACTTCATGCAAATGTGTGAACTTGTTTATGTCTGTAGAAAGTATCATGTAGTGGCAGTCTAGCTTTCAACGAAGCAGGCTAGCAACCACCCACATTTTTATTTATCACAAAACTGGTGCAAAAAATCAATCAGGACTACTGCATTAAATGTCAGAAATTGTGATTGGCTGCAATATAGGCGGGTTTCGATCTACATATCATTTTTGTGGATACTTTGGCTTTCCATAGATTAGGATGACCAATACATGCCTAAACAGCCTCAGTAATATCTTATTATATGCATGTCAAGTCATAATGTTACTACTCTTTGCTTCACTTTTGAGCTCTATATCAACACACACGCAAAATGGAGGAATTTATCATCAAGCATAGTATGAATCAACAGAGGATGGACAAAATATATAATCAGTGAGCCATAGAAACTATCAGTATGGATACCTTTTCCCATTTACCAAAAGAGATGGAGCAACTCAGGATCTACTTAAAAACACTGTGAAGCTCTGTAACTAATGATGAAGAGGTAAATAACCTTTACCACTCTGCATTAAAAAAGAGTAATTTCTGCCTGCCACTGTATTCTCTTTTTGCCCTCATGCACTATTCATGGAGGGTATTTGGAAAATGCAATAACTTTGTTTTTTTAAGATGTCTGTATAATATTTGTGTGTGTGTGGAAATAAAGGAATGGTTATTTAATGTGATGATGTAAGTTTTGATGGTGTATGTGTGATACCTGATATAAACTGTGAACTAACAATCTCCGACTAGGCCCGGCCATCCGAGGCCCAGCACATCCATTTTTGTCATGCCTTTAATTTGGATGGTGGGCTTCCCTATCCTGTGACAGGCGATTGGTGTATGATGACTCTTCACAGAGACAATTGTCATTCATGTCTATCTCACACAAGGCGTTCTGCAGCCAGTGAACTTGCCCTGTGTAATTAGACATTTTGTACCTGTGCCCAACGGGCACTGAACCTTTTTTCATCCTCGAGCCTGGTTTCGGTTTAGGAATAACTCGACAGAAGAGTTTGACCCAGGCTCTTTTGCCTTCTTAGCTGATGTGTCGTTCACTAACATCGTGAACGCCTCATCCAAATCTGAGTCTCACCACGCATTTGGGAGCAAAGTGTGTTCTCGAGATGAACTACCTTGTCCCATTTTTACCTGAGCCCATCAGGTACTGAAACCTTTCTCTCTGCGAATATGTTTCCGGCATAGGAAAGCTCGACAGTAGAGTTGGGCCATGGCTGCCTTCTTAGTTGGGTGCCCACGATTGGGTCTCTGCCCGTAAAAGAGGACGGGTAGCTAGAAACTTGTCTCGAGCTAACAGAAATTGCAGATCGATTTCCTTGAAATGTTTTCCTTTTCTGTTGGCACATGGCACTGCCCTCTGGTGCTGTGCTACCCTCTCATTCCACTCAGTATGTTATCTTTTCATCTCTCATCATGCATCTACCTTTTTGTGCCGATTTCATTGGTCGCCACTTCAATGCTCGGACCAGATTGACCTGTGTTGCTGTATGTTGCCATTGACGCTGTGTGTGTTGTTGGCACAGAGGTGTCAAAGATATTTCTTGCATGTGCAGTGAAATCTTATTCTGTCTGCAGCCTCCACACTCCCAGACATGAGTCTAAAAGTGTTTGCCAGGATTACAGCAAGAGCAGCAGTTCTTCTATTTCCAGGGTGCACCACGAGGAGGTACTTTTAGGATCTTGGTTATCTGCTAACCCTGAGTCTGCACGAAAGCAATGCAAGATCTTTTGCACCCCCGATACATTAAATCTGGGATAGATGCTGCTTACTAGGCCTAGATTAATCTAACGTAATTTTATATTCAAACTACTTTGTTTATATATTTGTCTTTGTAAACAAACAAACCATGCCGATCGAACTAAAATTATCAGTCATGCAAAAAAAATCTGAACATATTTTAAAAAATCATTGCAAATAGTTGTAATTTCCATACATTTTGGTCAATTATATCGGCAGATGAACACAGTCACAACTGATCTGTAATACATTATATTTAGTTGAAAGCTAGCAGAAACGGAAGCTAGTTAGGTCTACTTTCATTTCCACTGTGAACCGGGTGAATAACGTTTGTTTACAATCGTGGTTTTTTCTGTTAAAAGAGGTGTAGCCTCTTCAGTCGCCTATAGTCGCAGACAGCTACGGAAAATACATACTATCTTTAGATTATAGTCGTCGAGAGTGCAGTAAAGGTAAGAACATGCTAAATATCAAGGTGTGCTGAGTTATGAACCAGTGTCATTGTACATGGTTTCCCAAAAGTGCTCAGGTACCTAATAAGTGGTGGACCAGAACCTGTTTGACTAATATCATCTACTGCACTTTCTCCATAGCAATAGTGCTATTCCTTGACCTTCCCAGAACATGAGCCCTGGTACCCGACTTCCTCATGGCTTGCAGGAATAATTTTTATTTCAAAATAAAAATAACAAGGTAACATGAAATCTATGTCTGCTGGTTGGCAGGCAGGTGACTTAACACTAAACTACTGTAAACAGAGAGAATATTTGAAAATAGATGCATGCGATTACACAATCACAAGTCTATGTACAACCAAGAAAGTCAATGTAATTTACTCACAGAGAAATGCATTTCTTCAGGTAACATGTTCTTCTTTGAACATAGTCTTCTTCACGTATCTTCTGAACTCCTGATGATTCTGGGCAAGTTTACCTGCCGCTGCGAGGGGCATATTTAAATAATCTGAGATGTCTCATCCATTTTTATCTTAGGCGAGCCTTTACCCTTGCTAGTAGCAACTATATATTTTATTACTAATTTATCGATGCTATGACTCTATGGCCAAAAAAAAGTCTCCCAGATTTCTTATTTTAATGTCATTTAAGAGCCAACCCTCTTCAACGCTTAATGAATTATTTGATGGAAATGGACATCACTAGCAAAAGCAGTGAATGAGTGGAGATGGAAAGACAAAAAAGGATATGACAAATGTAGCAGTACAACTGGGGATAGCGTGTAAGGAATTAATTGGTATCAGTATCAGGATAAGAGGTGAGGGTGCAAGAACTTGTCCAGTTGCACTCATCACCACAAAAACACAATCACACGAATGGGGTTTTTCAATGGATGGGGTTTTGTTGCTTACAATAATAGCAGGAAGGAGCTCAAGAAATGGTCTGTCTACTTCACTACAACATCAAGCATGAAAACGGAAACATAAGCAGTGACACAAACTCAGTTGGTGACTGAAATATCAACTCACAATGTGATATTCTCAGACTACTAAAGCATGTTGCGTAAGACAGAACAATGCATGTTAAGAAAACAATTAATCCCAATTACTGAAAAACTCAGCTATCCAAAGTATTAAATAGATATACTGCCCCGGTCATACTGGGGTCAGAGGCAACAAAAGAGCACTCATTGGCGGGCAATACTGTTGATGATTACAATATTTAAAATTGATAGGGTCAACCTAATAATAGCAGTCATTGATATACTACATGGTAAAGAAGACGATGAAGGTGAGAATGTGCACATACAAAGAATATCAGAAATGGAAATGACCAGGGCTGAGAGGAGAAAGTGTCTTCTCTCTGAAAAGATACGAAGATTTTTAAATCAACATTTGACTGGGACTTTCATTTAGAATACTTTTGGATTACTGCTGGATGGAGAGCAGAGAACTTATGGGAATGTCATGTATGCTATGATGCTGGTTTCTAATCTTCTTCTTCTTCTGCGTTCATTCTCAAACTCCAACTGGATCTAGCTGGATCATGGTCCTGCTAGATTTCCAGCAGGATGTAGTCCAGAAAATGGAAATGCGTTGTGTCGCCGTTTTATTTGCGCCAATGGCCCGACACATCTGTCTTCGGTGGGGGTTTCTAATCAAATATCAACATTTAGAAAAATGTACATGAGGCTTAAATGCATTATCCCAAAACTAAAACTTAGTGACATCTATTTGTCTATGGAAGTTGTAAAAACTCACAGCATTTGTGTGACTCATATTTGGGATATCCAAAGCTTCCATGATCAATTCTTGTCGTAGTTTTTTCTTCTCAGATTCCTTTGAAATAAAATAAAACATGAAATAAAATAAAACATAAACTCTGTGTTCACCACTTAAAGTGTATAGTGGAACTGACTTCAATGATTTTATTGATAATTGTGTATATCTTACAATGAATGAGTTTGTGTGTTTTTGTTATCATGTTTATATAGTACAATACATTACTCTAAATGTGCACTTCTTTATCTTATGTTGAATGAATTTTTTTGTGATCTTAACAAACATGTCTTTGTCTTAGGATTCAATAGTCTTAAGTCAGTGGTGGGAAAATTATGGCCCATGTGTCTAACTTGACTCATCAAGTCACTTTTACTATCCCAAGATGACTTAAAACTACTGGTAGTATAAGTTCCGTACCGAGCTCAGATGATACTGTTTGGTACTAGGAAAGACTACAGAAAAAAAGATTGGCCATTCCCATACAGAAAATGTTTACTCTGGCCCATTGACTAAAAAAGTCACACACCACCGGTTTTGGCCAGCTGATCTATCATCTCATTTTCCCTGTATTTTTTATAAATGACCAGGAATCCAGTATATAACTACTTCTGTTGCTTACTTGTTTAGTTGGGATAGAAGTGATTTAAGGGTGTGCAGGTGGAAAGTGTTTGTGTTCTGGAGGGCTTGCAAAGCGAATTTGACATCGAACTGGCTCCCTCCAAGTGTTGATCCAGCAACAGAGTTACTCCTTCATCCTTCATCATACTTCTTCATAATTTTCATCCTTCACACTATTGTCTATTGTCTGTCCCCAGGTGAATGATGGATGATCGCATTCACACTTGCCATTAAGCATAGGGGTAGGAGCGTAAGCTGCCGTTTCAAGGCCAGATGTGTCACCGTGGTTGCATTTAGTCCATGTTTGTTCAATGCTATCTTGATGTTTCCTATCCACCAGTTTCTTGGTCTACCTTTGGCTTTATGCCCGGATATTCTTTTGGTATATGCTCTTATTGGTATTTGGTTTGGATTCATTCTCATAAGGTGACCGAACCATTTTACTTGCTGTCTCTCAATATGTTCAATACATGATATTATACCAACTCTTTTCCTAATTTCTTCATTTATTATTTTATCTAGTTTGGTAATCATTGAAGCTTCACACTCTTCTTTGAAATATATTGTACTATCTCTAGCTATTGGTTCAGCTAATTGCATGCTCAATCAAGCCTTTGTGTCTCTGGATTTAATTCTTTCCTCCAAGTATTTCTTGGTCTTTCACTTTTCCTCTTTCCCTATGGGTTTCAGAGTAATGCCTGTCTTACAATACTTTTGTTGGTCTTCTTAATTTATGTTCTATTCATGTCCAGCGTCGTTTCACTAGTTCTTCTTCCACTGGAGTTTGGTGGGTTTTTTTTTGTTAAATGAGTTCAACATTGTCTTATACCATTTCAAACTTTCTATTCTATATAGGAAACCATTGATGAAAGTTTGTAGTTTTCTGGTTGTCCCTTTTGTTGTACTCCATAAGCGTACTTTGCTGACAAGCAATTCTTTATCTTTAACATCCTGTGCTGGTGAAAATCTATTGGTAGCATATCCTATCCAAGGACATAGCTATCAACCCAGCATTTGTTGGCTGTAGTTATCTTTTTAAAGTCTATATACGTATACGTTTTTAAGCTCCAAGGTTCTTAAGTAGATTTTCTTTCCAGGACATGTAAGTGTTTTCAGTAAAGAGACAACATAGAAAATTGCTTAAACAGTACCTATTGTCAGAAGATTGGAAATGGATTTGTTGCTAACCCCAAGAACTATGAGCAATATGCTCTTTTTTTTTATATGCAATTGGGGGTGGGAGCCTCAAAAGCTTTCTTTACTACCCAGAAGAGCAGTGAGGACCAAATGAATTCATGGAGGCCAAATGAATTCCTGCCTGTATAGACTTCTGAGCATAGGAAACTGATAGCAGAAGAAGAAGGGTATACACTAGAGACTAGCATGTGATAAGCATCATGGATTCAAGCTTGACTGGTATATCTGTGCCTTTCACCTAACACATCCAATTTGGCATGGTATTTTTGGGTCCCAATTATTTACTATATTTTGGTAGCCAACTTAACTTAGTAATTTCTTACGGCATGCCAACATTACTCTTCTTTGTTCCTCTTTTGGGACACAGTAACCCACAGAAGATTAGGCACATACAGGTCAGAATAAGGAATGTGTTTAACCAAGGAAATCACCAGCGTTATTACTCTTTGAGATCTGCGAGAGAAGACAGTCTGTCCAGAGGGATGTGATGTCGAATTCATCTTCTTGCTCATTCTCAAACTCCAGCAGATTAGCAGGATGCAGTCCAGAGAATGGAATATATTATGTTATGGCTTACAGCTTTGCTGTGATATCTGCATTTTATGATCTGACACATCTGATCAGCATAGCTTCTTGGTCATTTTGACCTTCTATGAGATAAGACAACCAATGCCAAGCTCAAACCGCCTTAGTCACCAGGTAAGTGTGGTTTTGTTTTGCTCCCCTCTAAAGCATGTGGCAACAAACAGTTGTAAAGTTGCTCTAATAACCATAACAAATTAAATCAGAAAAAATAAAAGTACCTGAATTAACTTACATCTTGCTCTGTATTAACTTGGTCTGAAAGAGAAATCTGTAAAAAAAATATGAAATCTATGACTTCTCACAAACAATTCTCATATATATAGTGGGGGTCCTTATATAACAAATTGATCTAGAATGACAAAATATTTATGTAATAACTAAAATCCGCTTTATAAATAAAGAATAAACTAATTGGTGATTTTGAAAAGTCTTGTTAAATAGGACATTTTATTATAAAGATATGCACTATAAAGGAATTCCACTATCTATCACTAAATCCTTTGTTGCCTTTCAGCGTCAGGGGTAGAAGAGTTATCTGGAGATGGCTTTCGTGTGTGCTGAGTACATTGTGGAATTTGTCGCCTCTTTTATTTCAGTGGTCCATCGTTTTCATGGTAGGACTCTAGGTCTGCCTTCACTGTATCTGTGTAGCATAGCTTGCTGTGGTATGCTGTCTGTTGGAAGTCTGCTGATGTGTGCAAACCATTTTATCTGTTGTCACTTAATAAATTCCAAGATTGGGGTGGTACCGGTTCTTTGTCTAATGTCCTCATTCCTCACTCTGTCTCTTAGCAATATTCCTAGGATTCTGCATAAGCATGCCATTTCAGCTGTCACAAGTTTACATTTGTCTTGTGTTGTCATTGTCCATGTTTGGCTTTGGTAGCACAGTATTGGCATAATAATAGTTTTGAATAGTGTTATTTTGGTGTTTAATTCTACATTTTTTATTCCACTATCATAACATCCAAAATCCCTCAACATCATAGGGGTTGCCACTTTATGAATATCAACACAAAAATCCTGCCATGTCTCTATTCTTGATGTCATTTTTTATTTTGAAAAATTGTAATCCTGTTCAGTCCAATATTATCAATCTATACTTTCCTTTTTCCTCCTCTTCTTCTTTAGTCCTCAACTGTCCATTGTAAAACAGTCTTGGAAATGGAATTATTCCTCAATATGTGTCCAAACTATGCAAGTTTGAAATATATCACCACTGCTAGATGTCCTTGTAGATCAGGGCTATTCAATTGGCGGCCCGCGGGCCAAATAAAGGTATAAAAAAACTAAATGTATAAAATCATTCAATGTGTTTTGTATAAATCTGGCCCATGATGGTCCCCATTTTCTACATTGTGGCCCCCGAGTAAATATAGTTGAATAGCCCTGTTGTAGATCTACAAGAGCATTTATTTTTATACTTTGGTTTTATGTTCTGTCAAAGCACACTTACACTGAATCAGCATCAGTAACTATAGAAGGTGGTACTGCTAGTAGAACATAATGGAAAATAATACTCACGTGGAAGACAGGTAATTATAGTGATTATATGCTGTCCTGTGTATTGTCATTTGTAGATTATATTCTGTGTTTTGTTTTGTTATATGTACCATATTTACATCCATTAGTGATAGTGTGTAGTGTTTTAGTCGTCATTCAGTAGGACTTCATTACCTGTCTTCCACGTGAGTATTATTATCAGTGACTCTGTGGTGTGTATCTGCAGAGCAACAATACAGACTCCAGAACACATACTATGGGACTGCTCCAGCTTTGCTGTTGACAGAACACCATTTGGGCCCACAGGAGCATCTATGCAAAAACAAACTGTGGGGAACCCACAATGACTTAAAACCCAGCCGAAGATGGATTTGGTAGGCTATTGGCACAACAAAACGGCGGTATAACACATTTCCATGCTCTGGGCTACATCCTGCTGGCAATATAGTTGGACCATTGTCCTTCTACAAGAGAGATCCAGCAGAAGTTTGAGAATGAAAGCTAACAAGAAGACTTAAAACAAACCGCTCTATACACAACCAATATTGGACTGGATGTATAATAACTGATAGCAGCAGAAGATGATGTTGTCATGTGACATATCCCTTCCAGAATGTAACCTTCCTTATGAATTTCTTGAAATTCCTGTGGTCTCTGGCAAGTTTTACTGACTCCTCTAGCAACATGTGCATGAATTCCTGAATATCTCTTGCCCAGTTCAGCGACATCTTGCTCAACCGTTATGTCTGCTGCCTTCTATCGCCACCTCCAACAACACTCTTTCCATGCCATTGTGTATCTTTATATGACCAAAAAAACCCAATGAAAATTTCATCAAATTCATAAAGAAATTCTTGGCACAATACTCCTGTAGTCTGCCGTTGCTTTCAGGAGGAAAATCAGAATATATATGACTTTATGAGAACACATACGTTATCTCTCGCCATCTTGGACCGGAAGTCCAGAAGATGTTCTGTATAAATGATGTGCAACATTTGTTTGTAAAAGTTGTTTTCAAAAGTCTGCATTATTTTCTCCATTTCTGCTGTTATTGTGTAACGCTCACATCTGTACAAAAAAACTAGGTATTTATAAAGATGATATGTTGATCTTCACTACTGTACTTATTCTGCTTTTCTATATGGTGCTCATTCAGTACATTGCAGCAGTGGCAGTTTTAAATCTAGTCTTTATTTATTTGTTAGTGTGTCCATTGTTGACTACATAGGACCCTAAAATATTTATAAAATTATTAGCGTATAATTTCTGTCCATTCTCTCATATATTAACCTGTGTCTGTTATAATCTCTATGCACCTGTTTATCTGGCTTTTCTCAATATAAATTGAGGGTGGAAGAAGAAAACAAGGTAAGAGGAAAGTATAGATTGATAATATTAAAGACGACAGAATTAAGATTCTCCACACTCAAACAAAGAACTGATAACAGAGAGGCATGACGAAATTTTTGTGTTGATGTTTCCAGAGTGACACCCCTACGACCCTAAAGGGTTATGGGTTTGATGATGAGTGTCTCTTGCATGTGCTCCAAGAATATATTGAATAACATTGCTCAATGTTATTGATGCATCCTTGCATCAATGATATATGCATCCTTGTCAAACTTCTGCAGCTGTTTAGAAAAATTCTCAAATTTCAGAATTAAATAGGACCACATTAGTTGCTATATTGTACAGATATACTGACATCCATGCATACACATACATAACTCATAAAGAATATCATTATTTTGTTCACAGAATGAAATGCATTACAAATTATGTACATCTTGACTACATATCTTCACCTTTCTGCCAGAAACATCCAACTTCAGCACAAAATTTTAAAGTCACTATGACTTTGTACAGTATGCAGCTACCACTTAAAAACCCCATTACATAATCTAGCAAATAATGGTGTTAAAAATAAAAGAATCCCATACAGTCGCAGAAACATGCGGGTGATTGTCCAATCAACATAACTAGATTTTACAACTGTTATTCTCTGACAGAATGGGTGATCAACCACAACCAGATGAGTCTATGTAATGCAAATAAAAGATTAGGTTATGTTGGAAGTCTTTCAGAGATATCAGCTGTGACATAAACCAGCATTTAATATCACATGATTAACCAGTCATATTGAACTCAAATGTTAAATCAATGCTGTTGTATGGCTCAAAAACATGGAGAACAAAGAAAGGGACAACCAGATAACTATAAACATTCATCCATGGATGCCTGTGTAGAATAGAATGTTTGAAATGACATGATAAGACCACCATTGAGGAACTCATGCTAAGAACTAAACAAACTCCAATGGATGAAGAACTAAGAAAATGGCACTGGAGATTGACAAACATTAAGAAAACAAATAGAAAGCACTATAAGACAGGCATTGTTCTGGAACCCACAGGCAAAGAAGAAGACCAAGAAATACCTAGAGGAAAGAATTAGGTGCAGAGTCACAAAGGCTAGAAAGGACATGGAAAGAGTTCAAAGCAATAACTAGAGATAGTACAATATATATTTCAAAGCAGAGTGTGAAGCAATCAAAGAAATAACTCTGTTGCTGGATCAACCCTTGTAGGGAGCCACAATAGTGGTCCTAATCAATGTCAAATATGCTTTGCAAGCTCTCTAGAACACAAACACTTTCCACCTGCACACCCTAAAATAACTTCTATCCCAACTAAACAAGTAAGCAAAAGAAGTAGTTCTATAATGTATTCCAGATCAGTTATTTTTTTAAAAAGGGGATATGAGACAGCATATCAGCTAGCCAAAACTAGAAGAAACTGTCAACAACAACAGCATTGATAACACTGTACATTTTCCATAAATAAGTCCATTATCAAAAGCTCCATGGACATAGAATGGAACTTAATTCAATCATGCAGCAAACAAGATGATGCCATTACAAGCTTTGAAGAAATGAAAAACAAAACCAATAATTTTTAGATTGAGAAAAGGCCATAGCAACTCATAACACATTAGATTTAGAGTGGTGACACCAATATGTGCCTCTGGGGACAATCTGCAGAAAACCCAGAACATATTTTTTACAGAGTTGCCCACTGTACCACACCCCAAGAAGAAAACTATGGCCGTATAAAACAGATTTGATGGCAAGCTCTATGGCCCTGTCATGGGGGCTGGTTAACACAGTACATTGAACATTCATTGAAGAAATCCATATATATGACTCCAACACTGGAGAATGAAGAACAACAAGACTGAAGAGGTTTGTTAAGGCCCTATGCTATGCAGGGAGCAAAAAGGTGTAAAGAATAAATATACATAAATATACATTAACAAGTCACAAATGAAACTCTGATGAATCTGTAACAGTTTTGGTAGGACAACAGGAGGATATGGCATTACAGATGAAAGAGTATACACAATCTCTAGCCGCAGGAACAGAAGCTGTAATCAACACACAAAAATCTGATGCTTTACAGCAACCATTGGAAGATTAAAGGCTCTGGGTGACAGCCCAGACAGAAAGTACAATCTGTTATGGTACATATGTGAGTTGAATCAGAGTAGACAAGGACATTCAGGAACAGGGATTGACAACATGTTGATTGATTACATATTACACTCAGGACATTGTGATCAATCCAGAAATGTATAGCTTTAGAGATTTTCAAGATGACATTTAAGTTCAGTATATCATCATTATTTTCTGAAAAGTCCAACTGTCAGTAGCTTATATTGAATGAATTTCCTTTGGCTTAATGTGATATTCTCTTTACTGCTCCCAACCACAGCACGGGCAAATACACAATCACATAAACTGACAAACCATTGTCATGCTAACATACTGTTGATCATATACAAAATACAAGCTTAACACTGGATACATCTCAATGATGTGAGAAGAGAAGTTTTGCCAATGATACACTTGCATTGACCTACAGAAGATTTTGCTCTGAAAGTAAAAGCTTGATTATCTAAAACGACCAATGGCCTAATTAAAGAACAAGACACTGTTATTCACATACCACTTTCTGTATATCACCAATGCCTTTTCTGTTCAAAATATTATTTGCTATGAGCTCAGTGTTCTCTCTGTCCAGCAAAAATGACCAATCAAGCTCAGGCTGTGGAAGCTGAAATGTACTATCCCACTCTGATGGATATACTGAATCTGAGTGACCAAATATTGGTGGCCATGTTCTTTTCTCTAATGAATGAAGCGATGGATGAACATGTAACTTTCTTCTTATGACACGTTTCACTTTCAAATGAGATTCTTGTATTTCCTTTGTTCATGAAAAATATAAAGAATAAATTATATCAATAAACTACTGTTTAACCAATTCTTTATAATTATTCATTGTAAATTATTCATTGATTATATGACAGCATATAATCACTGACCTGTTTATAAACAGTAGGTTTTTAATACAATAGAGACACTGGTTTATAAAACTGTTTCCATTCAACCAATTTAATCACTAAATTCTTCCTTATAACATCTTCAACTAATGTAAATTATCTAAGCTATTATTAGCCCTCTTCTTCTTTTGGTCACTGTATTTTATAAATGTCTATCAATCAATCAATAAACCCATAACCCTTCAGGGTCGTAGGGGTACCACATTGGATGCTTCAGCACACAGAGTCCTCCAGCGAATTCTATCGTCAGCGATGCGGATGAGTGTGGAAATATCTAGCCCTGTCCATTCCTTGATGTTGTCTGTCCATGTCTTTATTTGTCCTCCACTGCTTCTTCCACCCTCGACAGTTCCCTGCAGTATTGTTTTTGACAAGGAATCGTGCCTGCATACATGTCCGAACCATGCTAGTTTTCGTCGTTTCACTATTGAAAGCAATGGCTCCTGGACACCTGCACACATCTCTACTTTATTTCTTACGTACACATTGGTCTTTTGTAAATGTCTATACAAAAGTTTCAAATTAAAAAAAATATATGACACTGATGCACAGTTAACCTTATTTCTAAGAGTTTTAAGTCAAGTATTATCATTACTGATGGTTTAAGTTGGTGCTATGTGAATAACCATGTTTCATGCCACACTGTCAGCTGTACTTAATTACATGGAAAATAGTGAGCTATCTAAAAATGGTAGCAAAGTGAGGCCTTTGGATGTTATGTGTGTTCTGGGACCAAAGAAACACCTGCCACACAAGCATAAGAAGGTTTTCAGATCAGTATAGGCTGTTCCATTCCATAGAGTAGTGATGAGTAAAATACAGCCTGTGGAAAATGAAGTCCACCAGACTGATCTAAAAGTACAATGCATTCCATTCTCTAATAGAGTACACCTTGATAATCTGCAATAGTTTATAATGAACACTGAAGAAGAAGAGGTCTTATGTCTTTCTAAGAAGATGGAAAAGGGAGTTACCTATTTTCTATAGCGTAAACATTGCATTCTTAAAATATTTGCAAAAAATATTATTGACAGTGTTGCCTTTGTGTTGGAATACACCATTCTTCTTTTGAATGCAGTTTCCAACTTCTTAGCACACCCACCTCCAGCTTCCACATGTGTGACAAATGAATCTCAAAAAAGCTAATGTATGGTTAGCTACATATGGGAAAATATCTGACCAATGGACAGAAGAAATATTTCAATCACTCTCTAAGGAGTTTCAATATCAAACTCAGGTCTTGAGAATCTGTTGCTCAGAATCTGTTGATATTAGAGCATCACCATGAAAAAGGTTCTTGAATCATTGATAAGATACAAATTGCAGAATCACAGAGAAAATGTTCTCCCCAAAGGACAGAAAACAAACACACAGATATCCAACTACAAACATAAGTGTCTTAAATGTGGCAGGGTATTCTATACAGGATTGCAATATTTTAGTCATTTCCAGATGTACCAGAGAGATGTAGAACACACGTCTGAATCACCAGTGATGGACGGCTATTATTTTCATCAGTGTATACATACTTATGATAGCTTATGTAATGTAAATTATTTATGTTACATATCCAAACAGAAGACAAGCCAGTGTACTTGGGCACTACACTAGATAAGAGACTGACATGGAGGCCTCACATTAAGAAAAAAGAAGCAAAGGCAAGAAATAAAATTGCCATCCTGAGGAAATTGGCAGGAACAAACTGGGGAGCCAATGAGGCAACTTTAAAGAAGGTATAAACTGGTGCAATTAGACCAGTACTAGAATATGGATCAACAGCATGGACTTCAGCAGCCAACTCCCATCTACAAGCCCTGAACAAGGTACAAAATCAAGCACTTCGCCTTATCACAGGTGCCATGAAGACCTCTCCCATAAATAAAATTGAAAAAAATTACAGGCATCACTCCCTTACCATACAGGCGAGACACTAAGACCATGGTACATGCAGAAAAGTACAAGAGCATGCCAGCACATCCAATGAGGACCAGACACAGTGACCTAGCCAGTGGAAGACTGAAGAGGAGCAGTTTTATACACCGATCCAAAAAAATAATCAGAAAATATAATGATGAACTACCAGACATAACAAGAGAGATATCACCAACACTTTTTCCAGTTCCGTGGGAGCAATACCCAAATAACACTATCAGAACAACCATAAACAACTACCACACTATGGTAAAACTGAATAATCTTCAAAAGAAAACAATAGTATGCAATATGATTGAAGATATGTACCCCAGAGAAGCATGGATACAAGTATATACCAACGGATCAGTAACCAGAGCAGTAAAGAATGGAGGTGCTGGCGTGTACATAAAATATCCAGAAAAAGAAAATGAATCCACATGTTCACCAACTGGAATATTCTGCTCCAACTACTCTGCAGAAGTACAGGCTTTAAACATTGCTGCAGAAATAATTGAAAACACAACAAGCCAATGCCAGCAGGTGGTATTTCTTACTGATGCTATGTCTGTCCTACAAGCCCTTGACAGCGATAAGCTGCCAGACCTGAAGAAAGCCATGCGAGAAGTGAGCATCCAAAGAAGGGTAGTACTACAGTGGATACCATCCCACTGTGGCATACCAGGAAATGAAGAGGCAGACAGGCTGGCAAAGGATGGAGCAACACAGGAACAAAAAAGACCAAGAAATCACTTACCAAGAAAAGAAGATCAAAGCCATCAGGAAAGTCGACCACCCAAAAGACAATTACCACTATCTTGACAGAGCAGAGCAGGTTATTCTCTTCCGCCTCAGAACAGAACACAACAGATTAAACAGCCACTTAAATAGACTAAGATTGGTCCCATCACAACTCTGCCTTTGTGGGCACAAAATAGATCTACATGGCGTTCTAAAATAAAAAAGAGCGCATCATCTTGTGAAAAGAAATGCAGCAGCTCAACAGTGGAGAGCAGCTAGAAAGTCACAGATAGACCAAGATCCGTCTACAGTCGTCATTCCATGTCCAAACTGTCCAAGGACATTTACAGCTCGAATAGGGCTCATTAGCCATCTACGAACTCATAATCAAGGACATAACTAAAATTGAATTTTCAAAAGTGGATGTAACAAATGGTCATCATCACTTGTGATGGACGAACAACAACACCACATACAGGAATTACACACAGTAACATCACATCACTCAAACTTGAGAACTCTGGTTTCGGCCCTATGCATTGTGGTCAGCATTGAAGGAACATAGATCACATAGAACAATTATCACATCTCAAATAATGTAAAATATGAAAGCTATTACTATCTTCAGTAAAAATTGTTACAGTCTGAGCAATGTAAATTATCTCTGCTATTTCAAATTAATTATTTCAGTATGGTGTAAACAAATATATTAACATATTTACCTGGAGTGATATTGTTGGTGGCAGGCATATGCCACCAAAATGATGGACAATCAATTTGTGATAGCAATGCTGGGAGAAATTCTTTAGAAGCACACCATTCAATTTGCTATTCAATTTT
Source organism: Meghimatium bilineatum (assembly GCA_034231615.1). Taxonomy (NCBI): domain Eukaryota; kingdom Metazoa; phylum Mollusca; class Gastropoda; order Stylommatophora; family Philomycidae; genus Meghimatium; species Meghimatium bilineatum. Next base: position 45,473,881 of record CM067322.1, on the reverse strand, counting down.
GTTATCAGCATTCTGGATGAGATCTATAATTAGACAGAGAAACTGAAAAATAATACAAAAACCATGCATGTATTTTCTCAATTTCATTATTTTATCACCAGCAATAAACTTGCATATAAAACTAGTGACAATGAAAATCATAATGTAAAAAAAAAATTAGTTATGAAAATTAGTAAGTCTTCAACACCAATGAATATAACAATAAATAACACCAATGTGAAACAAGCCAAAGAATTTAAATATCTAGGCAGCATTTTTTCCAAAGATCAAGATGGAAATCAAAACACAGATAATATCTACAATTTGTATACCAACACAGCGCTACCAATGTCAAACATGGTATTTAACAGCTTCGTAGCAGAGAAAAATCGTCACATGTGAAATGAAGTGTCTGAGAAAAGCTGTCATGGTTACCAAACTAGATAAAATAAGAAATGAAGAAATTAGAAAAAGAGTTGGTATAATATCATGTATTGAACATATTGAGAGACAGCAAGTAAAATGGTTTGGTCACCTTATGAGAATGAAGCCAAACCAAATACTAATAAGAGCATATAACAAAGGAATATCCGGGCGTACGGCCAAAGGTAGACCAAGAAAACGGTGGATAGAAAACATCCAGATAGCCTTGAACAAACATGGACTAAATGCAACCTCAGCGACACATTTGGCCTTGGAATGACAGCTTAAGCTCCCACCCCTACGCTTAACGGCAAGTGTGAATGTAATCATTCATCATTCACCTGGGGACAGACAATAGACAATCAAAAGCAAATACATGTCAATAATGATTTGATTGAATAACTGAATAACTTCCAGAATAACTGTTCAGCCACATTTGCAATGTAACATTACTGATTTTAACTTTTTCATAATTTTCAAATTAGAGCTATTCCAAGTACTGTAGATGTACTAGTACACAGGATCTACATATCATTTTGTACAGTTTGTAATAAAGATATTAATATGCAGTATATGGATTGTCAATTAAAAGATGTTACAGTCCACCACTACTTACAAGGGATCTAATATTCAATTTCAACTGTCTTATATGTTTTACTCATAATTTATGGACGTCTATAACTTCCGATAGCGACAGTAGTGAAAAGGTCAAGCATATTTGAATGTGATTAGCTTTCAGGTTGGTGTCAAATGTGCAGTACAGGAACCAGTTCTCTTGCATGGCTGGCCTACTAACGATATGGCTATAGATGTCAACCATTCAGTGCAAGTGGTAAAATCAATAAATGTATTCGGTACCACACCGAAGTCAGATGTATCAGGCCTTTGGTACAAATAAAACAACAAGACAATACATTTCCACTCCCAGGATTTTTCCTGCTGGAAATCTAGGAGGACCATTGTCCTGCAACAGGAAAGATCCAGTGGGAGTTTAACCTTTAGGATGCGTGTGACAACTTTATTCACAGACATTTCCCCTTCTCAATTTTTGGGAGCGGCGAGTATATTTGCCGCTGTAGACCACCGTTGCTAGGTACACTTCAATCAATTAAAAATCTCCAATATTTAATATTTTATTCACCAGATTTGTTAAATCTAGCATTTTATTCAATTGTCTTCCAGCAGTTTTAGTGGCAACCATATGCCTAATGTCATGTAAATATCAATATTTTCGCAACATATTGATAATTTCAAACAAAAGCATCGCCATGATGGTAAATTCTGTTTTATAGACGTATATTTTATAGAATTTTCATTAAAATTATTATGGATTGTGATTCAAATGATTATTTATGGAGAGATAAGTAATTTCCACAATCGAAAATTAGTTACACCAAATTGTTTTATCTAATTTGATATTAAAACATCAACCAAGTTCGAACGATACATTTATGGACTAGATCTAGGTTTATAGAAGGATTTTAAGAAATACCTGAAGGTGTAATCCGTGAAATTATAACGATTAATCCGTGAATGGCGAGTGAATGGTACGTTAACTCGGTCTATCTTATACTGTTTCCCCTCTGGAATATTTAATAAACTTCATGCAATTCTATTTTCGTTCTAAAGGTAAAAAAATTGCTGGGTTTTTGTGGAAATTGTCTTTGAGATTGTCTTACATGTCTTGTATCACACACACACAAACAAAACCTACAACAATATATGCAGAATTCAATTCTTTATTTATATGTGCAAAAATTATTTAAATATCTCTAACAATAAAAAAGTTATCGCAATTTCAAAACAGCCACTGACGATTGTGTAACATTTCCAAAAATTAAGTCAGTGGCAGGACAGAAATTATGTAAATGTAAACACAGCATTCTACAGGTTACAGATAGAATTCTCAATATGCATCTGCTATTTTAAGAGGGTTCCCATATTGGCAATTTTATCAAATTTGAACATTTTTATAGGGACTGGCCATGAAATTTTATATTTTGGCCATCTTCATGTTTATAGTGTAAGACACTAACTGTAGATATGAAAAGATGGGTCCAGGTCTTCGAATACATGTGTTTTAGACAATATTTGCACATTTCTTATAGAGAGCATAAGACAAATGTGTGCGTAAGAAATAAAGTATAGAATCTTGCAAGTTCACAAAAATCACCACTTTAAATAGTACAACAACAAAAACTTGCATGGTTTTGGAATTCATGCTGACATGATTAATTGTCAGAAATTATATTGCAGGGTACAGTTAAAGGTGGAGAAGCAGGAGGGTAAAGAAAATTATGGGCAGTCCATATCAAAAACTGAACATGTTAAGTTTTTTCCACACTCAACTGCATCACTGAAGTTAGGAATCGCTTCAATTGACGCATGCAATGACCAATTAAATACCCCTACGACCATGATGGGTTATGGGTTTATGAATGGATGGATCAGATTTATTAAGTTATCTATTAGTACCAGATCCTAGGACAGATGACACGTATTTTCAAGAACAAAAATGTAAACATAGACACTAAAGTTGCATTATACAAGACTAGAACAAAAATGTAAACATAAACACTAAAGTTGAATTATACAAGACTATTATTATTCTATCACTATGCTACCAGTGCCTAACCTGGACAATGACAGCACAAGACAAAAGAAAAATAGTGAAGAAAGCAGAAATGACATGTCTACGATGAATACTCTGAGTATCATTAAGAGATAGAATTAGAAACAATAACATCAGACAGATAACCAAAACAATACCAGTATTGGAACACATCAAAAGACAACAGATCAAGTGGTTTTCACATGCTTCCAGACTATCGACATATAGCATGCCACAAATGGCCATGACACATAGACATAACGGTTATAAAGCCAGAGGCAGACCATGTAAAAGATGGATCACAGAAATCAAAGAAGCCACAGGAAAAAGCTTACAAACACTGCACAAGAAGGCCATCTCCAGAGAACTCTTCCACCCCCTGATGCCGCAAGGCAAACAAGGGACACAGCGTATAGATAGATAGATAGATATAGATCTATTAGTAAGATGTGAGGGTCACAAAATCCATGTGTCATGTCCATTTCAGGACATGTCAGAGACCACAGTTTGTGTTACCCTGTAGTTTCAAAGATGAAACTGTGCATTCAAGTACTTGGACATCCAGTTTGCTCATTTATGGAAATATTGTTTTAGGGTATACATTTTCTGTGATCCAATTGTGTGGAAAAATTAATATATAACATTCTTAGCAATGGTGACAGGATTATCTGAATCACAATCCCCATTATTATTATTACAAAACTTGGGGCAGATTACATGTAGGGTCTGGGCCAGACAGTCAATGGATGTTGATGTGCATTCATCACCTATCACATCCAAGTGCAACTTACACATAACTATCTCCATAGCAACACCTTCACACTGGTAGCCCTGTTTTCACAAAGTTTGACAGGATACCCAGGTCTCTCCTTCTTTTTCTTCTCTTCTTAGGCACCACTGTTCTTGTCGAATTCCGACAACCTCACCAAGGTTGCTGAAATGGTGATGAATCTATCCTACTTGAAGCTGATCCAGACCTAAATGTTATGTGTGTATGTCCTTGTCCCCCCCCCCCCACTCATAGGTTATATGTTTGACTTGCCTCAGTGCCTTGCTTTTGTCTCCTATAAAACAGCCCCCATGGATGATGAAGAGATGCGAGCCAGTGGACATTGCACCTTTGCTAAAAACCTTGATTGTCTGTTTCTAATTATTGCTATAATTTGTCGTTTTACCCAAGCATCTCTGAGAAATCTACATTAGTTTTCTTGGTTGTGCATGGAATTTTCATTATTCTTCATAAAAACCACATCTCAGTGCCTCCAGCTTATCTTGGGCATTTTTGTTTACTGTCCTTGCTTCATTTTCATAAAGAAGGATTGGTTCAATATAACATTAACATCCTAGCCTCGAACTTGTGATGAATTAATATTACTCAGTTGAAAAGAAGGTTTCTCATTTTTTGAAATGTTGATTTGGCCTGTGCTATCCTGTTCTTGATCTCATTGGAGCACCTGCCATCTGATGTTAGAATGGTGCCAAGATACTTGACTTTATCTATTTGATTTAATTTTGCATCATTGATAGTAATACTGCATTTTGGCAGTGTGTCTGCATTTTGGCAGTGTGTCTGCATTTTGGCAGTGTGTATTTCTTTGAAACAAGCATTATTTCTGATTTCTACTTGTTTAGACCGAGACCTTTGTTTTCACTTCCTTGTACTACCATGTCTAAAAGGGCTTGAAGTTCTTGGTCTTGTTCCCTGTGATCAGATCTCATCCGTATCGTCAGCATATCTTAAGATTATTCAGTGAATTTCTAGTATAGGTCTCCGCTGAGTTATATTATCCGTTTAGATTAACGTCACGGATTTCCCTAGAAAAATTAATCATATCGATGCACATCTATCGAGCCATTGGCGAAAATAAAATGGTGACACAACGCATTTCCTTTTCTGGACTACATCCTTCTGGAAATCTAATAGGACCATGGTCTTGCTACAAGAGATATCCAGTGGGCGTTTGAGAATGAACGCTGAAGAAGAAGATGAGAATTCTTAGAGAATTAATTATTAATTCTAAACAGTCACTAATTCTAATCTTTCTCCCCCCCCCCCTCCCAAAAAAATCTATAAACTAATTCTAATCATCTTAATCCCCCCTTTCCCAAAATTTATAATCTTACGCAACTTATCTAACACTGCAAAGGTTAGGTAATAACTCGAAAGTAGAAAAAATGTCACAAGGGAGACCTATACTAGAAATTGGCCGATTATTCAGATTGTAACCTCCAACCAACTGCTATTCCTGGCATGCTTTGTATGTTTCACATTGTCACATATTATCTTAATCCTCTGTATTATACAGAAAAGATATGTTGACATTCTTGAGACTAACGGGAATTGAACCAGTCCGTTGAACGGCACCAAATCGTCTAGCAACTCCCATACGCGGGTTTTTTCGTACTTGACTAACCGCATTTCCAATAAATGATGCGACATTACACACTCTTGTCTGACGCCCATCTCTATCTTTTGGAACTCTCTCATTACTGTCAACCCTCATCGCAGCTGAGATGAGTACGCGGCTACGGCGGTCGTAAATTTATTTTTTACAAACCTTAAAGGATAAATTATAGCCACATTATTCACATAGTAGTGTTACTTTACTTAACAGTGGACATACTTCAAGGATCAGAGCTATATTTCTTTGATTACTACGGAAAAGTTTGGTTTAAAACATCAACAACAATGAGTTGAAGGGCGCTGCCATTTCTTTTACAACAAAATAAGAACCATAAACATAACAAAACTTAAAAAGAAGAGAGAAAAATCAACCCAATTTGGATATTCTGCTTTAGAAATACAATATTTTAAATTTTAATAATAAAGGATATACAGATGTAGAATTTATATTAAAATGTAGGCATTTTAACCAGCATTTATTTACATATTTTATTCTACTTATTATTTCATTTGTTTTCCATAAAATGACTAATTTTATATATTATCTACATAGACAAATGGCCAATTGTTCAACTTGGAAGAAAAAACGAAAGTTATGCAGCCAAATACACGTTTCATTGTAACGTTATCTTTTGCTTCATTTATATCGTCTGTACTGATTGGGGGATTTGCGTACTTCTTAATTGTAAGCGACAGCCCATTCAGTATCACCAATAGCCATGTCAATGGGCTAAAAATATGTATATTAGCTGGTTCTATTCATAGTTTGCTAAACTTGCTGTTGTTTTATATGTATGCACCATACAGCTTGGAATCTAAATTTCGGGTTCGTAAAACGTTTGTCATTTGATGATGTTGTTTTGTTCATATCTTCGATACATTTTATTAAAACTTTATACAGCTATTTGCTTAGAAAATTTCCAGTGGGGGGGGGGGGGGGGTTTGAAAAAAGTGGTGAATTTCTAGTTAAGTATAGGTCTCCTTTGGGCTATAAATAGCTCACTGTTTACAATAACATCAGCAGATTTCCCTTGAAAACCAATCATAACGATAGATGCCGTGACATCACATATCACGCCTCAGACAAGAGTTAATTATTAATTCTGAATACGAATTCTAATCCCTCCCCTAGAATAGCAGGATACAGCCAGTACTTGAATGTCATGTGCATCCCGGTGAGAATGGCTATTTAAGTGAAGAGCAACTGGAGTAGAGTCATAGTTGGAGATGGCATGCAAGTTTTCCATAAACCTAGTAGCTAGATATCTACCCGTCTCACCATTGTATACCAAGTTGTATCATTTGCAGACAATAGCATATACACGGGTAAATGAGTGGTTGATGTGAAACACAGACTTTAGAATCCGAATAGATGAGGAATGGAATTGTAAGGCATGGGCGGCAGCAGAGGGAAGTGCCAGTGGAGGCCCGGAAGGAACAAAGCTGAGAGTGCACCAGGGTATCATGTATGTTCCTGTCCCTGCGAAAAACCACAAGAGAAGGGTTGGGGAAGGCATCTTCAGTGATGGGGTTAGACATAGGATAGAGAAATCACAGAGGAGAATCTTGAGGGTGGGGATATTGTGAGGGTGGAAAGTGAGGATCAATTTGGGATGTGTAGAGGGCAGTTTTGGGGAGTGCAATAAGGCATCAGCATGGGAGATAGGGAGGACACGACTCAGAGCAGAAAGGACATCCTCTGGGTACAAACAGAAGTCGAGCATGTTGTAGGCACGCTGAAGAAAATCTGAATCATCTTGGCAAAGGTGACGGAGGCACAGAAGTTGCAGGGGAGGGAGTCACTGCATGCAGGAGGGTGGGAAGAGAAATAGAGAAGAAAGCTGTGAGAGTTTGTAGGTTTGTAAGTAGACAGTTGTTGGTTTCCATTGGTCTATTTTCCATTTTGGATCATGTGTCAGAGGTCTCATCGTGCATTGCCTGGAAGTTTCTGTTCCAGTTTTTAGTTTTTTCTTGTGCCTCTATGTATACTCTTATTGACAGCTTGGAGGATTATGTTTTAGTATTTTTGCATCATCATATATTTCTTGTTGTAAGATGTGTTTGTAGTTTTTCTTCTGTAGGTGATCGGAAAGTATCCCAGTTTGCCCTTTTGTAGTGCCAGCTAGCAATTATGTGTTGTTTTTCTGTCATGTGGATCTCTTTTATTCACTCTGATAGATTTTCATTTATAAGAACTAATTGATTTTCTATCATTAATGCTTCTATTTCTTATCTAAAGTTCATTAGTTGGGTATCCCCAGCTGGGAAAGTGACTTTAAACCTCCCACTATAGTATTGTTTGATGTTTAGAGAGGTATTGTTCTGAGGTGTAATTTCTTATTATTTAGTATTAAATATTTGTTTTATCAAAGGTTGTATGTTTTTGGTTATATGCTCTTAGTCCTCTGAGCTCTGTGAAATTTTTTTATAGAAGGTGGTACTGCTAGTAGAACATAATGGAAAATAGTACTCACGTGTAAAACAGGTAATGAAGTCCTACTGAATGATGACTAAAACACTACACACTATCACTAACGGATGTAAATATGATACATATAACAAAACAAAACACAGAATATAATCTACAGATGACAGTACACAGGACAAAGTCGACGTTTCGGACCAATAGGCCTTTTTCAAGACACGGACATAACATACAAACATAAAAAAACCACAAGTAAAAATGAATGCTATCCGAGTGAAATGTGGTACTAAGATAGATACCGGAAGCATACGAACAGGAAGTACACAAAGACGATAATACAGGTGGAACGAGAGGAACAAAACGATGACGTAACAAAGACCAATACGGCCGAGAACTAAGCGAAAGAGTGGTCGGAATTGAGTCCAAATGGCTTGATGGTACCCAACTCGAAAATGAGACGATTTTCGAGGGCGTACCTAGATCTATCATCGGTGGTGCAGGATCTGATGGCAGTGACCTGAATGTCAAGGACACCACGGTGGCCATCGCCGTTGAAGTGATTGGCCACAGGAGTGGGTGTTCTGTGTTTGATAGCATGCAAATGGTTGCAGAAGCGGTCGCTCAGTCTAAGACCAGTCTCACCGATATATTGCTTTCCACAGCGTTTACATATGATCACATAAATAACATTACGGGATTCACATGTAAAGGCCTCATCGATGGAGAAGCTGGCCTTGGGGAATGAGATGGAGCGCATCTGAACCACATAAGGACATGTGAAACAACGACCGCGTGAGCACCGCACGGTACCAAAATGGTCAGGTGCAGAGGACCTGAGGTGGCTGTGGACCAAGATGTCCTTCAGATTTTTGTCGCGCCTAAAGGCCACCAGAGGTAATTTGTGGAAAGCTTCACGGGTGTCAGAATCAGACTGGAGAAGGGAATAATGTTTAAGTAGAATACGACGGACAGTCGAGTTATGGGGATGGAAGGTAAGAACCAGTTTAACCCTATCAGAGGAGGAGGAAGAACCCTGGGAATTATTCAAGGTATCAAGGCGAGATAGCTGGCGTACACGGAGCCAAGCCAATGAAAGAATGCTGTCCGGGAAGGAGCGTCTACGAAAGAACTCAATCATCTCAGAGGATTTGTCGAGAAAATCGTCGTCATCGCTACATAAGCGACGAAGGCGAAGAAGCTGTGAGTAAGGTAGAGAGTTACGACAGGCGGGAGGATGAGAAGAAGTGTAGAGCAGAAAGCCATGTGCATCAGTGGGTTTGTAGTAGACTGATGTGCTGAGGTATAGGGGATGAATGGTGACAATGATGTCCAGGAAATGGACAGAGGTGGTGGAAATGGTAAATGTGAATTTAATAGCGGGGTTGAAATTGTTGATGAAGTTGATGAAGCGAGACAGTTCTGCTTCTGTCATGTCAGTAATGCCTATCCCATCATCAATGTATCTGTGGAAAAGAGATGGGAATGGGCCATCGTAGGTAGACCAAACTAGATGTTCTAGATGTCCCATGAAAAGACAGGCATAGCTAGGCCCCATCTTATTGCCCATGGCCACACCACTGATCTGATCGAAGAAATGTCCATCGAATTCAAAAGAGTTGAGTGTGAGCACCAGTTCAGCAAGGCGGATAAGGGTAGGAGTAGATACAGAAGGATGCGGACTCTTGTCCAGAAAGAACTGCACGCCCTAAGACCATCGGCATGTGGTATAGACGTGTACAGAGAGCAAACATCAAGCAAGAACAGACGATAGGTGCGATCAGAAGACAAATGCACAGAAGAAAAAATAGTGAGAGCATGCTTGGTGTCTTTCAAGAATGAGGGCAGTGCCTCGACTAAGGGCTGCAAAATACTGTCGAGGAAATCAGAGATGCGCTCTGTAGGACAAGAGCAAGATGAGACAATAGGTCTGCCGGGATTCAATTCCTTGTGTATTTTGGGCAGCATATAGAAGACAGGTCTGCCTAAACAGCTTTTATCGATGCAAAGAGCCTTGGCAGTGGTGGGAAGATGGTTGTCCTGGATGAGGGTGTTCACAGTGTTGTTGACCACCTTCTGGTTAGATACCGTCGAGTCTGATGTGCGAGCAGTGTAGAAAGAGGGGTTAGAGAGTTGTTGGTGGCCCTCCTGGAGGTAAAGGTCCTTGCGCCACACAACAACGGCCCCACCCTTATCAGCTGTTTAGGCAGACCTGTCTTCTATATGCTGCCCAAAACACAAGGAATTGAATCCCGGCAGATCTATTGTCTCAGCTTGCTCTTGTCCTATAGAGCGCATCTCTGATTTCCTCGACAGTATTTTGCAGCCCTTAGTCGAGGCACTGCCCTCATTCTTGAAAGACACCAAGCATGCTCTCACTATTTTTTCTTCTGTGCATTTGTCTTCTGATCGCACCTATCGTCTGTTCTTGCTTGATGTTTGCTCTCTGTACACGTCTATACCACATGCCGATGGTCTTAGGGCGTTGCAGTTCTTTCTGGACAAGAGTCCGCATCCTTCTGTATCTACTCCTACCCTTATCCGCCTTGCTGAACTGGTGCTCACACTCAACTCTTTTGAATTCGATGGACATTTCTTCGATCAGATCAGTGGTGTGGCCATGGGCACTAAGATGGGGCCTAGCTATGCCTGTCTTTTCATGGGACATCTAGAACATCTAGTTTGGTCTACCTACGATGGCCCATTCCCATCTCTTTTCCACAGATACATTGATGATGGGATAGGCATTACTGACATGACAGAAGCAGAACTGTCTCGCTTCATCAACTTCATCAACAATTTCAACCCCGCTATTAAATTCACATTTACCATTTCCACCACCTCTGTCCATTTCCTGGACATCATTGTCACCATTCATCCCCTATACCTCAGCACATCAGTCTACTACAAACCCACTGATGCACATGGCTTTCTGCTCTACACTTCTTCTCATCCTCCCGCCTGTCGTAACTCTCTACCTTACTCACAGCTTCTTCGCCTTCGTCGCTTATGTAGCGATGACGACGATTTTCTCGACAAATCCTCTGAGATGATTGAGTTCTTTCGTAGACGCTCCTTCCCTGACAGCATTCTTTCATTGGCTTGGCTCCGTGTACGCCAGCTATCTCGCCTTGATACCTTGAATAATTCCCAGGGTTCTTCCTCCTCCTCTGATAGGGTTAAACTGGTTCTTACCTTCCATCCCCATAACTCGACTGTCCGTCGTATTCTACTTAAACATTATTCCCTTCTCCAGTCTGATTCTGACACCCGTGAAGCTTTCCACAAATTACCTCTGGTGGCCTTTAGGCGCGACAAAAATCTGAAGGACATCTTGGTCCACAGCCACCTCAGGTCCTCTGCACCTGACCATTTTGGTACCGTGCGGTGCTCACGCGGTCGTTGTTTCACATGTCCTTATGTGGTTCAGATGCGCTCCATCTCATTCCCCAAGGCCAGCTTCTCCATCGATGAGGCCTTTACATGTGAATCCCGTAATGTTATTTACGTGATCATATGTAAACGCTGTGGAAAGCAATATATCGGTGAGACTGGTCTTAGACTGAGCGACCGCTTCTGCAACCATTTGCATGCTATCAAACACAGAACACCCACTCCTGTGGCCAATCACTTCAACGGCGATGGCCACCGTGGTGTCCTTGACATTCAGGTCACTGCCATCAGATCCTGCACCACCGATGATAGATCTAGGTACGCCCTCGAAAATCGTCTCATTTTCGAGTTGGGTACCATCAAGCCATTTGGACTCAATTCCGACCACTCTTTCGCTTAGTTCTCGGCCGTATTGGTCTTTGTTACGTCATCGTTTTGTTCCTCTCGTTCCACCTGTATTATCGTCTTTGTGTACTTCCTGTTCGTATGCTTCCGGTATCTATCTTAGTACCACATTTCACTCGGATAGCATTCATTTTTACTTGTGGTTTTTTTATGTTTGTATGTTATGTCCGTGTCTTGAAAAAGGCCTATTGGTCCGAAACGTCGACTTTGTCCTGTGTACTGTCATCTGTAGATTATATTCTGTGTTTTGTTTTGTTATATGTATCATATTTACATCCGTTAGTGATAGTGTGTAGTGTTTTAGTCATCATTCAGTAGGACTTCATTACCTGTTTTACACGTGAGAAATTTTTTTAGCAGTGTGTTCTGTACCATAGTAATAATTCCTTCTTTGTGGCCCAGTCTGTCCTATTTGAAACCTGTGATAGAGAATCTGCTACTGTCATTCAAATGAGTCTCCTAGATGCACACAACATAATTTTTTTTCTCTTTGGAGAAAGTTCTGTAGTTTTTATTTTTTTCTTAGCTATGGTGGGTGTTTTTTACTGTTCCACAGGATAATTTTCATTGCGTTTTTTTTACTTTATTGTTTTGGTCTGTTGCTCTACTCTGTTTAATCCTGGGTTCCTGATACACAGAGTCATGATCAGTAGTTTTTAGTGAATCCAATCAAGGCTGGGGTTTGGAGCTCCTCCTACCTGGCAATGAACCAATTAGGCAGCCCCACTACGTGTAATGAATCTGAGTATTTGACAATAATCAAATTTTGGTTATGTACGCTTGTTGGCCAGATTCAAGTATAGTTTTGATGCGTTGAAAGTAATGTAATTTTATGTCCAACATTGTAATAAATACAATTTAGCTTCTAAGATAACTCTGGAGCTTTCAAATTCAAAAATGCAATCATTCATTATAACATTGAACATTTCAAAGTTCTATGTAATGAGTTCAATTTTATATAAATTATTTAAGACTGTTGTCTAAAATGTTTAGTAACACCTTTGGTAATGAGAGATAAGTAAGTACTGGATAAATTGTAACCTAGTCTGTCCTGTCTGAAGCATTTGAAGCCTGTGATAATCTGCCACTGTCATTCAGATAAGTCTCCTGGATGCACAGGACATTGTTTTCTCTCAAGAGGAAGTTCTGTAGTTCTAATTTTTTCAACAAAGTATTAAAATGTTTTCATCATGTAACATATTATTTCCAGAATATGGCCTTTTTTATAGATTCTCTGAACACTCTGTGATTCTGGACAGGTTGACCTGCTGCAGCTAGAGACATATTTAAGCAATCTAATATATCACTGCACCATCGCCGTCTTGGGCGCCTTCTTTCTCTGTTACCGTTAACTCTGCCTTCCGCTATTAATCTTTCCATGCTATTATGTCTCTTTATATGACCAAAAAACACAGGTTTCTTGTTAGAATGTTGTTACGGAGCCAGCCCTCTTCGACATTTATTGATCGTAACACTTCTTTATTGTTTAGAATATCCAAAATAGAATTGCTAAGCCCATTACTCCTGTAGTTTTCCATTGCTTTCAGGAGGCGAGGAAATCCATTTATTGAATAGTACACAATATTTTATTAAAATATTTTTTTTTAAAGTTAATTAAATAACAAAATTTGTGATAGAAGATATATTTTCAAAATGGTCAAAACAAATCTCATAACCAGTGACCATTCAAAATGACAAAATTTGAGAAAATTTGCAACCTTGATATGCACAGACTCCACTCGGTCGAGGCTACATTGCTGTTTGACAGAATTTACACCAGGCACAACTAAGTAAACATACTGTGTAAATTAATTTCCTGTTATCTCTTTATTGTAAGATAATGTGTTTACTTTGAACTGTATTTACCTCACCAAAAAATGTACTGCAACACTTTGCTGACTAAGTTTGACGAAAGTCAAATTTCCGGTATATATCCTTGGTGACCAAATTCATTGATTGTTTTGATGCATTGAATGTAAATTTATCTGACAAGCTGTAAACAAAGACACTGAAGCAAACATTTGAATATCAAAAGCTAGTGCCACATTTGGATATTATGTAAAAATGTATGGGACAGAAGAAGAATAATGGCTACCACCAAAGTCATAGCTTATCAAGCAGCAGTAACACTTGCAACACATCACTTTTTTTTATACATGGACAGTATACACCAGACACTCTACCATTTCTGCTAAATCTGCCTTCATAAGATATACATCCAATCCATTGGTTGAATAAAATACCAGACACTAAATACAATACACAAGAGGTACCGATGAAATCTGAATCTGTAAGCATACACATAATGTTAATAAAGGCATAGACATGCTGGTCAGATCATCTGGTCTTCATGAAAGATCATCTGCCAAAAAAGCTGCTATATGGAGAAATCCATGTTTTTGGTCCATAACTGGCTCCCGCAAGGCAAGAGGACAGAAGAAGCATTTTATAGACATCACTGATTCATTTAAATATAGACACAAATTCATGGGAGAAACTTACACAAGAAAAATCTGTCATCACAGAATCAAGAGTGTGGCAGCTACATAGAACCTCAGACACGATGATGTGCAACAAAAATGTGCTAGAAGAAAGGCAAAAGCTATGCAATGTCACACAGACTCCTCCCTCACATGCTCAGAGTGTAGCATGCATATGACTCATTAGTCACAGTTTGACACACCTCAGACACCATTTTCATCATCATCCCAGTTGAGCTTAATGGTCATCGTTGATTCTTACGGACGAATATCATCTTTTCACTAAAATAATGTATCTACTTGAACTGTAATATCCGTTGTCTACTGTCTATCCCTAGGTGAATGATGATGATCAGAGTATCCATACTTGCTGTTTGTCTTAGGGATGGACTGTATTATCTATTCTCTAAAATAATGCAGTTTCTTGAACTGTATTCTCTATTCTCTAAAATAATGTGGTTTCTTGAACTATTATCTGTCCTCTAAAGTAATGTGTTTACCTGAACTGCGTGATTTCATTGTTATTTTAAAATAGTGTGTTTACTGCTACTGTATCTTGATTTTACAAATATATTTCTGTTTCAGGTAATAAATATTGTGAAATGCTGCTGCCTTCTTGTGCTAGCTTGTTTGATATTCCATGTTACTGCTATATGTTTTGGGGCTCCACTGGTCAAGTAAGTAACATAAAAATGGTATCATGACATGTTAAACTGATGATACCTTGTGTTTCAAGGGGCATTTAATAAGGTATTTCAAATAAAAACCTTGAAAGAATGAAATTATAATAACCATGGAATTGTCATGTAACTCATCAATATTGGTGTTAAGGATGTCCTGCACATGCCATCTTGATTCAGCCAAACAATATTACATCATAAAGGCAGCACAAATATGAAATGCACGAAAGAGGACCTGTGTTCTGTTATCCAGTATGTGATCAATGAAGAGGTGTAACTTATAGAAATTAATCTGTGAATGAAGCTCTGGTATGGTGATAATGCCTATTAATCCATCAAGTGTATGAGTGGAGTTCTAAAACAGTAGAGTGCTGTGACAGACTCTTCACAACCAGTGTGCCTGACACTTTTAAGATTTCCAGATTCTTCTTCTTTCTTTGTTCTCAAACTCCTGCAGATTAGTAGAATGTAGTCCACAGAACGGAATGCATTATCTCATGGTTTACAGTTATGCTGCAACATCTGCACATTTTGGTATGACACATCTGACTTCAGCATGGATTCAGAGTCACTTTGACTCAATATCTTCTTCTCATTCGCAGTTTAACGTCTGTACACAGCAAGTGTTTTGTTGTGAAGACGTTATCTAATTGGGTTGTATGATACCATGATTGCTGGTGTTACTCTCAATATGGTATCTCCATTTACAGCACCTGTGCTTGCTTGGGCAGGACTGTGATCCCGCTCAATGTAGAAGATATCCTGACGAATCTTAGTTTCCAGCCTCTGTTGACTGGACTAAGCCCCGTCTCAAAAAAGTTGGCGCGATGGGGGTAACCCTATATGGGATGGGACAACCAAATTCACCCTATAATCTCCTTATTCACTTCTTATGACATGCATTGAATGAAAACAGTGTTGTTATTCTCTGCTTCTCTTTTGGACCTCGGCAACACACTCTTGGTGGAATTATCTTTTATAGGGACTATTTCCAGAGATTTTGCAAGTCCCACATGTCTGTTTTACTGTATGACTGTATATTTCAATGCCATAAACATGGCAATCTCTGAAGAAATAGTCAAGCAAAATGAATTAAACAGGTTACTCAAACACTTACCTTGCCTATTAATAAAAAATATATTTAAAAAAGTATATATAAAATAACATACAATAAAACTAAACAGGACAATTCTCCACGTATCGGCTCAAATTGAACCTTTTTCAAGAGACAAACAAAATAAAAAACAAAATAGATGACTAGATTTCATCAAGCGCATAGCGCAGGGATGGCAACGGCGTTGCCATTTTGTAATTACCGGGAATACTACATATAAAATGTTTAAAATAAGCTCCCACTAGTCCATATATATTCTTCAGCAGACCTCATAATAATGTAGATCACGAGGTGGAGTAGTCAACCTCCTTAACCTTTAGCACACTGCATTAAAATTACTCAATTTCTTCCCTGTTTGGAAAATGCAGTAATCTTTTGTTTTTAGAAATTTACAAATAATTTGTATACATGTAAATAAAGAATTATTGAATACTGCATATATTGGTGTTAGTTTTGTTTGAGTGTGTTTAATGAAAGAGGTGATAAAATGGATAAGATTTTTTTTAAAGTTAAAATCTAAAAAACTGACACCTATAATTTTCCGATGTGTGGCAACCTAGATACTTATCTAGGCCTATTGTATCTATGTTATTTCATAATGAAACTAACTAATATCCTCTGTGAGTACAAATAAAACACATAGATGTCACTAACCTTCTTGATCTTGCCGATTCACATGTCTAGGTCTATTAGTTAGGTCCATAACTTCAATTCATATTAGACTTTTTTTTTCCAAAAATCATTTCATAACAAAATTAACATGTTCATATTGAAACTAATGTGTATAGGTCATTAACAAATGAAACACATCTACCTCATTAAAGTTATCAACTAAGCCTAGATGTCCTGAAAATTCTGAAAAGTCATGAAGCCAGATATGACCATAGCCTAAAGGTCCATGAAGGATAAAAACAGCATCATCTCCCTCAGACATGTCAGAAACAGAGCTAGTATTATCCCCATCACCTGTCATATCGGCAAATAGAGCAAGGTCTATCTATACGCTGTATCCCTTGTTTGCCTTGCGGCATCAGGGGTAAAAGAGTTCTCTGGAGAGGACCTTCGTTTGTGCTGTTTGTAAGCTTGTTCCTGTGGCTTCTTTGATTTCTGTGATCCATCTTTTACATGGTCTGCCTCTGACTTTATAGCTGTTATATCTGTGTGTCATAGCCATCTGTGGCATGCTGTCAGTTGGTAGTCTGGAAGCGTGTGAAAACAACTTGATATATTGTCTATTGATGTGTTCCAATACTGGTATTGTTTTGGTTATCTGTCTGATGTTATCATTTCTAATTCTATCTCTTAATGACATTTCTGCTGTCACTATCTTTCTTTTGTCTTGTGCTGTCATTGTCCAAGTTTGGCACTGGTAGCACAGTGATGGGATAATAATAGTCTTGTTTAATGCCACTTTAATTTACTGACTTCTTCTGAAAACTCTTCATCATTGTTTCCTACGAGCGGTATATACAGATGATAGATCTAGGTACGCTCTAGAAAATCATCTTATTTTTTAGTTGGGTACCCTCAAGCCTTTAGGATTAAATTCTGACCGCTCTTTTGTCTAGTTCTCAGTTGGTGTTGGTCTTTGTTTTTATTCATTTTGTTCCGTCATTTACGTCATCTTTTTGTTAGTTTTATTTCCACATATTTTTATTTATTTCCTGTTCCTATCCTTCCAGCATCTCTCATCCACATTTCGCTCGGATACATTTGTGTGTCGTTGTCATTTTTACTAGTCGTCTTTTGATGTTATGTGCTTATCTTGATAAAGACCTTTTGGTCAAAATGTCTATTATGTTCTGTGTATTGTTATTTGTATGATTATAACTTGTGTATTGTTGTGTTTATTATTTCACATGAGCATCCGACAGTGATAGTGTGTTAGTCGTCGTTCAGTAAGACTTCATTACCTGTTTCCTACATAAGTACTATTTTCAGACAGTTTTATAGCAGTATTATCTTTTATTAATTGTCATAAAATATCTTTGTATACTGTGTGCTTTTCATAATTCCAAGTAATTCAGGCTTCAGTGACTATTTGTTTTTCGTTGAAACTGAGGCTTCAAACAAATAAGATTTCTAACACCAACATATTTTCTAAAAGGAAATCCTAAAAACATAATAGTCATAATAGTCCATAGATTTGAAAATATCAATGGCATCATTCTTTCTTAACCAACTTTTAAATTTCCTTTATAAAATCCTGTTTCATTATTGTGTAACATAATTGCAAATTTCTCTTCAGATCAATTCTCTGTCAAAATTATCCTCTACACATGGCTTAATTTTTGTATGTAAATGATTTGAATTAAAAATTTCAGACTTCACTATCTAAATATGCAATGATTGTTTACTTATATCCAAGCAGTGAATAGTCCTCTTTTCTGGGTTTGAATTAGAGTGATAGTTTTCCTTGAGTAGCTTCATTGCACTACTTTAATCTTTCTTCTTCTTCTGCATTTGTTCTTAACTCCTGCAGATTAGCAGGATGTAGTCCAGAGAATGGAATGCGTTGTAACATGGTTTACAGCATTGCTGCGATATGTGCGCCTTTCGGCCTGATACATCCGACTTCAGCATGACTTTGGGTCACTGACCCTATATGGGATGGGACAGCCAACTCCATCCCATAACCTCCTTAGTCACCTTTTACAACATGAGTGGAAGGTAAACAGTGTTGCTATTCTTTGCTCCCCTTTCGGGCCCTGGCAACACACAGGCGACTTTAATCTTTAAAATCATATTTGTGATCTGCTCTAATGTCATAAACTTTACTTGCAGACTCATTTTTCCTACTAAACTATACAACACTTGTAGAAACACTGCTGATGGACAATGTAATCGTTACACCTTAATCACTGTATTCAAGAAATTTCACGTATTCAAGATTACAAAATAGTGAAATTTCACTCTTAAATCATGCCAATTGTTTGATAAACCAATCATTTGTAAATGAGGTCTTATAATTGAATGTAAACATCTTGAACAAAAGTGTGAGTTGTGTATATATATCACAAATAAATGAAAATTGAAACCAATTGCATTTTATGAGAAATGTAATTCATAGAGCCTGTACCATTTCAAAGTAATACGCAAAATTTAAATTATATGCATTATGGTATATATTTGCTGAAATACACATTTTGAAGTAAAGCTAGTGAAAAGTACTATAACACTTATATTGTATGTTTCCATTTATCTCCATATTTGCCTTGTGTTGCTCCAGCCTTCACATTTTTTGCCCTTCATCATTTTAAATCACTGGAGATGTGTCCCTAGAAATCTAGAAGATCCATTGTTCTGCTATAAAAGATATCCAAAGGAAGTTTGTGGACAAACACTTAAAAATATAACCATATAGCAATAGCTTTATGTGTTACACTTCATAATATTTTCATGAGTTTGTTGTCTTAAAAGAAACTAATCTTAGAAAAAATGTCTTATTTCAGGTCAGCTACAGAGACATTTCATTTTGCAGTGCTTTTGACAGTTCTAGTTTGTCTTCCATTTTGCCTCTTTTTTGGACCAAGCATTGAAAGCTGGTTTGAAGTGTTTATTGAAAACAGGTTTGTGACATAAAACTCAAAGATCCTATATGGGTCATAATTTGTGCTGATGATGTTTTTGTATTAACAATTTTGTCTTCACCTTCTCTTTCACATGTATGTAACTCATTCCTTCTCCAAGTTATTCTTGCTGACAAGAGTAGTGTTATCTAAATGATCACTCATATTTTACCCTAACCATGAAGGAGTAGGAGGAGAAAGTTTAAATTTGGCACACATATATAGCTCATTCTATGTGTACTGAACATGTGAAGTATGAATTTCCCACCTCAACTGGTTTTTTTCAATATGGTGCATGGCACAACAAACCCTATTGACTGGATCTGTTACTCCAGCATTTTGTCAGAACAATTGGAAATCATTGGTCAGGACTGTAATAAAATTATTGATGTTACATGGAAAACACCTACAGAAATACACAGGGAGATAGAACCAGTGTTTGAGAAAATCTTCCTTCTTATGTTTCTGCAAAAAAACTGATGTAGGCAGTTCAAGTGTGGTCCCCAGGTTGCTGATCTCCAAAGATCAGGTAGAAAGTCCTCAGTGTACAACAATGAAAATGCTGCAAGAGTGAAGAGAATCATTGACCATGAAACTAAAATGACAATTGCAGAGATATCTAATTCAGCAAATCTGAGTGAAAGTACAGTTTTCAGAATTAAACACAACATACTGAACATGAGAAAAGTGTGTGCCCATCTGTTGACATGTGAACAGAAATTTGTTTCTCGTTCGCAGTTTAACGTCTACACAGCAAGTCCAGTTTTCTTGATAAATGATGCTGTATTTGAAAGCTCCTCAAGGCTCCCATACAGCTTTCTGTGAATGTCTGTCTCTGTGGGCCAGTATTCCTCCCTCAACTGGTTTAGTGTATTGCAGGATATATTCCACGGTCTATGCTGCCTGCCACATGGACACAGAAGTGTTGGATCCAGTCTTAGTCTGTTTAAGTTGCTGTTGTGTCCTGTCCTGATGCAGAAGACTTGCTCAAATAGTGATAGTTGCCATTTGGTTGGCTGACTTTCCTAATATTTTTGATGAGAGTATTTTCCTGGTAGGTGATATCTTGGTCATTTTGTTCCAGTGTTGCTCCAATTTTTGCTAGCATATCTGCCTTTTCATTTTCCTTTTATGCAACAGTAGGATGGCATCCACTGTAGTCCATTTTTTTTGCATATACTTTTTACTTTTAATTTTTTTTGGTTTTTTAACTTTCTCTGTATTCCAGTTCATTATGTTTAGAAGGGTTGCCATCTTGTCTGATTGGCCAGTCGCATTCCTCTACTGCCTCATGGCTCCACAAAGTAGACTAGATAGATCTCCAATAGCTGGGAGTGGATTATGTCGAGGGTCAGAATCTGAAACTGCTACTGCATCGGAGAACTGAACAGAGTGAGCACCATGACAATTTTTAAAAATTTGTCTGTGAAAACATGTTAGCTAATTGAGTTGCATGATACCATGGTTGCTGGGGCACCTCTCTGCCTGGTATTTCCGACTTCAGCACATGTGCTTGCTTGGACAGGCTGTTGTCCTGCTCGATGTAGGGGATGGCCAAACCAATTCTAGTTTCCATCCTCTATTGACTGGACTACGCCCCATTTCCACTTCAAAGATTTGGGCTCAATGGGGAAAAGAAAGAAATAAGAGTTGATTGCTGTGGCTCAAAATGTGGAGGTCAAGAAAAATACTAATGACCATCTTGCACTCAAATTCTTCCATTGCTTCAAGAAAACATGACCTCCCATAAGGTAAAGTTTGTGTTGCAGCTAACGATTTTAATATTTAAATTTTTCCACACCCACTATATTCTCCACATTTGGCTCCGACTTTTTTTCTTTTTCTAAAATCTTTTTTTAAAAAACATTTCAAGGAAATCATTTTGACAGCGATGAAGATGTCATACTGACATATTTTGATAACTGGCTTAGTTTGAAAAATGTGTTGTTTTATTCTGAGGGTATTTTCAAAATCAGGTAGAGATGAATTAAATATATTTTTTGTGTGATGGTTACATTGAGAAGGAATAGGCACTGTGCCAATTTCAGCTTTCTCATTCTACTCTTTTATGGTTAAGTTAAAGACATGACAGGCCCCTTGTATGAATGTTTATAATTGAATTGTACTTTACAAATTATTCTCAGGTTTACAAGTCATATTATAAAACTCATGTAACAAACTAGTTCTTCTTCTGCATTCATTCTCAAACGTGCAGATTAGCAGGATATATTCCAGAGAACAGAACATAATGCCTTACAGCTTGGTTATGGTATCTGCACCTTTTGGTTTAACACATCCAACTACAGTGTGGATTCTCTGTGACTTTTGACAAATTATGGAATGGGACAGCCTCCATTCCCAAGGCCTCCTTAGTTGTCTCTTACAACATGCATGGCAGTTAACAGTGTCACTATTATTTGCTCCCTTTTCGGGCCTTGACAACACTTGGACATGAAACATATGAAAGGGCATCCTTAAAAATATAAAATTATTGGTACAATGAGTGATGGAATATAATAAGTATAATCATGGAACTCAAGATCTGGTACAATGAGTGATGGAATATAATAAGCATAATCATTGAACTCAAGATCCTCTGATCATGAAGACTCATAGAGCATTGAGTATGTCCATGAGTTGATCATTAGTTTTTGTTGCAGCGCCAGCTTCTATTTCCTCCACACCTGCATGTTTGGGGACAAAAATGAAAGTGATTTTGCACAAGACCAATTTCCTAGCTCTCTCTAATGACTCCATTCATCATCTACTCATATGATGTTTTAACTTTAAAGATGTATGTTGTGGTAACAAATATTCACTATTTACTGTATATGTTTTACATTAGTGTCATCTTTGAATTCTGTCTAGTTTTAAACTTTAAATTTGTTCTTATTTTAGTTCACACGTTGGTATGGAGACTTTGGTGTATTTTACCAGCATGGGTGCTCTCTTGGGTTCATGGCTTGGTGCTATACCTATTCCTCTTGACTGGGATAGGCCCTGGCAGGTGAGATTACTGTGATAAATGGTTTAGAAGCAGAGAGGTTCAGTTGTATGAGTTGCATTTCCAACAACTAACTTATGCATACCAGCTCTACACTAATGTCACATTTTGTTGGAAACAATATATACAGCACATTTAAGGAATTACTGTAATATGTTAGTTTAGTGCCAAAGAAAAGCTGTTACTATCATCATAAATGATAAAATTATATACAATAGATAAAGGTGGTATAACACTTTGTACAGACTTACATTGTTGTTGGTTGATAAACCAGAATCGTGGCCTATGTTCCCTCTACAATTATTATTGCATGCATGGATCAGGCATATACAAAACTAAATGCAAATCATACTTAAGCAGTATGTGTTGACATTTTTTAGACCATCATCCCTATATTTTGTGTGCATAATGTGAAATGCCACACTATGCACACATAAGCTTTGATGCAGCTTAGAGCAAACATTGATTATAGTCCCTCCATCCAGACCCACAGTTTTTTCTATGCTCAGTCTGTGCAGACTCCAATGGCTGGGACACACTTGAAGGATGGAAGATGTCAAAATAACCTAGGATCTGCTTTATGAAGAATTAATCAGGAAAAGATCTCAAGGTCAACCTCTACTTTGGTACAGAGATGTATGCAAATGCAATATGAATAATACAGGCATTGATAGGGAACAGGATGCCATGGGTGTTGCATGAAGGGAAATGATCAGGAAAGGTATAATGACAAAGAAGAAAGAGTTAGCAAATAGTTCAAAGGCACAATGTCTATAAAGACACAATAGCACATGATGGTACATTTGGGTCTATGATTCCTTATACATATTATGGAGGACATTTTGTTGCTCATATTGGTCTTGTTAGTCACATCAATCATCACCATGGATCGTACAATATATTCCTTATAGCACAACAATAATACTATATATGGAAAGGTGCCAACTACATTATATACAGTGGTGAAATCCCATTATAACAACGTGGTCCAGACCAATGATATGTGGATGTAATAACAAAAATTCACTAAATACAGTACAAAAAATATGGAATAAATATAATTGAGAATTTTGAAAGTGTTGTTATATAGGGAAATTTTTTATAAGAGAGTGCGCTCTAGAGCGATTCCACTGTAGTTGCATCATCAATAGCTGTGCCATTATCCCTTTGGCTTTTGCTAAGCAGAAAATGTACATACCGATAGATAAATGTCTATATCATTGTGTCAGAGAGTAGTTAAGTTACAACTTTCAAATTACCATGTCTTCCGTGCTGGTGTTTGTCAATACCCGGTATATTGGGCATATTTTTATTTTGCAGTCATTCTCAAATTCCCACCAGATCTCTCTTGTAGCTGGATGTTCGTACTAGATTATCAGCATGATGTTGTCCAAAGATCAGAAATGTGCTGTGCTCCTGTTTTTATTTGTGCCAGTGGCCTGTCATTGTCTCAGGCATGGTTGGTTAGTTGCTGATCCAGCGGTCCATGGGCTAATGCCCTTTGACCTAATGCCATTAGATGGCATTATATTGCTGGGGAGTCTGTGGATGTTCGGCCCACCCCGGGACAGAGCCAGAGAATAACTATCACACCTCCAGGAAGGTAGGTTTCAACCTATGCACTGCTCGTAGCCACTGTAGCCAAGATAGGGTTCACTGTGCTCATTCCCCGCCACCAATTTACTACTGGTTATGCCGATCTTCTCTATTGCTCCAGGCATGCAACCAAATGTTCAAGTCAAAAGGATTGTTATGTCCTGAGTCACTGTGCCTCTATGATGGGCCTCAGCCATAGGAAAAACAGTGATGTCAGTTTCCTCCTCCTCAGTGCTGCACAGTACATCTCTGGCTCCCTCCCAACCACAGAGGGTGCATACATATATATTCAGGTAAACATGAAAAACATTTCAACAACAAAACAAAATCATAACTGTATAGATAACATGCCATTAAGCTTCTATAAGAAGATAACCTCAATATAACGGTATGTAATCCACTAAGGTTTTCTGTAGCATGGATGGCATGTCTAGTGGGCCATTGGTGAGACCCACAGACGCAACCACATGCGTATCTCAGGCAAGGAAAAATGTAAACCTATAATTGTCTGGAGCATATTCATAGAGAGAAGGTCACAATGCATGGAGGATGTGAACAATACAAAGAAATAGATTTTGTAATCACAAGAAATCTTAATTACCAATGGCTAAGGTGATGCTTCTTTCCTTAGAGCATTCTCCCAGAATAAATTTAGAGCATTCGCTCAGTGTTTAGGGACTACAAAGTTAAAGTAGACCTAGAAACATTTAGTTGCAATTGACATGAGTAAGTTGTCTCATCTGCTGATATTGTACATCCTTCCAAGAATTGTGTAGACTTCTGGACATAATAGTATTATGGAATACACTTCTCCAAAATGAGAAACAGGGAGTAGGAACATTATTGCATAACATGTACTGTTTCATCTGTCTTAGGTCAAGGACAAAGAATACTTAAAATTGATTCACTTTTATTCCTAATGACAAATGTTAACCAAAAATGCTCCAGATAATGTTAGAGTTCATCCACAAGACTTGTCTGATGGAGTAGACATCTAGATGCAAACAAAAGAAATTCATCAGATGATGATCATCATGCACTGGACACATCTGCGGGTGCTCTGATCACCTATTCTGTATAGTCAGCAGCATGGCAATTCTGTGCTCATAGATAACTCTTCTATTTATTCCTAAATGCTTCTCATTTCTAGCAACTCCAGTCACTACTCCTATGTTCTGCATTCTGGCTATCGACACAGAAGAAACACACACTGCTTCCTCAAACTGCTTTTAACTCCTCAATTGCTTTAAAGAAACCAGCACTATTTATTGAACTACCATTTCTCACTGTGACCAACCAAGTCTATCTACTCTTTCATTTTCCCTAACATCCATGTGTCTGGTTTTGAAAGTAACTCTCTTCAGCACAGACTTTACAATGAGCTTTGTATTCAGTTTTTTGTTGTGTTCAGTTCATTCATTCATTTGTACCATACCTTCCGGCGTATGCGATCATGTCTCTCCACGGCCCTCTGTTACATTTAAATACATTTAAATATAGTTTCTGATGATTCTGCATCATGCCAGGCTTTCAAGCCATCCAACATTTTCTCACGTTATCTTCCTGTCTCTCTTACCCTCAATCTTTCCAGTTGTTATGATGTTCTCCAGCCCACCTCTTCTCATGACATGACCCAGGAACTGTGATTGTCGTCTTCTAATACAGTTAATACGTTCTCTAATCAGTTCTGTATTCAGTAAAAGACATATTTGTTCATCCATCACAAGAAGATTTTCTACATCCACTTTTTTAAATTCAGTTACATGCATGTCTTTGTTTATGAATTCATTCTTCTTCTGTATTCATTCTCACATTCCTGCAAATTAGCAGAATGTAATCCAGAGAACGAAATGTGTTGTATCTTTATTTATAGCATTGCTGTGATATCTGCGCCTTTTGGCCTGACATATCCGACTTCAGCATGACTTTAGGTTAATTTGGCAGTGTATGGGATGGGACAGCCAACTCCACCCCATAACCTTCTTAGTTTCTTCTTTCAACATGCATGGAAGGTAAACAGTCTTGCTATTCTTTGGGCCCCCCAGCAACACATGGACGTTATGAATTCAAAGATAACTGATAAGACCTGTGCTGGTTTCAAGGGTCTTTACACTTGTTGAGCATCAGATCATTATTTTTAGATGGTATTTGATCTGCTGGTGTCTTTCTTACGAGTCTCTCCTTTTTAGCTGCTGCATTTCCCCTTTTTCACAATATTATGTGCCTTTTATTATTATTGTAATAACAAACATATACAGTTTCATTTTCAGTCTGGTTAGTTCACTCCACCAAACTAAAATTGGTTGCCTGAACTTTATAATTGAAGAACATTTGCTGGAGTCATTGTGCAAGTGATGGCCCACTGGCAGTTAGATGCACACAACTTGGCACAAATGAGCATCCTTGGTGCATAGACATCAGTTCTAATATTTTTAATTTTTCTTTTATCACTGTGAAAGCTAATTGACAATTTATTAACTATTTTCCTACAGGAATGGCCTGTCAGTTGCGTAATGGGCACTTTAGGTGGGTATTCTTTAGGACTTCTTCTGTCTGCGGTGCAGTTACCAAGAAAGTACAGAATATTACACAAATCAAAGTTCTTTTAGATTTCTCGGAATAAAGATCTTCATACTTTTGATATAATTGTACAAATATTCTTTTGCTTGAGTATGTTAATTGTGTTGTACCTATATTTTGTGAATTTCATTATTATTATTACTGCATTCTTTGCATGTATGTGACAGTCTGTCAGTACATATTGCAGGTTACATATATATTAAATATGTTTGTTAGTTAGTTAGTCGTTGGATCATCGTCATTGCACTCCGGACAAGTCCATATGTGCTCAGATTTCTCCTTGAGTGTATCCGCCATTACACGTTGACTGACCATCATTCTTTCTTGCCCATGAAACTGCTCCTTTCTAGTGACACCACATTAAACCAATATCCCTTATTCTAGTCATGGAACAAGAGTCATCGTTGCTTGTACAGTCATTTCTTTATGCGTTTTCCCATAGGGCATTCAAAATGTCTGCCCGATCCATCGCTACAAAAATAAAAGTTACTCTACACACACAGGAATTATTCACTGCATCCAACCACTGTTTACAAATGTACCCTGCCTTTCACAATCATGCTCATGGAGTCACTGAGTATACAGACATGCTCGCAGACACCCATTTCAAAGCTTTGGTTACTGCCAAAATCTCCATTGTTATGCTGCTTGTCATCTGAGCGAATGCACCACTTTCCTCTGTATTCCAGTGCATTATGTTTAGAAGGGTTGCCATCTTGTCTGATTGGCCAGTCGCATTCCTCTACTGCCTCATGGCTCCACAAAGTAGACTAGATAGATCTCCAATAGCTGGTCTCCTCCCACCTTTGAGCCGTGAAGGCCCATGCACTCCTGATCTGTCTCTTAACCGACCCATATGTATATATAATCATATCACCTTCCATGCAATTCTCACCGATCAGAGCGAGCACCTCCAATTCAACCACTGTCAGACACCATTCCCTGCACTCTCTATTGAATGTTATTAATCTTTCGAAGGCTATCTGACAATCTGAGAATGCCAGACTCCATTCGGCACCAGGTGGTACGTCCTCCAATCGGCACATGCTCTGTATAACGTCCTCTGCACGCCCCATCCACGACTTTCCTCTCTTAAGTTGACTGCCTTTGACTGTGATAATTTCTGGGTGTAGAGGGTGTTCTTTATCAGTGGTGATTTGTAGTTAGTCCCGTGGCCATGCACATTTGTATTCTTTTCTCTGCAGTTTGGCATTCAAGTAAGTATCGCATAGCCCATGCTGACGTATCTCTCATACACCCCAAAATGATTCGCATTGCTTCATTCTGGATTCTATCCAATCTTTCTATTGAGTCTGACTCAGTGTCAGATTTGCCAGTGCATACTCTACCACCACTACCTCCAATCCCTAATACAGCAGCCATAACTTTCATCGCCGCAAGACCTCTATAAGCCTTTACAATGATGTGGTCAACAGGATCTTTGATACTTAGACTTCGGTCCAACATAACCCCCAAGTACTTCTTAGTGCTGGTTCTCTCTAGGACATCCCCCCTCAAAGTAAACGATGGCGTGGACGTGTTTACTATAATTATTTAGGGATAACCATTTAGGAAAAAATCGATACCTTTGATGGATTAACAAAAGCTCCAGAATTACTGCACCATTCTCCTATACGATCAGGCTCCCTCTGCAAATTTGTGACTATCGTTTCTCTATCTCTGCCCTGCCTATTTACCAAGATATCATCAGCATAAGACATGGTTCTCCCTGGTCCTGCAATCTGACAGCTTGTAATTTGAACTGTATTTCAGGCGCATCCACAGGTTGTGGATCGTGGAACAACCTCCGGATATGGAGTCTCCATATCTGGTGGTTGGCTGCAATATAAGACAAATTTATTTCTGGACGAATAAGCAGTCGCAGACAAACTGGCGATGTTGCCCAACAGGACGGGGTGGGATATCAGGTGGCACTGATATCTCCACTGAAATACTCCATGTGTCTCGTGACAGGCAGCATCGAGCGAGTATGAGCCACTATAAGCTCAAGCCAACAGCTGGAGTCATTGACCACAGCATGCGCGTCCCCAGGGTTGGGGGTCCTTTAAAATAGGGGAATATAAGAAACTATTTTCTAAAACATACAAAGGGAGAAGTCAGTAAAACCCTCCTTAGGTCCCAATCAGCTCCATCCCATAAGGGAAAAAGGCAGGAAAACTTTAAAAATTCCCCTAACTGCTGGGCAGGTGGCACTCAAGAGTCCAGAAAGACAGGCCACCTAGGAGATGGAAAACTCTACACAAAGCCTGGACAGATGGTGCTCATGATCCCGGGAGGGCAGACCATCTAAGGAAAGCAAACCTAAAAAAATAGCTGGCGGAAATCGGATTCACTTGGCCATATGGCGAATAACAAAGTGCAACGTACCTCATATACACTCATGCAGATTGAGGCAATGGATTCTAGGTATGGTGCTCTGCCTGAGGAGTCCCACCAGGCAGGTAGAGTGCCGGGCCCCATGCCTCGAAGGGGCCGACCCCAAGCTACTGGTGGTCATCCTGGCCCATTTTGGAAGACTAGGAAATGGGAACATATGACTGGTCAAACCACACGACAGACAAAAGGACTAAACATACTGCATTGGAATGCGGAAGGCATTTACCACAAAAAGTAGACACTAACAGCTAGACTAGATAACGACAAGATTGATGTGGCTTGCATACAAGAAACCCATCTTAACTTACACCATAGATTCTCTATCAGGGGCTACCAAACATTCAGACAGGACAGAGAAGGGCATATGGGAGGGGCACTTACACTGATACGCAACACCTTCCAACAAAGCAGATAGAAATAAATATAATTGGAGAATCAGAGATTATAGGAACAGATGTGTACATAGACAACCAGCCCATCACAATTTATAACATATACAGCCCAGTAGGAAGAGCCCTTAAATTAGAAACAATGGATATTACAAACACACTGTATTGTAGTGGGCGACTTTAACAGCCACTCTGAAAGGTGGGGTTACCAGAAAACTGACTCGAGAGAAGAAGTGGAAGAATGGGAAATCGATAACAATCTATTTCTGTTGAATGCACAGGATTATCCCCCAACTTTCTACTCAAGGAGGTGGAAATGAACATCAACCCCAGATTTAGCGTTTGCCACTGGCGATTTATCCCATAAAATATGTAGAATAGTTATGAACCAGCTAGGGGACCACAAACCAATAAAACTCACTATCAATGATGCCTATACAGATGGCTCGGCCACAAATGCAATTGAGAATGGAGGTGGAGGAGTGACCCTCAGACTAAAATACGTTAAAGATGTTACTCTAGCCATAGCGACAGGCAAGCTCTCAACCAATTTTAAAGCAGAAATGAAAGCTCTCAAGAAAGCAGCAGAAACTATCTTACAACACAAAGAACAAGTGCACAGGAATATTGTACTACTAACAGATGCACTCTCTGTCATAACAGCACTGAAGCTACACAGGAACACCGAACTGAATGAATTGAGGGCAGTTCTAGTTCAGTTTGTACAATAATTTCCAAAGAGTAGTGATCCAGTGGATACCATCACACTGTAACATTGAAGGGAATGAAGTTGCAGATAGACTGGCCAAAGAAGGAGCGAAGTTACCGCAAGAAGACTATCTAGTCAGTTATGAAGAAGTGAAGACCATCATTAAAGGCAACTATAACAAAAAGTGGAAAGAAGACCACCCCAAATATAATGCAGATAACGGGTATTACCAACTGTCCAGAAGAGACCAGGTTATCCTGCTGCACCTCAGAACTGGTCACAACAAAATGAGACATCATTTGTACACCAAATATAATATAGGTACAACTGGGCTCTGCCATTGCAGCCTTGCGAATATGACAGCAGAACATATCCTACAAGAATGTCCCCAGTATGCAGACCTGAGAAACAAGACATGGCCCACCCCAATCAGTGTTGAAGAGAAACTGTATGGCACAGTGGACACTCTAAAACAGACAGCAGCCTATATCATAGAATCCGAAGTCCCAACCTGAGTAGTGATCGTCGAAGAAAAAGAAGAACTGTATATACATTAACTAGTTAATACATATTTAATAATTAAATATGTGAGAAATATGTTATAAACAAAACACAAATAAAATATACATGTTCGATTTTAAAGTTTCAAAAAAATATATTATAAAATCTAAAAATTGATAATGTTGAATACTATAAATTATATATCAAATGATGTAACATTGAAACATAAAGCTATGTAGTTTTACAAGTATATTTCATCTAAACAGTATGATCAATCCTGGAAAGAAAATTCATCTTCATGTAGCATTCTCTATGCAACTGTGTACTAGAACAGTGTTTCCCAACCTTTTTTTTACCATGCCCTACCTGTCTTTCTAAAATTCTGATGCCCCTAAATATCGTTCTTGAGAATAACGGGAATTGAATCAGGTCTGTTCTAATGGCACAGAATCGTCTTATAACTTCAGTAAACTAATTTTTCCGAACTTGACTAACCGCATCTCCAAAAAAATATGTATTTTTGCAGACATTCAAACTGTGCACTCAAGTCACTGAGAACGGACCAATCAAGACAAGGACTATTTCAACAACAACAATAAACATCCCAGACAAGTATTGAAGTATCCTCAGTAACACAAACATATAACATCTGTATTCGTACTACAAGGCCAAGAGGCCTTTTTGTAAACATAAATAACAGAGACAGTACAATGTTGCTTCAAATAATAGCTTATAGAAGTAAATTCTTTCCTCCAGTGCCAGATAAATGGAACACATTATATGAAACAAAACAACAGCTCACAAACACATGCATATATCACACAGTGACATTGGGTCAAAGGGCATGAGCACACGGACCAATGGATCAGCAACCAACCAAGTAAATTCAAGTAGGAAGCAAGAGGATAAATTAAACATTCTTGAGACTAACAGAAATTGAACCAGGTCCTAACGGCACCGAATCACTCTGCACATCGAGTAAACGGGTTTTTTCGTACTTGAGTAACCTCCAAAAAAGATGCGATTTTGTCAAAACATCCCTCCATGATTTTTTCCTAAAACCTAAGTCTTGTGTCCTGAACAAATTGTAATTAGACTTCATTTAGGGAATAATTAAATATGTGAATATAAAAAATATGTTACCTACGTGCTGCTACCAACCAGGACGGGGCGGGATATCAGGCGGCGCTGATATCCCCATTGAAATAGCCCATGTGTCCAGTGACGGGCAGTTTAAAGCGAGAATGAGCCGCTATAAGCTCATGCTGCTAGCATAGGGTTATTAACTCCATGTCAGGAGTGTGCTTGGGGAGGGGAATTTTTTTTTTTTTCAAAATAGCTGCCTTGCAATCACTATCGGGAGATGGAAAGGCTAGAGGAGACAACCCAGACTGAAAAATCACATCCTGTCGAAGATGGAGTGTGTTAGCCAGTGATAGCGCAGATACTGGGAATAATTAGGGCACACATACTATTACAGAAATGTGGTCATGCGACAATCAACCCTGTCATCATGGCATCACTCCTATCAGCTAAAACTGGGTAAGAGCGGATCCTGGCCCCTTGCCTCGAAATGACCCACCCAAGCGACCGGTGTATCTGCTAATCAAGAGGTCAGGGAAAAACAGAGTAGTGCTACTGACCAAACCAAATGTCTCTGAGTTGTTCAGTGGAATGCGTAAGGAGTATGAAACAAAATGCCTGAGCTACAGGAATTCCAGAGGAAAAAAACAGATCGACATAGTGTGCATACAAGAGACACACCTAAAGGACACAGAGATTCTTAATTCGAGGTTATAAGTCCTTTCGCCAAGATCGATCCAAAAGAGTCAAATGAGGTATACTGACGTCTGTAAAAAAAAATCAATACCAGCAGCAGAAGTAAAAAGATCCGGAGGAGAACTGGAACATATAACAGTGAAATTGCAGCTGACTGGTGAAGAAATATCAATCACAAACTGCTACAGCCCTCCTGCCACCAAAATGGAACTTTGTAAACTAAAGATAGAGGAATCGAGTCACCTAACAGTGTGTGACTACAATGGCCACTTGCCAAGCTGGGGCTACGAGGATATGGACCAAAGGGGTGAAGAGAGAAGACTGGATG
The DNA here is from genome assembly GCA_034231615.1 of Meghimatium bilineatum. Taxonomy (NCBI): domain Eukaryota; kingdom Metazoa; phylum Mollusca; class Gastropoda; order Stylommatophora; family Philomycidae; genus Meghimatium; species Meghimatium bilineatum. The sequence goes on along the minus strand of CM067322.1, from coordinate 45,441,118 downwards.
ATGGGAAAATAAACTCATTATAATAATCGCCAGACGATTCACCAATATTCTACTCCAGAGACTGGGAAAACAACTAGCTCACCAGATCTTGCCATGGCAATAGATGACATAGATAGACACATTACAAGAACAGTAAAAAGTCAACTGGGAGGAAGTGATCATGTTCCAGTCATCCTGCAAATCTCCAAGTCAGGAAGTACAGGTAAACATAGCATGTCCCCAAGCTGGAACTTAAAAAAAAACTACTTGGACCCTCTTCAGTGAACAAACAGACCAGCTTTGCCAGAATATCACCCTCACAAACAACATAAACCACAACATCTCAAATAAACAAAGTGATACACCAACCTGCACAGAACAGAAGGCAATCCCAAGGGGCAGACGAAGAGAATACAAGTCTTATTGGAGTGAGACTAGAAAAAGTGCATAATGAGCTGAATGATGCAAGACATACAATAGAACAAACCCTACAGCAGAAAACACAATGAAATCAAACACACAGTTCAATGAGCAGAAAAGAACAGAGATTCAAAAGAGCTAACACGAAAAGACCAGCAGCCTAAAAAATACAAAAGACACAAGCAAACTATGCAACCTTGCAAGAACTCTAAATGAAGAAACACAAAATTCACACTACAAGACCATCATCGAAAACGGGGAAATTCCACACAGGAAAAATGCCAGCAAACATTTTAGCTGTCTTCTACAGGAAAGACAGCACAACAACACTCATACACTTATCAAAGAAGTCAAAAAATAAAGTAAAAGAAAACTGAAGAATCAAAATCCAGAGCTATGCATGAAGACACCCTTTACAATTGCAGAACTAAATGTTGCCATAAGAAAACTAAAAAAGCCCCAGGAAAAGATGGCATAACCAATGATATGACCAGGAATCTACGGTCAATCAGCAGAAACAAGCTCCTTACTATCTTCAACCAATCATGGAAAACTGGTAAAATTCCAGACTTGTGGCATGAAGCTATCATCATCCCAATCGAAAAAAAGAAAACACAAAGAAAAAACCAGCAAGTCAAGCTACCGATCAGTCAGCCTCTTGAGTTGCGGAGGAAATGCAATGGATAGAATGGTCAACTCTAGACTAATAAAATACCTAGAAGAAAACCAAATTCTCACCAAGACACAGTCGGTCTATAGGAAAACCCGAAGCACTGCAGACCAGCTTATATGCCTATCACAGGAAATCGAAAATGCTTTTCAATAGAAGGAAACAGTGCTGGAAACTTTTATGGACTTGAGTAAGGCCTTCGATAAGATGTGGAAAGATTGTCCTCTTCAAGCTTCTCCAAAACAAAATTGAAGGAAGAATGTTCAGCTCGATAAAAGATTTCCTCTGCTACCGCACTGCAAGTGTAAAAGTAGATGGTAAACTAAGCAAACATGTCCTCTCCAACAAGGAGGAGTGATCTCTCCTACCCTCTTCCTGGTATTCATCAGTGATATGGGAGAGAAACTGTCACATTATATTTCAAAGGCCCTTCATGCAGATGACTTTGCTGCCTGGAGTGTGGCCGGCAACCTATCCACTGCGAAAAATAGAATGCAGATCGCACTTGACACCCTAAGTGAATGGGCATCTGACTGAGGAGTCCAGATCAACCTCTCCAAAAATGTGACAACCATCTTCTCACTTTCAAACCACCAAGAAAAAGCAAATCTAAAAATAAATGGAAGTGAGTTAGCACTTGTGGAGAACCCTACATATCTAGGGGTCAAACTCAGTGACGTACCGAGGGGGGTGCGGTCGCCCCAGGCATCAAGGCTTGAGAGGCATCAAAATGCCCAATGGGATTTAAGTGCCTTTGCCGTGCCAAAGTTGATAACATTTAAAAAATAACATTTCTCCTTGTTAAACCCATTTATTTGGCAATTAGGTAATACAACAATTTTGGCACATTATTATAAAACATTAAAATTAATTAATAAGTAGAACTAGTTCCTCCCGGAAAAAGACAGTCCTACAATTTACTTCAACATTCTATTTTAGCTTGTAAGAACAACGAAAAATAAGTTTCAGTTTCGATCGTCAATCCATTCAGTCGTTCAGTTAGCGCCGTAAAAGTCCGTCATAAGTAGTCTTTGAGTTCGATGACAAATCAAGTTTATTTCTAGCATTCTAGCGTTAAATGCTATCATTCAAAGACAACGATTTTATCATCGATAAAAATCAAACATTTAAATCAAGTCTTAACTTTGGCAGGCACAATCAAGCTCGTGTTTCAGCGCATCATAAAGTCATACAACCTAACTATAACCAGTGAAGAAATCAGATAGTGAAAAAGTGTAAAAAGTGTTGTGCATTCTGGATATTAGAAAAAAGAATTTTAAAGTGAAAGGCCTTTGGAATTATTTGTCTTCATTCAGAAATATTGAAAAATTGTTTATCAGAAAGTAAATTTATAATTTAAATTAAAATTTTAAAATTTAGTTCTGTCTTTGTTAAAAGTGAAAGAATATCGATAATAATAATTAACTTCTAAAATTTTACTCGGATTTTTTTGTTTAAAAAAAAAAAAAATTGGGGGGGGGGGCATCAAAATCTTCATCGCACCGGGCAGCACTTACCCTAGGTACGCCACTGGTCAAACTAGACAAGCGACTCACCTGGAAACCACACCTAATAATCACTGAGCAAAAAGCAACCAGGAGGCTATCCTTGATGAAGAATCTTGCAGGCACAATCTGGGGAGCAAGTGGAAGTTTCTCCGAAAAGTCTACATGGGTGCAGTCAGACCTGTAGTAGAATATAGAATGAAAGCCAGTGCATCAACATCAAAAACAAATACTGATCGCCTATCTAAAGTACAAAATTCAGGACGTCGATTTATCTCAGGATGGATTAAAACCACTTCAATCCATGCAATGCAAAAACATATAAACATCCACCCACTGGATGACAGAAAAAGAGTGCTTGTGTAAAGGAAAAAAATTAAGCACATGCCAAACCATCTGCTGCATGCGCAAATTTCTAGATCAACCACAAGCAGGCTGAAGACAATATCAAAAGCTTTTCCAACCGGGAAATACTCCTCTAACTTTAGAACAGAAGCAGTCGCACTCTATCTAGTGCTTCTTCTTCGGCGATCATTACTCAGTCAGGTGTCCACTGTGCCATACAGTTTCTCTTCAACACTGATTGGGGTGGGCCATGTCTTGTTTCTCAGGTCTGCATACTGGGGACATTCTTGTAGGATATGTTCTGGTGTCATATTCGCAAGGCTGCAATGGCAGAGCCCAGTTGTACCTATTTTGAATTTGGTGTACAAATGATGTCTCATTTTGTTGTGACCAGTTCTGAGGCGCAGCAGGATAACCTGGTCTCTTCTGGACAGTTGGTAATACCCGTTATCTGCATTATATTTGGGGTGGTCTTCTTTCCACTTTTTGTTATAGTTGCCTTTAATGATGGTCTTCACTTCTTCATAACTGACCAGATAGTCTTCTTGCGGTAACTTCGCTCCTTCTTTGGCCAGTCTATCTGCAACTTCATTCCCTTCAATGTTACAGTGTGATGGTATCCACTGGATCACTACTCTTTGGAAATTATTGTACAAACTGAACTAGAACTGCCCTCAATTCATTCAGTTCGGTGTTCCTGTGTAGCTTCAGTGCTGTTATGACAGAGAGTGCATCTGTTAGTAGTACAATATTCCTGTGCACTTGTTCTTTGTGTTGTAAGATAGTTTCTGCTGCTTTCTTGAGAGATTTCATTTCTGCTTTAAAATTGGTTGAGAGCTTGCCTGTCGCTATGGCTAGAGTAACATCTTTAACATATTTTAGTCTGAGGGTCACTCCTCCACCTCCATTCTCAATTGCATTTGTGGCCGAGCCATCTGTATAGGCATGCATTGATAGTGAGTTTTATTGGTTTGTGGTCCCCTAGCTGGTTCATAACTATTCTACATATTTTATGGGATAAATCGCCAGTGGCAAACGCTAAATCTGGGGTTGGTGTTGATTTCCACCTCCTTGAGTAGAAAGTTGGGAGATCATCCTGTTCATTCAACAGAAATAAGTTGTTATCAATTTCCCATTCTTCCACTTCTTCTCCTCTTGAGTCAGTTTGCTGGTAACCTCACCTTTCAGAGTGGCTGTTAAAGTCGCCCACTACAATACAGTGTGTTTGTAATATCCATTGTTTCTAATTTAAGGGCTCTTCCTACTGAGCTGTATCTGTTATAAATTCTGTTGGGTTGGTTGTCTATGTACACATCTGTTCCTATAATCTCTGATTCTCATATTGTATTTATTTCTATCTGCTTCGTTGGAATGGTGTTGCGTATCAGTGTAAGTACCCCTCTCTTATGCCCTTCTCTGTCCTGTCTGAATGTTTCGTAGCCCTAATAGAGAATCTATGGTGTAGGTTAAGATGGGATTCTTGTATGCAAGCCACATCAATCTTATCGTTATCTAGTCTAGCTGTTAGTGCCTGCTTTTTGTGGTAAATGCCTTCCGCATTCCAATGCAGTATGTTTAGTCCTTTTGTCTGTCGTGTGGTTTGACCAGTCATATGTTCCCATTTCCTAGTCTTCCAAAATTGGCCAGAGTGACCACCAGTAGCTTGGGGTGGGCCTCTTCGAGGCATGGGGCCCGGCACTCTACCTGCCTGGTGGGACTCCTCAGGCAGAGCACCATACCTAGAATCCATTGCCTCAATCTGCATGAGTGTATATGAGGTACGTTGCACTTTGTTATGCGCCATATGGCCAAGTGCATCCGATTTCCGCCATATATTTTTTTAGGTTTGCTTTCCTTAGATGGTCTGCCCTCCCGGGATCATGAGCACCATCTGTCCTGGCTTTGTGTAGAGTTTTCCATCTCCTAGGTGGCCTGTCTTTCTGGACTCTTGAGCGCCACCTGCCCAGCAGTTAGGGAAATTTTTTAAGTTTTTCTGTCTCTTTCCCTTATGGAATGGAGCTGATTGGGGCCTAAGGAGGGTTTTACTGACTTCTCCCTTTGTATGTTTTAGAAAATAGTTTCCTATATTTCCCTATTTTAAAGGTCCCCCCAACCCTGGGGACGCGCATGCTGGGGTCAATGACCCTAGCTGTTGGCTTGAGCTTATAGCGGCTCATACTCGCTTGATGCTGCCCGTCACGAGACACATGGGGTATTTCAGTAGAGATATCAGTGCCACCTGATATCCCACCCCGTCCTGTTGGGCAACATCGCCAGTTTGTCCGCGACTGCTTATTCGTCCAGAAATCTGGATTATTCGTCCAGAGATATGTCTTATATTGCAGCCAACCACCAGATATGGAGACTCCATATCCGGAGGCTGTTCCACGATCCGTAACCTGTAGACGCGCTTGGTAGGGGATGGTCGCCCCCCCCCAGGCTATCTAGTACTGAAAGCTTTCACCGAACCAGGACTGCCAAGACCAAAGAAGATAGCTATATTCACAGATTGCAGATACCTACTGGAATCAATCCAGAACAACAGAAACGAAAGCCTTCTTCACAACATCAGACGTGAGCTAAGACAGATCCTAAAATCATCAGCTATGGCCCTTCAGTGGATACCATCACACTGTGGAATCATGAGAAAGCGGATGCTCTGTCAAAAGCAGGAAGCGAAATGGAGAAACAAATACACCCATTGTCTTACGGAGAAGCAAAAACAAGAATCCAGAACACATGCACAGCAAAGTAGAAGAAACAAATGGAAGTGGATAAGAAACATGATGCACTACATTCCTCCAAAGATATCAACAGACCACAATATTTCGCCTTAGGCCACTGCAGACTGTTGGGTCACCTTTACCGATTGAGGATCTCATACACAGATGAATGTCCATGTGGATCCGGAACCCAGACTCCGGAACACATACTTCAGGAATGCCCAACAAAGAGCAGAGATAGCAGACCTGTCCAGAGGATACATACTTGAAGCAAAAACTATGGGGCAGCCGCTCTGACCTGGAGAAGACAGCGGGCTTCGCCCTGACGACAGGCCTAACATTATAACATGACCACAGATGCTGAACACAGAAGAAGAAGAAGCTCATGACCCACAAGAATGGAGACTATTTGTAGACCCGTCGAAACTGTCTTAAGGATGTGCTTTTGCGCAATGGAAACTGTCTTCCATCTATTCCAGTTGCGCATGCTGTCTACATGGAAGAGACATACTATTGTCTGTCCCCAGGTGAATGATGGTTGATCGTATTCACACTTGCCGTTAAGCGTGGGGTGGGAGCTTCAGCTGTCGTTCCAATGCCAGATTTGTCGCTGTGGTTGCATTTCATCATTATCAAGTACCATCTCAGTAATGAAGGTTGACTGCAACCGACCTCCAACATCTCTTGTGTTGGTGGTGCACTCTGCTAGACTGAAACCTGTCCATCTTGTCATGTTACTCTCCCACTTGTATCTCTGTCTACCTCTTGATCGCTTCCCTTTGACTTTACCCTCAAGTCTATCTATCTATACGCTGCGGCCCTTGTTTGCGTTAGGGCATCAGGGGTGGAAAATTCTCTGGAGATGGCCTTCTTGTGTGCTGTTTGTAAGCTTGTTACTGAACTTAAAAGTTTGTAAGCTTGAACTGTGGCATGGTTAGTGATGAACATGAGGAAAGTCTGTATCAAGATATCGCAACAATGGAACCTAGGAAAATGGTCAACTACAATGCTGGATGATTAATGGTGGACACTCCCCATAGATGCTCCCAAAGAACTGTACAAGAGAAAGGCGGATAATCTAAGAAGTAATTTATGATTTGATATGAAAATATATTAACCGTTGCATTATTACTATTGGCATGCATTTCGCGATGTAAACATTCATTTTTGTAGATTAAAAAAAAACTAGAACCAATATTAAAATTTGACTGTCATATTGGCATCCAGCACTTCAAAATTGATAAGAAATTACTAATTTCATTTTAGTAACATAACTTTTGTACAACTGTGTTGACCAGTATAATCAACATATACAATATGCTTATAGAACTAGAATGTGTAAACAAATTCGAATATCTGGGAGAAAATATAAATAGTTTCGGAGATTGTTCAGTCGAGATTAGAAGACTTGCAACTGCAACACTCAAAATAATACAAATGAGAAAGTTGTGACAAAGTAGTAATAACAACACTAAAGTAACCATTTTAAGATGATTGTTTTCTCAGTGGCTACATATGAATGCGAAACTTGGACTTTAAGCAAGTCAATATCCAAAAGAATAAATTCATTTGAAATTAAGTGCTTCAGAAAGACCCTACGAATATCATGGACAGAGAAAACGAAGAACATTGAAATTTTTTAATTACTTAAACTAAATGAAGGGTCGCTTCTAAATACCACCATAAGAAGGAAGCTACGGTATTTTGGACATGATGGTATCGAAAGGCTGATTCTGGAGGGAAGATTACCGGGGGAGAGAAGAAGAGGATGACCATGAACCAGCGACATCGAAGAATGTATGCACGTGACTCTGGCCAATGCAATCTTGCTTGCCTGGGACAAGGGGCGTTTAGAGTATCCATGATGATGACAACGTTCTTGAAAGAATATGTAACTTGATATAGGCATTTTGCGTTTTGCAGACAGTCATTTAGCAATAATAATAAGAAGCAATCCGGTGAATATTTCCTCATGAATTGTGACTTTTCAAGCGATCATGGTAGGTAGTTAATGAGTTTGCCTCTCTTTTGGAGAGGCGTGCCCCTTTCAACCAGCGGACAAAGTCCAATTAGGTTATATCAGGACACACTACCATAAAATATTAGAGGTAACAAAGACCCGTGTCTTCAAGCGATCATACCACACACAGGTCGTGTGGTTAGCCGCTGTTCTTAGACCCTTGTGGTCTCGGGTTCAAATCACGGTTGGATTTTTTTCTTTCAGAGGTACACTAAAAATCCTTCCTGAACATGTCGTGGCGTCTGCTATGGCAAAGCGGCCTTTATTTCCACAGCCCATATACCTCTGCACTCCGTCACAGGTAGGGTTACCATGCGTCCGGGCTTCCCCGGACACGTCCTCTTTTTATGCCCCTGTCCGTGCGGCTTTCCAGAAAATGGCTTTTGTCCGGGTTTTTCTCATGTCCGTCCCCGATCTATCGATACTTTCTTACTTACTTTTCTGTGTTACATACCTTAATCTATTATGTATCGTGAAATAAATACGCTCGCCAGCTATATTTAGCTCAATGTAAAGTGCACTGAATTTAAAGGCGCACGTCGAAACGCTGAAGCATGTGAAGAGTGTTCATGGCTATCAGTTCTTTGGAAAAATACGCTTGGGCTCATCCCCAGGTTCAATCTACGAGTGGTGACCACATGGTTCAGAGAACAGCCACGCAACTTTTTCTCGGACGGCATTCGACGTCTACCTAAACAGTGGGATGCTTGCCTAAATGCATACGGAGATTTTTTCTGATGAACCCATGTGCATTCTTATTCACAAGTGGTTGCTTTGTTCAATTCCGTTGAAAATATTAAATTGCGTATGATACTTTTTAAATAAATCCACAAGTCCCGTTTTCATTTGAACACGCCTCGTATGATCCCAACGTCAATTTCCTCAAATGCGGACGATTTTAATGATAATGACTCAGAATGAGATACTTTCACTACTGTTTGGTAAACTTCAGTAATTTAGTTACTAACTTATTGTTTCTTTTCAGTCAGCTAGTGTGGTGCACTGAACACTCAGTTAATACAAGTTTATAATTAAATAAGAACAATATTTTATGTAGTTTAATTTTATTTGTACAATACTTAATATTGGCCATATTTTATGAAAATTGTGCGTGCCCTCTTTTTCCATCTGACAATTACTATGGTAACCCTATTCACGGGAAGACATGCAGTAACGGATGTTTTTTTAATTTTATATCACAAGATTTTTATTGCGTTTTTCTCTTCTTTTTTCATCCATATCTTTAAACATATTATTTATGAATAATCCTGCTCCTGTACCCAAGTTATGCCTTCAGAGTTTCGGCCGCGTTTTCCGTTTTTGAATTCTATGTGGAAACATTCCATTGAGAATTTACTGATGCCTTTATACCTCAGCATTGGTCTTCCGCGGGCTCGATGGCCATCAGCCAGTTTCCCGAATAGTAGGCCTACTTGATATATTGCCCTATATAATGCGCTGAATTTGCACTTGATGATAGCAGTTATAGAACTAAAAAATATCAAAATGAACGGCGACGATGAGATTAGTGGTAAAATATTGAAAGCAGCTGATGATACAACTTTTTAAAAGACGCTTGTTACTGTGAATAAGGTATGGAGGGATTAAAACCGTCCCAACAATGGAAATATAGAGTTATAGTAAAATTACGGAAGACAGGTGATCTATCTGATTGTAACAATAAGCGAGGAATTACTGTTGGGTAAGTACAAGGAAAATGATTGTGTAGATCAGTGTTTCATAACCTTTTCTTTACCATGCCCCACCTAAGTCTTTCTAAAATTATGATGCCCCTATGTAACATATACATATTTTTTATATTCCAAAATTGAATTATTTCTAATTGAAGCCTAATTACTCGTTCGAATTGCCCCCCGAACAATCATATTGCCCAACTGTGGGGCAAGAGCCCCACATTGGGAAACACTGGTGTAGATGAAGTTAGAGAAGCTCAAGAGATAGGTAGTTGAGAAAATTAGAGAAGAGCAAACTGGATATAGATCAAAACGATCATGTATTGATTAAATCTCCACCTTTAGAACAATTATCATTGGATATGCAATCTCTACTAATTATCAACTATTCTTCTTCTTCTTCTGCGTTCGTTCTCAAACTCCTGCAGATTAGCAGGATGTAGTCCGGAGAATGGAATACATTATGTCATGTTTTACAGCATTGCTACGATATCTGCGCCTTTGGCCTGACACATCTGACTTCAGCATGGCTTTGGGTCACTGACCCTATATGGGATGGGACAGCCAACTCCATCCCATAACCTCCTTAGTCGCCTCTTACGACATGCATGGAAGGTAAACAGTGTTGCTATTCTTTGCTCCCTTTCGAGCCCTGTCAACACATGGGCGTATCAACTATTGATTTTCAAAAGACATTTCTCACCGAAGACGGATGTGTCGGGTCACTGACGTAAATAAAACGACGACACAACGCATTTCCATTCTCTGGACTACTGGAAATCTAGTAGGACATGTTCCTGCTATAAAGGAGTTTGAGAATGAACGCTGAAGAAGAAGAATAAGAAGAAAAATCCAGTAGATAGTCTTCATCAATCTATACTAGTCGTAACCTTCGATAACAGTTACCATGTTGTTCCGACAGGCCGACGTTGTACTTGAACTAGTTACGGGCACGGTGTGGATGGGCGGAACAACAAAGAAACCTGTCGCAAGGGCCAGAGTTGTGCCCTGATGTCGACGTCTGTTTCGGCGGCATTAGACTCGAAACACCATCAAGTCAGATGGCTGCTGGAACAGAGGACGGAGTACTTATAGGAATGTCTTACATGCTGTAAGGCCAGTTTCTAATCAAGAACCAAGAGAATAAATCTATACTATGGAAAGTTCTCACCAAATACGGATTCTCAACTATATATTTAAATGTAATCAATTCTTTATACCGCAGCTCATGATATTGTATTAGACCAAATGAGAGTAACATTTAATGGTTTTACATAGAAACAGGATTTTTAAAAAAGGTTGCATTTTGTTACCACTACTTTTTAGATTGGATATAGACTGGGCTATGAAAAATTATCCAAAATGAACATTTTAGTATAAAATGGTGGAACTCTTAGTAATCTTAATTTTGCACATGACTTGGCATCATAAGTCTAACTACCGCTAACGCACATGGTAGCCTATGTTGAATCGACTTTATCATCTTTCAGAGCAAATTGGCTTTCAAGTCAATACTTTGTCATCTTTCAGAGCAAATTGGCTTTCAAGTCAATACTTCCAAGACTAATATTATGAATTGTACTAATTGTAATGTTAAAATCACTCAATCATTTAAAGTTTTTAAAAAACAAAAGCAACGGAGAAGAAGTTAAATTTAATTGAAAATAAATGTCTTTAATATTTGTTATTTGACAACTTTTAAATATTTGTTGAGAAGAATTCACGCCAAACAAGCAAGTAAGAGAAGTTGCCAAAACAGCAATATGTTTCTACAACGATAAGAAGAAAACGATGGACATGTACGTATAATGAACGAAAACAGACTGCCACTACGAGCATTAATTAAAATGGGTACCAAATGGCAAAAGATAAAGAGGAAGACCGAGAGAGACTCTTTGCAGAACAACCATCAGAGAGGGCATGACTATGGGTCTCTATAACATGCAATAATTGCGAGAGCTTTGCTTTCTGCCATATGCACCATATTCAGCGCCGAAGGAACATGGATGGATGGAGAGTGTCACATTGTACGTAGGTGGGTTTTTTTAGTCTCCACCTTACAATGTGGTCTCCATCTTATCAACATAATGCTATATCCACATAAATAACTTGTCATAGTAAGTGGTGTATTCTTTGTGGCTCTGTGAAATTATGTTCCCATAGTCTCTCGTCACAACTGGGAAATATTGAGTCTTCTTTGGACTAGATTTCGCCCGTGGACTACTGGGACTCGAAAGGGGAGCAAAGAAAATTAACACTGCTTACATTCTATGCATGTTTTCTTTTTCTCGTTCGCAGCTTAACATGCCTTCACAGCAAGTCCTGTTTTCTTTATAAATGCTTCTGTATTTGAAAACTTCTCACTGCTACCATATACATTTCCGTGGAAATCTGCCTATATGGGCCAGTGTTCATCTCTTAACTGCTGGTTTAGTGTAATGTAGGATGTGTTCCGTACTCTGTGCTGCCTACACACATGGATGATGAAATCAGTCTTAGTCTATTTAAGTGGCTGTTAGTCTGTTGTGTTATGTTCTCGTGCGGAAGATGATAACGTGCGCATCTCTGTCAAGATAGTGGTAGTTGTATTTTGGGTGGTCGACTTTCCTAATAGCTTTGACGAGGGTCCACTATAATATTCCTGAGATATGAGTATTCTTGATCTATTTGTCCCTGCTATTCTGCAGAAGTTTGAGAATGAATGCAGAAATAAAGAAGGACTAGACTTAAAAATGACATGACAGCGCAGAAGACTGTATATAATAATTTGGAACCAGTGTTTCATCTAGAACAACACCTGAATCATTAGATAAAAAAAATCAATGGCCATCAGCTGTGTTTGGTAAAATGTCATTTAAAAACTAATCACGTGACTCACTGAAACCAGATATAACCTTAATAAATGTAATTAGCAAAATAATAGTAGTATTTGGTGATTGTAACTATAGATATTTTAAAGAATTACTCTACTATTTTAACAGGAGATGTGATATTCACAAGTTATAGTAATATTATATAAGTTACTCTTTTTTACAGCTCTATGCGGATATTGAAATGCGGATCTCTGGGATACAAGTTCAACCCGCCATAGTGGCTTACAGTTGTTGGGAAACAACACGTTGAAGCGGTAGTTCTTTCACAGTAAATGACTACATTCTTAACACATGGCGTTTTAATATTATAGCTAAAGGTATTCCGGGTGTTCGTTTAATAGATCACCTGCGTAGACTCGTAGAGTTGTAATAACTACAACAACACGAAGTCAAAGTATCTACAAGTAGGCTAGAATTGAATTATTTAGTTACCAACTTTCACTTCCTATCATCAGGTACGCCTAAACGAGTTTCACCATATGTAAATATCAAAATATGTCATTATATAAATTATAGGCAGGTCTACCTATCCTAATTTATGTAATTGAAGAAAATTATTTTTAATAGAAAAAGTGAAACTGTTTACAATGATTAAGTACAGTTTCAGTTGTAAATTTAAATTGTTACTTTACTCAAAGTTTACTGCGTTGATAAGGATGCTTGTGATAAAATGATAATCCTTTTTTTTCCATAGGCCCAAAGGATATTGTCTTGATAAAATGATAATCATTTTTTTCCCATAGGCCCTAAGGATAAAATAAAGTGCCTACCACAGTGTACTTGTAGGCCTGCCACAAATCTAGAACAATGGAAGTAATCTAATCTACATTGAATCTTTAATCAGTCTTTCTACGCTGATTGTAAATTAGAAACAAAAGCATTTAAATTTAAGGCAGTTCAGAGCTCTAATTTAGAACTATAGGTAATAGGCCCTATTATAATTACTTAAATTACTCTTATTCTATGTTCCTCCACTGAATAAATGGTGCATAGGGCAGAAACCAGTGCTCTCCAGTTTGAGGGATACTGTGACTGTGGTACTATACTATTGCATGTAAATGTAATTCTTTTGTGTTAATTTTGTTGAGACACATAGTCATAACTCATACCGATACCCTCTGTGATGATTGTTCTTTGAAGATAGATCTTTTACTTTTAGTCTTCCTCTTTATTTTGCCACCTGGTAGGACATACCCATTTTAACGCTTGTAGTAGCAGTCTGTTTTAATTCATTCTAAGTTAACTAAAATATGTCTGATACAAATTCATCATTTTCATTTTATTGTAGAAACATTGTTGTTTGACATCTCTTGCTTGTTTAACTTGAATTCTTCCCAATGACTATCCAGTGCTTTTACTTTTGTTATTTTGCAACCATATGATGTTAATATGGATGGATATTACATTTGACTTTAACTTAAACTTTAACAGTAGTAGTTTGGCATATTTACTTATTGTTTTTGATTTCCAGATGTTTGTTAGGTTGTTCAGCACACATGATGCCAAAATAATTCTGGTAGAGATCTATTTTGTTGTATCTTCATCTTGTCATTTTGCTGCCCAAATAGGAAAAGTAATCAATTGTCTGAATTGTTTCTCCTTTGAGAGTGATTTTAAAATTAGTAAAATTTATGATCTTGGTCCTGAAAGTATTGACTTGAAGGCCAATTTGGTCTGAAAGATGACTGTCAATTCAACATATTGTGGCTTAGCAGGAGTTGGACTTAATAACACCAAGTTACTTAGCAAGTACCTGAACTGCTAGATGTGAACACTGCAATAGATAAATCATCTAGGATGTCATTAGGAGAATTTGGTATAATTGCGGCAAGGGTAGGACTCAGCATCCTAAATGGCAGAATGAGGAATATTTTTAACCAGATAGCCACAGGTACTATTGGTAGTCATACACTTGGATATTTGCTAGGGTAAACTGAGCACCTGTGCGTTTTCCAAAGTGCAATGGTAACAATTTATTGTGTATATATTCATTGTTTATACACTTAACATATCACTGGGCAGACTGATGTGGGAAGTCTCTTCCATTTGATATTGAAGGATATGCCTACTGATGGTTCCTGTGGCTCAATGATTAAAGACACTTCGTTTACGTTCCTTCCTCTTTTATCCTATACGGGTGTCGAGAGAGATACAGTGTTCTTGTTTTCACTTTTTTGACATCTTCAGATAATGTAATTTGGTGTTCGTGTAATATCTCTTTGATGTTGTCGATCCAGCATACTCTAGGTCTACCCCTGGCTCTTCTTTCTGCTTCTCCTCTCTTCATATATGCTTTATAAGCTAATGAATCGCACAACATTCTTTCCAGATGACTGAACCATTGTATCTGTTGGTTTTGTATGTATTGTAGAATCGATATGACACCCACTCTTTCTCTTAGACCTCATTACTATTTCTGTGTCTTCTGGTCACTCCTGTGGCTTTTCTCAGACATCTCATCTCTGTTGTCTCTTATGTTTTGTTGTTAAGGACCATGTTTGACATTGGTAGCACAGGGTTGAAATGAAGATACTTTGGATGTTTTTTGTTGTCATTGGTAACATTTTTGTGTTGCAATAAAGGGGATAATTGACCCAGTATTTGATTCAGTTTGCTACAATGAATATCTATTTTGGTGTCCATCTTTCCATCTGAAGAGAATGTTACGCCTAAGTATTTGAAGGTGATGGTTTGTTTAATGACTTGATTTTCCACTGCTATATTTAGATTGTGTGTATACTTACCTAATGCCGTGGTTTCTGTTTTGTCTATGCTTATTTTCATGTTGTTGTTCCTGCACTCAATGTCCATGGATGTTAGATGCCGCTGAAGTTCAGTTTCTTCATATGCTTTTATAGCCTGATCAGCAGCAAAGAGTAGCTCTTTGGTATTTTCATTTTGTATCTTTGCTTTTTTCGTAATGCTATCGATATGTGATAAACAGGAGTGGTGATAAAACGCATTATTGCCTAACTCCCTATGTGACTTTAAATGGTTTTGATGTTCCTTTATTCGTTCGAATGACACTCTCACAGTTCACATATAAGCTTTGACATACTTTAATAAGGTAGTTGTTGACTCCACCTTAAAGACACTCCCCACTCAAAATTAGAATAAAATCTATTGTTAAGGGTCAGTCAAACCATTAGTCTTGTGTACTTTGTATCTTCTTGTTAGGATTTAAAAAAATAACTGGTTAGCCCCTTCCCACACTGAAAATGCTCAATTCTGCCTGCTGACGCATACATGTTTCCCACCACTGGTTTGAACCATATACTTGTAAAGGAACTCCTATCCCACATCTGCTTCTATTGCCTACCTAATTCCTGAAGAATTGTGCAAAATAGGAAATGCCTTTTTAAAAAAATTCCTTCTTTTCATTTTATTAGCATCTTCTAGAATTTACATAGTGAATGATTAGCAACTATTTGAGTTATAAAGATCTCCCTAGGATCTATTTATTATCCATTGACTATGAAGGAAAATTGTGTAGCAATATCATCCATATTTCTCAAACTTCTCTTTCTTGCGCTCTAATTTATCATCATCAGGTGCCATACCGGCTCGCGTAGGCGGTCATGGCTCTCCACAGCTCTCTGTCCACAGTATTATGTATCACAGTCGTTGTTATTTCCTTGCCGTGCCAGGTTGTCAAACTGTCTAATATTTTCTCACGTTGTCGCCCTCTGTCTCTGGTGCCTTCAATGTTCTCTAAACCTGCCTGTCTCATGAAGTGGTCAAAAAAAGAAGATAGCCTTTTTCTTATATTGTTGATTAAGGTCTGTTTCGCATTTAACTCTTTCAACACCTCTACATTAGTTTTTCTGGCAGTCCATGGTATTCTCAGCATTCTTCTGTAGAATCACATCTCTGTTGCCTCCAATCTCTCACTTTCCAGTTTGTTTATTGTCCAAGACTCTCACCCATATGTTTGTATAGAGGTTATATAACACTGCAGAACTCACTTTCTCACCTCTAATGAAGGTCATATTACACAGTATATTTTTCATTTTTCTGAATGTTGCTTTTGCCTGTCCTATTCTGCATCTTATTTCTGATGAACTTCTTCCATCTGCTGTAATCTTTGTACCTAGATATTTGAATTGGTGGACCTGTTTTAATATTATATCAATCACTTTGATCTTGCAAGGTGTGTTATTTTGTTTCTTTGAAATAACCATTACTTCTGTTTTCTTGATATTTAGGAAGAGGCCTTTCTCTTTACTTTCTGTGAATACTACATCAATTAAATCTTGAAGGTCTTCCTCACTTTTTGCAATCAGAACAGTGTCATCCGCATATCTCAAATTATTTATGTTATGTCCTCCCACTGATATTCCTGGGATATCTACTATTGCACGCAATATGTTTTCACTGTAAAAATAGAACAGGTGAATGAAAGCATGCATCCCTGTGTGACTCCTTGTTTTATTGCTATAATTTATAGCTACCTCTTTTTCCCTATCATCCATTAATTCCACCAGTGTGGTCCATATGCAGGTCCCACATTCTTAATGCAATAGCAAATCCCAAATAAATGAAATGTCTATATAACAAGGCTTTCTTCTTCTAGATGCCCAACAGCACTTCTTTTTCTATGAGTATCTAGTCCTTTGAGTAGGGTGCTTTTTCTCAAAGCAATGCACACTGCCTGAGTATGACTGAAGGTATGGAGAGAAACCACATGTTCTCTTTAAATATTTCTTCTATGTGTAGATAAGGTGGTGGCTTATGCAGCTACAATATGCATGCGCAAATCACTCTTCAGGTGGTATTTTTTTACCTTTTTTTTAGATTCACAATTCTAGATTATGTGTGTAGTGTTCAATTTAGTATTCTCAGATGGGGTTACACAGTTTAAAAGGAGTGTTGCCTTCCCCATATCTCCAATTGCACAAAGGGATACAAGAGTTCTATTACACATAATTTATAGAGATAGAAATAAATTCTCCACTGTGGTTGCATGAAGAAGGTTCTGTCTTTGTAATGTGTTGTTGCAGTTTGCATAATAGGTTATCATGGCTACTGGGATATAATAGGTAATTTGAGGCTGTTTATAATTGCTATATCAAGATAAATTTCTTTGGCAGACAACACAGGATATATAATCACATTCTTGTGCCCTCAAGTGAGTACAGGAAGCTTCAGCAGCAGAAGTTTAGTTCCTGGAACATCCAACAGTGTCTTTGTGAAAACATTTGTCACAATCAGCTAGTCCACATGTACACATAGATTATAGATTGGCTATACCAAATCACAAATAACGTTTATCCCTGCAACTTAATTTTCTCCTGTACAAATGGTGAAATAAATATGTTCACTTTTAATTTCAGCAAATCTCTTGTAACATAATCTTAATATAAATGTACCAGTATACTAAAAAATGTATATTATTTTTATAGAATGGCTCATGACTATGGAGGATCTAGAAGCAATTACCAAGGAGTGACTGGACCATTGAGTGTTACAGAGCCTAAACAATATGACCTTGAATTGACAGAAAAACTTGTTGAAGCTCTTAAGCCACACAATGTATTTGAAAGTGAAGCTGAAATGAATCACAGGTAAATATTAAGTTTTTGTAATCTAAGTAGCCATAGAAAAACTGCAACAATCTATTAGCACAGAAAATAAATGAATACACTAGTGTACATCATTTCAATATACCACAGTTATATTTTTCTATCACTATCTATTCCTTTGATGTATTGCCTGTCCTTCTACATCAGTTTAGCATGGTAAGTTAAGCTGTTCCTACGGTTGTATTATTCATAGTTTGTTGTTTAGCTATTAGCATGCATGTCAAGTCACAATGTTGTTCATTGTGTCCCATTAAGTCCTGGTAGCAACTTGTAATTAAGGAATATTTATTATCATTTCTATTAAGAAAAGTTTATTGTGTAAGCATGAATATATTATTCTATATTAGTTGGTTTTTGTCATTATGCAATACCAGGTGCTTGATAAAAGCAGTCACACCAGGAGAAAATGAGAGTAGGCATAAAGTTGTAGTATCCCTTCTGTCATTTATGTTATGTTCCTCCAGGGCCATAGGCGGCGCATAGGGCAGAAACCATAGCTTTCCATTTTTGTCTTTATGTTGCCAGGTCTTTCAATTGTTGTGTGTTGTTTAGGTTCATTGACATGCCTTCTCTATTAATGGTTCTTCGTAGAGTTTCTCTAGGTCTCCCTCTTCTTCTTACTCCAGGTGGCACCCAATATAGTGACTGCTGGGGAATTCTTAGGCTGTTCATTCTGAGAACATGGCCGATGTAAGTCCAACGCCTTTGTCTAATGAAGGAAGATATATAGGTTTGTTTGCTTTCCTCTCTTATAGTAGTGTTAGATTTAAAGTCACTCCACTTAACATTCAGAATGGTACGTAGGCATTTGTTTTCAAAGGAGTCAAGTCTCTTATCTGTGGCTTTTGTGGCTTTCCAACTTTCACACCCATATGATAGAATAGGGATGATGTTGGAGTTAAACAACTTGAGTTTTGTGGTGTTTCTTAGTGTGTGTGACGTCCAGATGTTGCGTAGATGTTTTGGTTGTATAAACTACTGCCAACATAAAACCTACCACTGTTTATGAACCAGAACCATAGTCATTTATATATGTGTAGACAAAATAAAATGAAATTGTCTATCACATGGGCATGAACCACAGTTATTTACCACATTGCACCTTTAAAAAAAAAGTGCAGCTCTCATGTGGCTTTCTAGGACACTATTTACTAAGACTTGTCAGACTCCCAGTCCATGCTTCAGAAGATTGAAAATGGCATTGCCGTTACAAGTGGATGACATCTATAGCTGCATCAAAACTCCAAATTGTGGCATGAATCTACTGACTGGGACGTACTGGTATGCACGTTAATGAGTTAGCAGAAAAATTGCATCAAAAGACGGATAATGGATAGGCCTTTTAATGAGAATGAACCCTTATTGGCCAGCTGCAGAAGCATACAACATGAAAATTGAAACAGAAAGAGGCAGACAAAGACCAAGAATGGATTGAAGGAGTTACCAAAATTCTGAGACATCAAAATATTACTGCATATCAAGGGACCAAACGTGTCATAGCCCAATAAGTGATCGTCATTCAATCCTGTGACATCTTACAGCAGAAACAGAAAAAAGACAATAGATAGATAATGGATAACAGCAATCTACTGACACTTCTTCGTGTGCATTTGCTTGATGTGGACAGTTCTTGATGATATATCTATAATGAAGAATTTGGTATTAAGTTTGGTAGTATTAGAGCTCTATGTCTGAAAGGAGATATGTTTAACCAGCGTGCCACAGAAATCATTAGCACGTCCTATGTCATATGCTGTGAGAGGCTGAGCACCTATGGGTTTTCCCGGTGTTCAGTCATATCATAATCATAACCGTAAAAAGTAGACTGAACTTGGTCTGAAAATGGTTTAAAAAAACATAACAATCAAATAAAAGCTATGACATGCTGTGTAAAACTTTAAGCTTTGTTTTAATCCTGTAAAACAAGTGTTAGACAAGAGAGTAGAAATGTTTTAAATCTGTAAAAACAGAGAGGTAGTCACACACTGATACATTATTAGTATGCTAAGTCTTTAGATTACTTACGATTAAATTGTATGTTGTAAAGCACTTTTTAAATAAATCTTTGCAGAATGTTCAAGTTTAATTCTATTACATAAAGAAATATTAATGTTTCATAATTGAATGGTTGCAGATTGGAAGTGTTGGCTAAAGTTAATGAATTAATGAGGTCATGGATTAAGGATGTTAGTAGACAGAAGGTAAGACCAAGACATATTTATTTAGCACTGTCTGTAGTATTTGATTTTGCTTAGTCACTTTTTTCCCCTTGATTCTTGATTAGAACCTAGCATCACAGGCACGTGGGGCACTTCCAAAGTGTTCCGCTCTCCATTCCAGCAGCCATCCCAGTGAATGTAGGCTCAAGAGTCCCGGTCTGGGTCAGGTGTTGATTATGCAAAAATCTTTTTTTTTTAAACTACATTTCCTACCCTCACCTCTAGACACTCCCATTTCTGATATTCTTTGTATGTTCTCAGCCTCTTTAACTTCATCTTCATTTTGTAATGAATTTATGACTGGCTTAATCAAATCTGCTTTCTCTCTTCTCAGCATTGTGCCATCTATCGCTGCATTGCCTGCCAATAAGTCGGCTCTCTCATTTCCTCTGACCCTGGCATGACCAGAGCAGTCAGTATATCCACGTAATGCTCTGGACAATTGAGTTATTCAATAAATCAAACCATTCCTTTCTGAGCATGCATTTTTCTATCTTGTGCAGCATGCTTTGAGACTCTGTGAGTAATACAGAGTGTGTTGATGTATCAGTTATCAACCAAGTTAGTGCTGCTATAACTCCGTCTCCATCCTCATGCTTGAAGACAGTGGAGTAAGCAGATGATTTGTCAACCAACTTCATGCTGTTTCTTAGGCAACAAAACCCCAACCGTTTTTATTTGTATTTCTGTTGACTGAGCCACAATGGTTTTTTTTTTTTAATGGTCTTTAATTATGTCTTGTCATTTCGAGTGCAACTAGGTGAGCTCATGCACTGTAACTTGGGCCCTGACACTAGTCCATTTCCAACACGCTTTATCTAGTTGTATTATTATGTTGGTAAGTTTTTTTTCTCTGTGTCTACCGTCATCCATTCACTGCCGTTTCATATTTCTTCAAATTCACATACTATTTGCAGCGTATTTTCAGCCTCTTCCATCCATGATCTGCTGCGTTTGATTTGTTCTCCCATTGACTCATCTAAACTTTGGTGTAATGTGTAATGATGTTATTCAGTTACTTTAAGGTATGACCTAATCTGCGCTACCTGATGATGCACTCTAATACTTGGGAGATCAAGCAAAAATCTCATAACAGAGATGGGGGTGTATCCCTAGTACACCCCAGTACCAGTCTCATTTTGGACGTTTCCCAATTTATCGACGTGCGTCTGTGACAGTGTTAGTAGACCGAGGCCATAATCTATGGCAGATAGCACCATCACTTGTAGAAGCAGAAACAGTACCCATTGCTGCATGTCGAAGGTCGCCATAACCTTGATAACACTGAGGTTTGTAATTCATTGATGTTTAAGGTCTACACATTAAACAACAGACAAAAGAGATCCTTGTGGCAGACCTGGTGCTATTGTTCTGATCTCAGATGTCTAGGACCCATACCTCAGAGCGACTTTTATACAGATTAGCACATTTGCTACTCAGCGTATGATTCCGCGCGATCCAGCTATTCATTGCATCAATTCCTCAGAATCTTACAGTACACATTCTGGAGTGTGATGATGCGATAACCATGGGGGAGAATATGCTAATTAAAATGACAGATGATTATAATGTGAGCCTAAAAATATGAGTGGTACCCGAGGAGTGGCTATATAGCTATCTCATACTTGAGCCAAAACCAGGCAAAGATGCTAATGACACTTTTTTCCAGTTGTTTAACCTTTAGAACTCTGAATTAAAATTGTGCAATTTCGCCCCCAGGGATGGCTTCCATTTTGATAATTTGACTCACTATTTTTGGTGAGTGTTTGGAAAACAACTTTTTTGTTGGTATTTTGAAATAATTTTTGTGTATGTAAATATGTGGTGATAAAATCATTCTATACCAACTCAAAATGCTGTGTTAGAACAGAAAAAGGCAATTCAGAATGGTTCCCTGTGATTACTGGTGTTAAACAAGGCTCCCCTATGTCACCATTGCTATTCAATACTGCAATTGACTGGGCTATGAGAAAAAGCACATCCAACACAAATTTAGGAATCAAATGGATAAATAAAACATTAGAAGACTTGGATTTTGCTGATGATCTGGCACTTTGAGTGAAAACCATCACAATGCACAAACAAAAACTGATCGATTAAAACTTATCGCAGGACAAATAGGTTTCCAAATCAATTCATCAAAAACAAAAATTATGGACTTCACCAATTCACCTAACGAAATTGCTTTAAATGGACAACAACTTGAAATAGTACACAAATTCTTCTACATAGGAAGCAAATTAACACTCAACGGTGATGTCATGACAGAAATTACAACTCGCATTGCCCTAGCATCAAGTGCATTTAACAGACTGTCTAATATCTAGAGGTCAAAGTCAATCAGCACACGCACGAAAATGCGCGTATTTAATTCCTGCGTTATTCCGGTGCTATCATATGGATGTGAGAGCTGGAAAAGCTCTTTATCTTCAGAAAAGAAATTACTGAGTTTTGAGAACAAATGTCTTCGTAGGATAACTAACACCCATTGGAATGAATTCAAATCAAATGATAAAATCAGAGAAGAGACATCAAAATTTCATCACAGATGTTATCAGAAAACGATATTGGTCCTACATTGGGCATGTCCTACGTGCAGACACCAACAGAATACACCATCAATCTCTTGAATGGATACCTACAGACAAAAGAGCAAGGGGTAGACTAAAAGAAACACTCAAAAGAACAATACTTAGAGAAACTAAAACAATCAATATTTATACTATTCAAGAACTGCACAGAATAGCTTTGAAGAGACAGAGTTGGAGAGATCTGACCTCTGCCCTATGCGCTAACTTCATCGCAAAAGGAAAATGAATGAAATAGAGAAGTGAATAATACATTAATAAGGGCGAATTGAAAAGTTTTTGCCTAATAGGCGATAATTTTATTAATATTCAAGATACACATACTAATTTTAAATTTTCTTCTTCAGCGTTCATTCTCAAACTCGCACTGGATCTCTCTTGTAGCAGGACAATGGTCCAACTAGATTTCCAGCAAGATATAGTAAAGAAAATGTAAACGCGCTGTGTCGCCGTCTTATTTGCACAAATGGCCACGTACATGGCTGTGCGTAACGGTGTCTATTCAGGTGTTCCTTCAGCTTCGGGAAGAGAAAAAAGTCACATGGTACCAGGTTGGGGCTGTACGATGGGTGCGGTAAAATGTCATCAAACTAGAAGCGTTCCAATGCAGCCACTGTTTGTTGACTCGTGAGTGTGTGAAAATTGTTGTGCTGAAGAACTGCGGATTTACGAACACGCAGCAGTCGTGTTCTGAGTTTCATCAAGGTTGTCACATAGAGATTGAAGTTAGACGGTATGGCAGTGCTTCACAAATATCTGGACTACACCCTCGCAGTCCAAAAAAAATGGTCATAACACTTTTCTTGCCATAGCGACAACCTTGAACTTTCTTGGTGACTGAGTTCTTATGTCTGTACTCCATGGACTGACGCTTAATTTCTTGGTCATAATGATGTGTGCCCATGACTTCACAATCACAATGTGTGCCAGTGTTCATATCGTATAAGAAGTACCTGACATGCCTGCTTTCACTGCTGCTTCATTTCCGGTGTCAACATGCGTGGAAACCATCTTGCACACACTTTCCTATACCCAAGCAAGGCATGGATAATGTGATGGACTCGCTCAGTCAAAATCCTAAGCATTGTGGCGATATCTTTCTGATTAACACGGCGATTGGCACAAATCAGTTCATCCATGAGAGCTTGGTGTTGTGCATCCACAGCTGTGATCGAATGTCTGCTGCATGCCTGGTCATGCAGGCTCGACGTCATTGAATTGACATCTTTTACAGTACTTGCCCACCTCCTGACTACTTAATCCACACAGGTATCACCATATACTGCTGTAATTCGTCGATGGGCGCAGAACCTTCCACCACCAGGAATTAAATCACAGCACGTTGCTTCAAACGTATATCCGTACACGTCGCCTTTTTATGTCTGCTGTGCGGCGCGTCACGTTTCAGGCGCATGACATTACATGTCCCAGTGGTCACTTCTTTAGAGATTATTTTCACATAGCTGTAACGTGGCTTGGAGTGCTGTTGTCAAAGTTAAATTTGTCGAAAATTGGGGAAAAAAATAACATTGAAAATCTAATAAAAGATCGAATAATTTCTTGATGCAAGCAACTATACTTGAGCATTGTGTGGCAACACTGATAAAATCCTCCTAAATACCTATTCCTGTTGTATATATGTTGTTTCATAACCAAAGTAACAACATATGGACTGAACAAACACATGGTTGGTTGATTGCTGATCCAGCGGTCCATGGGCTCGTGTCCTTTGACCCAATGCCATTCTGTGATATATGCATGTGTTTGTGAGCTGTTGTTTTGTTCCATATAATGTGTTCCATTTATCTGGCCCTAAGGGAGAAATATTTTCCTGACACCATCCAGCGCTTGACATTAAAAAAAGGTGGTGGTCAACAGTTTCATAGGGATGAGTGCACATCAGACATCCTGGAGTGGGTTGTGGTTGTATTCTGTTCAGGTGATTGTTAATCTGTATATGTTGTGTGCGCAATTGGAATATGATACTCTGGTCTTTTCTTTCCAGGAGGTTGATATTGTCTTTAGGATTTGGGCTGGTCATATATTTATAGATTTCCCTTCCAGTGTTTCCCATGGCCCATCTGTTCATCCAACTTTCTTTGTTCACAGATTTCAACATCATTTTAACTATGTGCATGGATGTTTCTGTATAAGGCTGTTCTTGTTGTGCTCCCATCTTTGCTAGTCTGTCTGCCTTATCATTGCCAGGTGTGTTTGAGTGGCCAGGAATCCACTGCATAACAATGTTGACATCATAAGATGTAAGCAGCTGGTTGGCATGTGATATATTTCAGCTAGCTGGATTTACAATGTCCATCAAATTCCAGTGCTTGAAGAGCAGACATAGAGTCTGTAAAAATAACAATGTTTTGGACTTTTGATGGGAAGGCATCAAATATGGTCTTCAGGTGGTACAAGGCAACTTCTAGTGCTGTTATTTCAGCTTCATAGTTAGAACATATCTCCCCACAGGCATCAAACAACTCATCAGATGTTTTGTCTGGATATTCTATGTAGACACCATAACCTGCTTTGAAGGCAGACCCATCAGTATAGACATGAATCCATTTTTTCATGAGTCATCAATTCTTTTTCAGAACAACATACCTGAGAATCTGATAGACACATTTGGGGGGAAAGTATTCACTTTTGGATCTTATCGCATGGGAGTTCATACGAAAGGTATTTATTTATATACGTTTTTGACAAAACAATATGAATCACAGACTATAGTACACCAAATTATGTTTTATTATTTTTATGACTTGCAAAATATATCACATTTTCATGACATGGATAATGGGTTACAACTGCAGCACAACTGTAATCCAGTAATTGAAAATTGGAAATATGGTGATGACATTTTGCTTCTTCTTCTTCTTTCGTTCACTTGAAACATGTCTATATCTGCAATTCTGTCTCCTTAATAAAACTCACTGTCTTTTGTAGTTCATACAGTGTCCCATAGAGCTTTGATTCCAGTGTTGTTTCCTCTGGCCAATATGTCTGCCTCAGCGTTTCATGCTCAGAACACTCTTGAAGTATATGTGTGGCACTCTGTACTGCCTGTCCACATGTACACATGGCCGTGTTGCCAATCTTGAACTTTGTATACATGTGACTGCGGAGTCGGTTGTGTCCTGTTCTGAGACGTAGAATTATAACTTGTTCTGATCTGTTCATAATGTGATAGTCATCTTGTGTTGGTGTTTGTGGCTTTCCTATTGACTTGATCATCTGTTTTCTCTGATGGTAGGTGATTGGTATATCTGGTTGATCTTCGGCAGCACCTTCCTTAGCCAGTTGGTCTGCTTTTTCATTTCCTGGTATTCCACAGTGAGAGGGTATCCACTGTATGGTTACCCTATACTGGTAAGACAATTCGCTAAGTAGTTTTTTCAAGTCTGTTAGTTTTCCAGACTGGAGAGCTTGAAGCACTGACCTTGCATCTGTCAGGAATACCACAGGCTGTAGGTCAGAGTTGGAGTTCAGCAGTTTTTAGCTGCCACAGTAATTGCCTGGATGTCTGCATCATAATTATTGCAGAATTTTCCTGTCGGTGTTCTGATTGTATCTCTAGGCTTGTGTTGATATTCTATATATACACCTGCACCTCCATTCCTCACAGCATTCTGTGCTGACCCATCTGTGTATACTCTGACCCATATATCTTGTGGATATTCCTCGTCCAGGAAACTGAGGGTGACTGTCCTCCGCTGCACACTGTTCTGTTCGTCCTCGCTTAGTATTCCTTTCACATGGGTCTGAATGTATATTGGCATTCCATGCCTTTCACTCCATGGGGTTTGTTTTGGTACAGACCTTAAAGGGCTGTCAACTTCAGGTAGGTCTGTAAGTTGTCTACGGAGTCGTTTAGCTTGATGGATAAAGCTGCTTCTTTTCAGTCGCCCCATTGCTAGGTTTTGGAATCTTTCCTTCATTGGATGACTTGGCATACACTGAAACTTTTCCGCTTGAATTAGTACTTTTGTGTCTCTGCGTTCGCCAAGTGTTTGCATTCTTCCCATTTTCTGCATCTCTGCTATGGGTGTTGATTTCATTGCTCCCAACATTATTCTAAGTGCCTGCACTTTATCTAGATCTTGTAATGCGTGGTTTGATGCAGGACACCACGCAGCTGAACCATATTCCAGGTGTGGTCTTATGCCTTGCTGGTAAACTTTACTGAGTATATTCCTACTGGCTCCCCATGTGGTTCCACTTAGTTTTCTCAGGATAGCTAACTTCCTCCTGGCTTTTGTTGTTGCTTTGTTTATGTGCTGCTTCCATGTCAGCTTATCATCAAAAGTAACTCCGAGGTATGTTGGTTGTTTGTCTTCTTTCAAGAGCTCTCCGTCTATCTTGATATGACTGGCTTTTTGTTTTGGTGAGAGGGTAAAGAGTGTAGTGCTGCACTTTTCTGTGTTAATGCTGACACACCATCTATTTGCCCATAAGGTTAGGGCATCGATAGCTCTTTGTATTTGTTTAGTGGCCACTCGCATGTTCTTCCGTGCACCAGATCACCAGGTCGTCAGCATACATTGCCACTTTGATCCCGTGTGGTAGTTCAGCAACTAGGTCATTGATGTAAACCAAGAAAAGTGTGGGTGACAGGACTCCTCCCTGGGGGACTCCATGACACAGTAGGACTTTCTTGCTTTTGCGACCATCTAATTGTACCCTGGCTCTTCTATTATGCAGGTATGCTTTTACCCATTTGTACATTCTTGAGCTAACCCTGCAATTTCGCAATTTCTTTAGGAGCCCTTCTTTCCAGACCTTATCAAATGCTTTCCTAAGGTCTATCCATGCTGCTAGTACCAGTTTCTTATCTTGGAAGGCATCCTCAATCTCTTGGGAGAGGTAGGTTGCCTGATCTTCAGTAGAGTAGCACTGTCTGAAACCTGCTTGCTGTGATACCAGAAGGTTTTCACTTTCAAGGTACCACTGCATCCTAAGATTGATAATGCGTTCCATTGTTTTGCATAGACAGCTTGTGAGGCTGATGGGCCTGTAGTTGGAGACTGTGTTGCCATCTTTTCCTGATTTGAGGAGAGGTATCATTATTGCTTCTCTCCATGCCTGTGGTACATTACCTGTGGACCAGCTTGTGTTAAAGATTTGCAGCAGCTTTGCTCTTGCTGCAATTCCCAGGTTTCTAATCATTTCATTGGACACTC
The DNA here is from genome assembly GCA_034231615.1 of Meghimatium bilineatum. NCBI lineage: Eukaryota > Metazoa > Mollusca > Gastropoda > Stylommatophora > Philomycidae > Meghimatium > Meghimatium bilineatum. The sequence continues at coordinate 45,413,317 of CM067322.1, read as the reverse complement.
CATCAGCTCCAGGGGACTTTTTCATTTTCAATTTGGATATTGCATGCTCCAGTTCTCTCATTGTGATTGGTGCCTCCATGACTTCAGGTATAGGTTCGTCTTGTCCAATGTTTTGCTGGTTCGCTCGAACCTCCTGTTGTTTGTCTGGGCTGACTTTGACGTTATTGTCTTCTGCAAAGGAATCTGCAAAGTAATCAGCTGCATGTTTACCTGTTAAAATATTTTTATCTTTATAAAGTGTGATCCTGGTATTTCTCCCTGTACCTTCATCATTTAGTTGTTTTACAAGTTTCCATAATTTCCTAGTATCTCTTTCTAGGTTCAGCGACTCTGTTTTTTCTTTCCAGCTGTTCCGTCTGGCTTGTAACTTGGCTCTTTGAAATTTAGCCTTTGTTTGCTGATATTTGTTGTGATGTTCTTGGCTAGGTCTGTTCTCAGCCTGCTTTCTAGATGTTTCCATCTCATTTTGCAGCTTTTCCAGTTCATCATTCCAGTAGGGTTTGTAGTTTTTGCGTGCCCCCCTGGGTATGGTTTTACTAGCAGCATGTAGTATACATCTATTAAATTCACTCACTGCTCTATTGATGTCTTTGTCCAAGTTCATGTCCTTAGCTAGAACACTGGTTAAATGCTGGTACATTTTCCAGTCTGCCCTCTTATAGTTCCACCTAGTGAGCGTGCTGCTGTCCGTGGTATATTCATTGTGAATTTCCAGAAATACTGGTCTGTGGTCACTACCCCCAAGCTGCTTTCCAATGACACGTGTGATGTTCCATTCCAGGCCTGGTGAGTAGAATGCCAGGTCTGGTGTAGAGGTGGTGTGCCATGCTCTCGAGTAGAAGGTTGGTGAGTCAGCTGGCTGGTTAATAAGAATGAGATTATTTTCATCCTGCCAGCTCTCAAGTTCCTCACCTCTCTTGTCGATATGATCGTAGCCCCAGCTCTGAGAGTGGCTGTTGAAGTCACCACACACCATAAGCCTTTCTTTATCTGGAATTGTGTCTAGTGCCAATGGTTTATCATTTGGGCAGTAGTAGTTCAGGAGATGGAATTCTGCACTGTCTGTTTTTAGGTGGAGCATCTGGTATTCTGCCCCGTCCATGTATACTTCCAGCTGACATGCGCTGATATTGTTTTTAACTAGTGTCAGAATTCCACCCTTTCGCCTGTCTTTTCGGTCAGATCGGTAGCACTGGTAGCCTCTGATTTTGAAGGCTATGTCGCTGCTGAGGTGTGTTTCTTGGATACAGCAAATATTAACTTGTTCTTCACTGAGGACATTTTCAAGTTCCAATTTTTTGCTGTATCCATCTCTTTTACTGTTGACACCCTCAGCATTCCAGTGCATTATTTTTATTGGTCGTTTGTTTGTTTGGCCAGTAGCTCTATTCCCTTGCCTCCTGGCTCCTCGGGGCAATTGAGAAGGACTTCCAGTAACTGAGGTTGGGCCCTTTCGAGGTATAGGGCCCGGCACCGTCCCTGCCTGAACGTCCGCCACAGGGCAGGCACCATAACATTTATTAGATGCAGACATGTTTCCATTGTGTTTTATGCGTGGCAACCTGATTATCTGTGCGCCTTTTGGCTGGTTGCCTCCGTCTTCAGCACTCTGCTTACTTGGGCCGGACTATGGTCCTGCTCGAGTGGGAGTGCCCGACCAGTCTTAGTTTCCAGCCTCTGATGGCTGAACTAAACCCCATCACCACTTCAAGGTTCTGGCCTTGATGGGGGACATTTTGCTAACCACTGAAGTATATTAGTGAAACTTCATAACCTTTTTATCTTCAGGACATGGATATCAAATGTTCATTACAGACATTGATTGCCAGAGAGACATATTGTGTAATGAGGCTATCTTTGCTCATGATGTTTATGGGGGTTTCCACGCACATATGGTGACGTGCAGTGGTAATTGATTTGGTGATTACATACAACAGGGTCCCTTTGCATTTCCTGCTGAATCGGTTGTTGGAACTTAACATAAACCTTGTGAAATGGATTTCCGTAACCTTATTTCAGAGGAGGATGGTACTGAGGTGTGGCAGTTAGACATCTACGCCTGATAATATACACATGCCTTCTGCAGGGTTCACCTTTGTTGCCTGTGCTCTTATATACATACATACATACATACATACATACATACATACATACATACATACATACATACATACATACATACATACATACATACATACATACATACATACATACATACATACATATACATATACATACATACATACATATATATACATACATACATACATATATATACATACATATATATACATATATATATACATATATACACACTATGAAAGTAATGGATGAACAACTGATTGGAAATGGCAGCACCTTCTCATATGCAGATGACATTCTGGTGTATCAACAGGGTTTACAAAGAAGATAAATTGTTCAGGATCTACAAAGTGAAATGGATTGCATTGGCCAGGGGTGTAATGCATTTGGAACTCTGGTGAAACTAAGGGAAGCATCTATGGCATTCTCTCTGAACAACCGCATTGTCCATACACTAATGCTTTATACCAATCTATGTGGAGAGATAGTACAGAGACCATCAACTTTAAAATACCCAGGACAGATGTTTCTGTTTCAATAAGCATGTAAGGTTTTTTTGTGAATGACTTCTTGCACTGCTACGTCAAGGTCTAGTCCTGTCGGCGATAGGGTATGCTTTGGCTATCCTCACCCTTAGCTCAACACAGATTGATAGACTTGTCAGGATACAGAATGAAGCTATGATTATCATTCTTGGATACCTCAGAAATACATATTGGCAATGCGCTTATTGCTGGATTATCCGACCATGATGCAACGATAGGATATTTTCTATTCTTGTTCATACCTGCACATCATTCTTGATTCTTGATTAGCAACTGGCTTCACAGCACGTGGGACATTCCCATAAGTGCTTCACCCTCCGCTCCAGCTGCCATCCCAGTGTATGTAGACTCATAGTTCCGGTCAGGTGTTGATTGTGTGATCTTCGGGACTTTCCAAAAAATTTACTTCCCCTCACCTCTGAATACTCCCATTTCTAACATTCTCTGTATGTGTACGTTCTCAACCTCAATGAGTCCATGCAACAGCTGGCAGTTATTGCTGACAAGAATCACCCACTACAAGATGATATTGAAAAGATCAAAGGAAATAGATTAAAGAGGTGGAAGTCATTGCTTGTCAGGGCAGAGGAGGTTATTAAACAGGTATGCATATTAGGGGACATAGAACTTGAAGAGCAGTGAGCCTATTAAGTTTACAACTTCCATTAAGTGGTAATCACACTTTCCAGGAAACGTGACAATGATATTCCAGTGCATATAGATTAATCTTCTGTGATCAATTACCTATGCTCAGAAGTCTATTCAGGCAGGAGGGCTGCCTACATGAATTCAGTCATCAGCAGGAGGTACTCACAGTTGCCGCACATCTTCACTTTCAGATATAGATTCAGAAGTCCAGGCTCTTATCAGTGAGAATTCCTCAGATGTATATTATTGTCTATACTGATGGGTCTGTGTTCGACACTGCGTAATGCTTGGACATTCTCTGCTCAATGCAGAGAGAAGTGTATTAGGGAAGAAAGTCGTGCTTTCCATACAACCACTAGTAGTATGACGATGGAGATGATGACCAGCAATCCAGAACATACTTATCCATCATTACCAAGGGTGCACGCACAATTTTATTCATTGACATAGCCGTCTTTAAAAATCCATATAAAATCGATCTAACTTGAGAGAGAGCCATGAGACTTTCTGTGTGTCATAATGACTTTGCACTTCCTGAATAAATTTTAGCTACCGAAGACGGATGTGTCAGGCCATTGGCACAAATAAAACGGCTACACAACGCATTTCCATTCTCTGGACTACCTCCTGCTAAAAATCTAGTAGGACCATGGTCCTGCTACAAGGGAGATCTAGTAGGAGTTTGAGAATAAACGCTAAAGACGAAGAATAAATTTTAAAGCCCCAGAGTTATTGCAAGTGAAAAATGCTACTTATCATAATTCTAGGCCTAGATTTACATTAATTTCTATATATCATACAATATTACCTTTGAAGTCTCTGATATTTCATGATAAAAACTCATCTACAATGTCTGTATTTCACATGTGCTGCCATTTTTAAACAGCATACTTTCCTGGAACTGCTATTTTTTAGTAAAATCGCAATGGATATCGTCGTATTTCTGATCTATCATAGCGGTTTCGACGATCGTGGAAATTGGTCACCAAGGTTCTATAACGGACATTGATGATCGTTAAATTGGTTAATAAAGTGTTCAGATACGACGGTACTAATGTTTAGACTTTACAATAAAGATCGGAGGAAAGGTGGCATATTAACACTTGTGAAACCAAAACACACATTGAAGGTGCTGAATACCAGATAATTCACATAAAGACAACATTTGAACTCAACATAATAAGTTGCTACTGCCCAAATGACATTCCATTAAACATGACCAGTATTAAAATCACCAACAAACACTTCCAGGCAGTGGGAGACTTTAACAGCCACATCCAAAGCTGGGGATACAATAATTTACACAGAAAGAAGAGGTGGAAAGTTGGCAAGATGACGACAACCTAATCCTTCTCAATAATCTAAATGATCCACCAGCTTTCTATTCAAGAAGATGGCATAGCACCTCCACCACAGACCTCGATTTCTGTACATCAGAACTGGCTGGAATATTGGAAAGAACAATAGAACAACTCAGTGGCAGTGATCATCTCTCAGCCATCATCCAAGTGAACAAAATAATAATATAATAATAATAAGGATAATTATCCAAGATGGAACTACAGGAAAGAAAATTGGCACATCTATAAACACATAGCAAACCTACTCATAAGAGACTTCATATACTTAACAGGCAGAGATATAAATAACATTAAGAGGAACGAGGAAGAATTATGTACCATATTTAACCAAAACACCCTGAAAACTGCAGGAAGAACTGACTGAAGCACATTTATCCTCATGCTTCCTACTTGAATTTACTTGTATAAGCTATTATTTGAAACAACATTGTCCTGTCTCTATGTAATTTATATTTAAAAGTAGGCCTTTTCGGTATTGTAGTATGAGTTCTGATGTTCTACGCTTTTGGTCCTGAGGATACCTGAATACTTGTACATAGTGTTTGTTATTGTAATAGTTCTTGTCTCAATTGGTCCATTCTCAGTGACTGGAGTACACTGAATGTCTTGACAAGATCACATCTTTTTTTTTTAGATGTGGTTGGTCAAGTACGGAAAACTTGTTTACTTGAGTTGAAATGTGATTCTGTGCCTCTAGAACGGGCCTGGTTCAATTCCCATTAGCTTTAAGAATTAAGTACATACTATGCCAGAGATGCAACTATTCCAACAGAACTACATCACACTACAAAAAAAACTGAATCAAAGTTCATTAAAGAAAAGATAGAAACAGAGAAGCTGAAGTGGAAAAAAAATAAAATTGTAGAAACTAACCAAGCAAATAAAATATATCAACTTTCAGCTGCAAACAATTACACTGGAAGATACAGGTAAATTCTACACTGGCAATCAAACGACAGATATGCCTGCAGAATCCTATAGAAAGAGAGCACCATTACCACCAATGCATGCACACAATAAAATATGCATCAAGAAAAAAGCAAAGGTAGTGATACATTTGATGGGATCCCATAGTGATATACCAGGAAATGAAAAGGCAGATATGGTAGCAAAAGATGGAGCAACACAGGAATAAAATAACTAAGAAATCACCTATCAGGAAAAGTGGACCCTCAAAAAGTGGGCCAGATAAAAGTAAGACTGGTTCCATCACCTCTGTCCATGTGGGTAGCAGCACAGACCATACAATATATCCTGCAAGATTACATTACATGAAACCTATTAAGAGAGGAGCATGGGCCCGACAAACATCCACAGAAAGCTGTACATGAGCCTTGAAGAGCTTTCAAATACACTAGCATTTCCAAGGAAACCGGACTTGCTGTGTAGGCATGTTAAACTGTAAACGAGAAGAATAATATTTCAAATGAAATTGTTTGTAATCCTTTGTTATCTGGCTGTTTTTTTTCTTAAACAGGTGCTGATATTGATACATTGTGTGTTGCACCTCGTCATGTTGAACGTTCTGATTTCTTTAAGTCTTTCTATGAGCTGCTTAAAACACAGCCTGAAGTACGAGATTTGAGGGTGAGAACCAACTCTTTCATTATGATTTTGTTGTTTGCTGTCATTTAACAAATATTTGTAGCACATTTGCTAAATGAATGTGATCTAAAAATAGTGTAATTGACTTACTACTTGATGGAGAATTCACTGTATCTTTGTGCACAAGTATGACATGAAGTGGCAAAAATTGCATCAGATAAAGTGACAATTGATAATAAGTGAGACTGCTGTAGAAACAAGACAGTGAACAGATAGTAAAAACAAAGGCACTATCACAAAATCATGTAGACATTTAATAGCAGTCATTCAAGATAACAACAATGACATACTTATATTATCACGGAGATGAGCATAAAAAAAGATTTGGAATATGAGAGTGAAATAAAACAACTGCCTAAAAAGAACATGAGCGACAATAAAACAAAGGCTCCTCCACTCAAATCTAAATTAATGAATGATCTGAATTAAGACCAAATGGCGTAAGGATACAAATTACAATATATAGCAATTTTCAAAAGCGTACCTAGTTCTTGTCTGTGGTGCAAGATCTCATTGCAGTGACCTGAATATCACAAGCACCACGATGATTAGCGCCATTGAAATGCATTGCGTTATAACTTCAACATAAACATCATAGAAGTCATTTAAGCGTTGAATAGAGATTCAAGCAGTGCTGTTTTCATAAATAATGACATTAGTCTAATTTTTCAAGACAGATATGGGAGTGCGTCAGTGTTGCATACTTTCCCCAGTAGCATGTATCTTGAATATATAATGCAGGATGCAGTACAAGATCTCTAGATATCAATAACTATTGGCGGCAAACCACTTTGTAATTTGCATTATGCCACTGATATCGATTTCTTTGCTGGCTCATAATCTGAACAATTTCCAGAGAGTAGTAATCCAGTGGATACCGTCACAATAACAATTGAAGGGAATGTAGTTGCAGATAGACTAGCCAAAGAAGGAGAGAATTTATCTCAAGAAGACTATCTGGTCAGTTATGAAAAATTGAAGACTATCATTAAAGGCAACTGTAACAAAAAGTGGAAAGATCACCCCAAATATAATACAGATGATGGGTATTATCAATTATCCAGAAGAGAACAGGTTATCCTGCTGCGCCTAAGAACTGGTAACAACAAAATTAGACATCACTTGTACACCAAATTCAAAATAGGTACAACTGGGCTTTGTCATTGCAGCCTTGCAAATATGACAGCAGAACATATCTTACAAGAATGTCCCCAGTATGCAGACCTGAGAAACAAGGCATGTCCCACCCCAATCAGCGTCAAAGAGAAATAGTATGGCACAGTGGAAACACTAAAACAGACAGCAGCCTATATCATAGAATCCAGAGTCCCAACCTGACTGAGTGATGATCGCTGAAGAAGAATATTCTGAACTCCAGTAACTCACCTCAAAGCCAGAAGAAGTTAGAAATATGGTATTGAATTAGTATTGATGAAATCAAGATATTGGTAACTAGTGACACCAAGCAAGATCCCACTAATATCCAGTTAATTGGTCACAAACTTGAAAAAGTTACCACCTTCAAATATCTTGGGTCGCAACTGTAATAATGGCAGATCGGGAGCAAATGAGGTTAAGCTAAGACTCGAGATGGTGATTGCTGCCGTGGCAAGTTTGAATGTCATTTGGAAAAGTAATTTGGCACAATGAAAATGATGGTCCACCGAAATAAAAGAGGCAAAAAATTCCACAATATACTCAGCACACACGAGGGCCATTTCTAGATAACTCTTCTACCCCTGACGCTGATAGGCAATAAAGGGTTTAGCGAATAGATAGATAGACTCATCCATGCACACTTTTCACAGTTAAGCACAATTTACTATTAAACAATTTCTACATTATTCATCTGACATAAATATTATTCCCAGTGATTCTAAGGTTGCCAACTGTGTCCTATCTCTATCATGGCTTAACTGCTAAATTCCAACAGCATCTTTGATCAACATTTAGGGAGATATGCATGACATCGAGTCATAGAATGCTGTAGAGACCCAAGTTTTCATCTTCTGCCAGCTTTTCTTTCTTAACATAGCCTTGAGTTGATCAAACTAAACTTCAAAGTAGCTGCATGTTTGTTGTTTCTTGTATGTGCCAGTATCTTGTCTGCAAGGCAGCAGGTGGTTTATAATAAGTTTTAAACTTCTCCTAGATGTGCTACCTTTAAGGTTGTCGAGCCTCATCTGCTTCCAATCAGAACAAGAAAGAAATGTCCTGTTTGTTTCATTCTCCATGACTTTTTGGATTTTGGCCATTTGCTTTCCTGAAGTCACTAGAAATCATTTTGCCATGGGATTTAGCTGGCGATCTCAAAGATGCATTTCCTGCTAGTCACAGGCACTTGTAGGGCAGGTCCTTGTTCTGTGGCTGTGTTAGATTCTGCATCCTATACCTTCACGATTCTCTCTAGAATCAGGTTTCCAGCTTCTACATGAGCATGTTGACTTTATATCCTCAATCTTGAGAGTTGTGCAGACTTTTCTGACGAAGGGTGTCACGATAGGACATTTATGCTACGGATTAGATATTGGGGACTCTAATATATGTTCCAGCATATCCAACCATGCCAGGGTGTGTAGAGTTTTTTAGTATCTCAGGGAGTGGGGATCCATTTAACCCATGCGTTTGGGTTGATGTAAGGCAGAGCTTAGTCCACTTGTACCAAGAAGGTGCTAAACACCTGACCTGATTATGCCACCAGGCGTTCAGTTGCCCCTCTAGCAAACTTTGTCAAATTGAAGGTACCATGAGTATGGACACATTAGTGCACAAGAGGCTAGAAGCTTATTGTCAAAGCAGTCAGTAGCTTCCACACTGATCATTGCACCTGGATGTGAGAGGATGGGAACTCACATCAACCATCCTTGTCCTGTATGTGGGATGTCCTGGCTAGACCTTACATGTCCCTCCATCCCTACTATCCTTTCAATATTAGTCTTTCAAATCCATGATGCATTCTAATGTGTCCAAAAATATGTTAGTCTGAGCCTGCATTTTGTTTTTCTTTTTTTTCCTATAAGCAAATCCTGTGATCACGTTGTACACATGTAACTAAATTTTATGAAGTAATATCGCCTGTGTGTTGCCGGGCCTGAAAGGGGAGCAAAAAATAGCAACACTGTTTACCTTCCACGCATGTTGTAAAAGGTGACTACGGAGGTTATGGGATGGAGTTGGCTGCCCCATCCCATATAGGGTCAGTGATCCAACGTCATGCTGAAGTCTGATGTGTCAGGCCTAAAAAATGCAGATATCGCAGCAATGCTGTAAACCATGACACAACGCATTCTGTTCTCCGGACTACATCCTGCTAATCTGCAGGAGTTTGGAAACAAAGAAGAAGATAAAGTAAGATATAAAATGTATGAAGAATTGAGCTCTGTATCATTTATGTTATTAACTGTATAATTTATAAAATATCTTCTTAGGCTGTAGAAGAGGCCTTTGTACCAGTCATCAGAGTAGAGTTTGATGGAATTGAGGTATGTCAGAATAAAACCTCTAACAATCTGTTCCGTGATGCTAGTCAATTGATTTAACTTGATGCTAGTTATTTTTCATGTGACAAGCGGAATGATTACATGTTTTTTTCTGTGTTACTGTTCAACTATCTTTTAATTGCTGCTGTATGTCTACGTTGTAAGACAAGTTTATGAGTGAATTGTACCATTCTCTGAAATTTGTCTTTGGTGCCATATATCTTTGGTTGATTTATCAAACAATAGCACCCATGTAGAAACCTGGTCCTGGACTTGTAGTTCAGGGTGCAAAAAATATGGCTACTGTCTTCTTTCCGGGTATGTTGTAGGAGGCGACAGGAAAGTTGGGAGGGAGATATGCTGAGAATCTATTATCTATAGTTTATCCCCAGGTGGTGTTGTTGCTTCCACACTTGCCTCTATCACCTGTAAACAATTTTGTCACTGCATGTCTCCATTTCTTACTTGTCTTCTGTCACATGGTCCCATGGGCGATGAAGAAATGCAGGTCAGTGGACATTGCACCTTTTGTGGCAGACTCCTATGTAGCAGGTACCATTACACAGATCGGTCAATAGATCTGACAAAAGAATGATGAACTAGTTGACCCAGAAGTGTATGCCATGCTCCTGGCAGAACATGATGATCCTGGGATACTGTTGCACTAGAATGCCCCCGAAAGGAACTAAACATGCATTCTTAAACAAACCACACCCCCCACCTGCAGAAGACTGATGTGTTTATTTTGTTTTGTATGTATTTATTCATTGCCACAAATAAAACAGTGACAATGCATTTTCATTCTCTGGATTACATCCTGCTGTACATGGTCCTGCAATACAGCTTTTATTTTTCTGAAAACTCATTTGTGTGTTGTTGTACTATGGCTCTATATATGCTAGCATTCTATTTTCTAGTATCTTGCTAAAGATTTTTCCTATGTGGCTTAAGAGTGACATGCCTCTATACTTAGTGCAGCCCCTCTTACTGCCTTTTTAAAAATCCCAGATGGGAACAATCACCGCTGTATTCCACTCTTGTGGTGTCTTTTGTGTCTTCCATATCACATTGAACAGTCTGTGTAGCCACTTTATACCTGTCACTGTTAGCATTTTTATTAGTTCTATAGGTATACCATCTATTCCTGGTGCTTTATTTGGCGCATATTTAACTGCATACAAGAGAGATGCAGCGGGAGTTTGTGAATAAACGCTAAAGAAAAAGAAGGACCCTCCCCCTAACATAACCATGTCATCGAGACAACAAACCGTATACAAGTTCAGGTATCACCTCATTTCCTCAACAGAGGAGGACTTGTGCTTTTGTCAGAAAGGCTATGGGCTGTCAAGAGATAACTACTCGCAGCTAAAGGGGATTGTTTCATCATCATTCCACAGTACACATCCTCAATTATCATTCAGTGTATCATTCTGTGTCGTGCCTATTTGAATGTGGTACTACTGCATTCTTACCCATTCACAGTTGTGGAGGGAGACTGAGCACCTATTGAGTCCAACTAGGTTGGTTCTTAATCAATAGCCAAATACACATTATCCAAGGGGATCAAGTGTCACATGTGGTGAATGATACATGCTGAGAAGACAATGAGCTGCAACAGTCAACATAAGAAGACATATATCTAAAGAATAGTTGTTGATAACTCCAAAAGTGATGCCATTGCATTACAAATGGATCTGCCCATTGTGTTAAGAATTCATGCTGTAGTTTTGTGACTAGTGGTAGAACCATATGCAACAGGACATACTTGACAACTACTTTCAGTGTGAGAATTAAAGTTGAGACTGTTACTTCAGTTCTCCAATGGCTCGCTGAAACTTAATTTACTAAGATTCTTGTCAGACTCTCATTCTATGCGGTAAGGTTCTTCTTCAGCGTTCATTCTCAAACTCCCGCTGGATCTCCTTTGTAGCAGGACCATGGTCCCACTAGATTTCCAGCAGGATGTAGTCCAGAGAAGTAAAATGTGCTGTGTCGTCGTTTGATTTGTGCCAATGTCCTGACACATCCGTCTTTGGCGAGTTAACGTTCAAAGCATCTTGTATTGATATTTCATTCAATAAACCTGTAACCCTTCAGGGTCGTAGGGGTACCACATTGGATGCCTCAGCACACAGAGTCCTCCAGCGAATTCTATCCTCAGCGATGCGGATGAGTGTGGAAATATCTTGCCCTGTCCATTCCTTGATGTTGTCTGTCCATGCCTTTATTTGCCCTCCTCTGCTTCTTTCACCCTCGACAGTTCCCTGCTGTATTGTTTTTGACAAGGAATCGTGCCTGCATACATGTCCGAACCATGCTAGTTTTTCCATTGTAGTATTTCAGTGGGCAAAAAGATATGAATGGTGGTGAAATCGAATATGATGTATGGCTGAAATTAAACAGTAGTGGACAGCATGCATCATTCTTTCTAGGTGAAATCACATGCAAAATTCATGATGTTTACTTGAGAGTGAACACATAAGATGTGAATGGATGTGAATAAGATGTGATTACTTCTAATATCCTAGATTTACATGAATTTTACTACCTTATGCATGCTGGGATGTGTGGTAAGGAAAGAGATGACATATTTTCATCTAAGACATCTATAGTGAATTGATGGCTAATTCAGATGCTCTGAAGCTGCTCATCTAGTGTCTCCTGAAAGTCGACACTGATAGATAATAATATATTCTATTTTTCTGTCAATAATGGCAGATAAAGCTGCTAAAACAATACAAATTATTTATTCTTGACAACAAATAATGTTTTACTCTCTATCCATATTTTTACAGCTTGATATGGTTTTTGCACGCCTTGCATTGGCAACCATTCCTGAAGATATAAATCTCCGAGATGAGATACTGTTAAAAAACTTGGATGAAAAGAGTGTGCGGAGTCTGAATGGTATGTTCCTCATTATTTGTTTGTGCTTATAAAATTGTCACATTCAGGTTACATCACTATTGAGTAATATGAGTTTTGTTTTTTTAAGCTGATTTCTTTTCATTTTCTTGTCTGTGTTTGATTGAATGATAATTTAGGAAATTAATGTGAGATCTTTTATGAGTGAGTAATATGTTTTGTATCACGTTAATTAATATCATTACTTCATGATTGAATAATAAGACACATAACCCGTCAGGTTCGTAGGGATATCACACTGGATACATCAGTACAAACTCTCCAAACTCTATCTTCAGCCATTTATGTGTAGAAAAAATCACGCCAGGCCATTCCTTGATGTTATTAATCCAGGATTTTCTCTGTCTTCCTCACCTTCTTTCACCTTCAATTGTTCCATGATTGAATAATGTTCAATAAATTACTTATTATATCACAGCTTTTATGTATTACTAGGGCTCAAAAGGGAACATAGAATAGCAGCACTGTGACTTGTGAATGTCATAAGAAATTACTAAATTACTTTCTTCTTTTTCTTCAGCATTTATTCTCAAACTTCCTCTGGATCTCTCTTGTAGCAGGACAATGGTCCAACTAGTTTTCCAGCAGGATGTAGTCCAGAAAATGGAAATACATTGTGTCACCGTTTTATTTGCTTATTTGTCCGGGCGTGAATGGTCCGATACATCCATCTTTGGCAGTTAATGAGGTTTCAGAAGTTAAGTCAACTGTCCCATGCCATAAATAAAATTGGCCGAAAAGTCACACTCAAGTCAGATGTGTCATGCCAAAGTGCACATATATTGCAGCCAAGATGTAAACCATAACAGAACTCAAGAACTCATTATTTTCTTTGAACTGCGTTGCACTAACCAACGGAAGTTTGAGAACAAATGCAGAAGTATCAACATTGAATGCTTAATTCAGTTGTAATAGATACTGCAACCAAAATAAAAGATGGCTAATATCAGTTTTTATTTTGTTTTACAGGTATACGTGTCACAGATGAAATTCTACACCTTGTGCCCAATCAAGAGAATTTCCGTATGACACTACGTGCTATAAAATTATGGGCTAAAAGTAAGTTTACAGCCAATTTGCCTATGTTGAGAAGCCAAGACAATTTTCATTAATATTATATTTTGTAGCAGTTTGATATTTGATGTAAGCTTTTGATACTTGATGTAATTTGACTTCTGAACAATATATCTACTACACCTATTAAGTATAGATATTTGTTTCATTGCTGTATTCAGTATCTGTTAAGAATTTAATGACTTTATTTTGTGTCCTTTATATCTTCTTCTTGTTCACAGTTTGGTATATCTACACGGCAAGTCCTGTTTTCTGAATAAATGCTGCTGTATTTGAAAGCTCCTCCGTGCTCCCATATATCTTTCTGTGAATATCCATCTCTATGGGCCAGTGTTCTTCCTGTAACTGGTTTAGTGTATTGCAGTCTTGCAGGATATGTTCAGTGGTCTGTGCTTCCTGCCTACAAGGGCACAGAGGTGATGGGACCTGTCTTAGTCTATTTAAGTGGTTGTGTCCTGTTCTGAGGCGGAAGATAATAACCTGCTCTGCTCTGTCAAGATAGTGGTAATTGTCTTTTGGGTGGTCAACTTTCCTGATGGTTTTGATGAGGGTCCTCTTTTCTTGGTAGGTGATTTCTTGGTCTTTTTGTTTCTGTGTTGCTCCATTCTGTGCCAGTCATATTTTGGCCTCTTCATTTCCTGGTATTCCACAGTGGGATAGTATTCACTGTTGTATTACCTTTCTTTAGATGCTAACTTTTTGCATGGCTTTCTTCAGGTCTGGCAGTTTATCGCTCTCAAGGGCTTGCAGGACAGACATAGCATCAGTAAGAAGTACCACCTATTGACATTGGCTTGTTGTGTATTGAATTATTTCTGCAGCAACGTTTAAAGCCTGTACTTCTGAAGAGTAGTTGGAGCAGAATATTCCAGTTGGTGAACATGTGGATTCATTTTCTTTTTCTGGATATTTTATGTTCACACCAGCACCTCCATTCTTCATTGCTCTGGTTGCTGATCCATCGGTATATACTTGTATAATGTTCTTTCATATGACCACATTCTCTTTTAGTAGAAAGGTGGGCAGTTTGTCTGACTTGTCGCATTGGCATAAAATTTCTCCTACTGGAAGGCTATGTGTATCTCAATTCTACTCTTTACATGAAGAATTCGGTCCTGAGCAACTGTCTGCTTGAGTTATCCACATTGACACATGTCCGTCTGACCAATCTTCAGCATATTGCATGTATGGTAGATGAGTATACAGTGGCTAGTTATAATCATATAATTTATTCTCTTCTTGGCACTGAGTAACACATTCTCTTAGATCAGTTTTAGGATATTCTCTAAGCTATTCTTTGTTCCCCTTTTGAGCCAACGCAACAGACAGGCAATAATGTTAATCATTTCCATGTTGGTTCTAAAGTTCCATATATTCTATATTCTTTGCAAACTGAAGTTTGTGTATACAGCATAACACAACTGCCACAAAGGCGTATCAGAGGAGAAGAAATGATCATGGGGGTTAGGGTTGGCATTGTGCCTGAACCCTTGTGTCGAATGGCAAGGCCACAGACCTGATGATACTCGGAATCCGCTGGAGAACAATGGAAATAATAAGTTCTGGATAGAATCAGAAGTGGAAGGACAAATGGAAGTTGTTTTGTGAGGACTTATGTTCTGCAAGAAGTTAAAAGTGAATAGATAGATCTGTAGGCTGTGTAGTTTGTGTGTTTAGGTATCTGGATTCTAAGTATTCATGAGCATTCGCAGGAGGTATAAATCTTGAGTTAGTTGAGGTGTCCTCTGAACTTTACAAAACTATTATAAATTATCCATTTGTGTGTATTGTACCTTAAAAAATATATTCAATTTGTATGAAGATATTAACTTGTGTCTTCAGATAAAGGCATATATTCCAATGCTCTGGGTTACCTTGGCGGTGTGTCGTGGGCCATGCTTGTGGCTAGGGTGTGCCAACTTTACCCCAAAGCTGCACCTGCATTAATTGTACACAGATTTTTTCTGGTGTTTTCAAAATGGTAAGAATGTCCTCTAGTCTCTTTTTTAATTATCTTTTTATTTCCTTTGAGTTTTCTTTGTAGAAAATGATTTTTCTTCCTGTGTTCATTGGTTTACAGGGATAAGCATGGGCACCCAATTACTCCACTCCACAAAAAGGCCAGTGCTGCTACGACTTCAGTAGACTTAGAGGACTTCTTTCTATTTGTTTATAGAAAGATAGATATTGGACATTAAAAAATGGAGTACTTACATCATCTTACTCATAAAGTTCATTTGGATTTATCCAAATCGAAACCTATGGATAGATTGCCAAACTGGGTTAATCTGCACTTGATCTCCACTGCCTTGAGCCAGCTGCTATTCCTTCAAATTTTTCTCTCATGTGAGCAAATCTTACGGTGTCTGAGCAGTGGATATATCCGTATGAGCCAAGTATTTTAAGAGACCATTATATTCAACTAATATTTATTTATACATACATAAGCATATGTGTGCTTGCGTGTTTTAGTTTGTACAAATATCCTTGCATTAGAGAAGATATATGGCATAAAAATTAAATAGTTGTAATATTTTATCAGAGTATCAGAATGAGATTATTATGTTATATTTGATTATGATTAGTTAGATAATAGCGGAGCATTATCATTGCACTCCAAACAAATCTGTAGGTGCTCCGATCTCTCTCTGAGTGTATCCGCCATTACACCTCTTCCAACAGTTCCGGTTCTATGTTGATTGACCATCATTCTTCTGCACCCCACAATCTGCTCTCCTCTGATGACCACATATTTCAAACCCTGTTCCTTAATTCTAACGATTGAATAAGAATCATGATGATTCTGATTACACAACAATAGTAAATAAGATTTGATACAATATGGGAAGATGAGTCCACATTCCAACTTTTTGTGTATAGTACTCACAAAGAGAAATAATAAATGTAATATTTATTTCTAGGCTCACCTCCTCATATTGTGCCATTTTCTCTAGTGAAGATATGTCGATTCATGTGCCTTTGGATGGATAGGCTTTCCAAATGACATCTGCCGAATGGTATGCTCTAGAATTGCAGATGAACAAGTCTTTCAGTGGTCAAATCGAACACACTAATGCATGAACTTTGTGTATACAGCATAACACAACTGCCACAAAGGCGTATCGGAGAAGAAGAAATGATCGTTGGTGTTAGGGTAGGCCTAACCCCTCCCCACATCCACAATCTATACGTCTCTTCCCTCCACGAAAAATATATACCGGGCACGCACATAGAGAAAAAATAAATGTCATATTTATGCTACCACAGCTTATCTGCTCCTATTCTGTCCACTAAATTATGTTGACTCATCTCTCCATATTGTACCCACGGTTTACATCAGATCAGAAAACTAATCACTAATTTATTTAGTCCAAGGCAAGAAACAAGTTTTTGGAGGTCCATTGCAGCAAACCTGCCTTTTTTGTCTTAGCAAATGTTAAGAGATAACATTAAAGTATACTATAAAGCACTTTTCTTATTTAAACAAAACAACAGGGATTGGCCTACTCCTGTACTACTGAAACCACTAGATACAGAAAACAAGCTTGGTTATCCAGTATGGGATTCTCGGGTAAGTGCATTTTTTTAGAACCTAGTAGAATTGTGAGCTTATAGTGCTATTCTCTTGTAATGTGGATTTTCTGTGTTGTTCCCTGGCAGTATGATGGAGGTTTGTTGCATTTAACCCTTTCACTGCTCTGAGATTTCCCTATTGTCAATCTCCCATCACTAAGATAAGGGACACAACCCTCAAATTATCAATATGATGTAAAAATGCATTTCCTTTCAAACTATTTATCATATTACACTCAGATTTGGCAGATCAACAGAAGAAAAGTGAATATTTTTTGCATGAAACTATATCAAAGATAATTTAATACATATATATTTAAAAAAAAATAAACCGTAAAACTCAACATAATGTGAGGACATTTTTTTTTACCTTGTGGGTGCTGAGTAGTGGTCATATTTAGATATATTCTCAAATCTAATTTTTCCCAAACAGGTTGATATGCCAGAAACGTTAAACCAGTCATCTGTACATGCCATACTCAAGCAGAATACAAAGGCCCATCATAATATAAATAAAACATTTTATTTCAATGGCAGCTACATATGTCCAGCATGTCTTTTGTCCTTGCTTGTTCTTTGCGTTATTTTACATATAAATTTGTCAGATCTGCTGCAAATTGATAAACTCATAGTTAACAATGATGCTAAAGTATTCATATCGATTTATTCGCTAAACCTATTGTTGCCTTTCAGCGTCAGGGATAGAAAAGTTTTCTGGAGACGGCCCTCTTGTGTGCTGAGTAGGTGTATTGTGGAATTTGTTGCCTCTTTTATTTCGTCTGCCTTCACTGTATCTGTGTAGCATAGCTTGCTGTGGTATGCTGTCTGATGGTAGTCTGCTATGTGCAAACCATTTGATCTGTTGTCACTTAATATATTCCAAGATTGGGGTGGTGCCGGTTCTTTTTCGAATGTCCTCATTCCTCACTCTGTCTCTTAGCAATATTCCTAGGATTCTGCATAAGCATACCATTTCAGCTGTCACAAGTTTACGTTTGTCTTGTGCTGTCGTTGTCCATGTTTGACATTGGTAGCACAGCGTTGGCATAATAATAGTTTTGAATAGTGTTATTTTGGTGTTTAAATCTGCATTTTTGTTTCTGAAGATTGGTGTCATTGGTATACTTTACTACATCTATGGTGTATTTCTTTGGTGCTCTTGCAGGCTTTTGTTATATTACTTCCTAGGTGTATGAATTCTGTCAGTAGATTAAGTATGTTGTTTCCAATACATATATGTTTGTGTTTCTTTCTGTTCTTCCTATATTCATTACTTCGGTCTTTTCTTATATACATCTTCATGTTAAATGTATGGCATTTTTGATGTGATCTATCTTTCTTTGTATTTCCTCTTCTGATGATGCCACTAGTGCTTGGTCATCTGCAAATAGTAGTTTGTTTATGTTAACCTTCAGATTGTTTTCTTCCATTGTCTTTGCTACTTTGCAGATGTATGTATGTTATGAACAATAAGGGGGATAGTACACATCGCTGAGTGAATTTGAAAATTATCAATGACCTGTGCTCATTCTTACTGCGGATTGACTATTTGCGTATATGCTCTGACATAGGCTTATCAGATGTTGGTTAACTCCATATGTCTGTAGTGTTATCCATTTGTTTTGGTCCACAAAAGCCAAATATAAGTCTTAGTTATGTTCTATCTCTCTGTCTGAAAGTTGTTTGATGGTGAAGATTGCATCTGTACATACAGCTTTTATTTTTCTGAAAACTCATTTGTGTGTTGTTGTACTATGGCTCTATATATGCTAGCATTCTATTTTCTAGTATCTTGCTAAAGATTTTTCCTATGTGGCTTAAGAGTGACATGCCTCTATACTTAGTGCAGCCCCTCTTACTGCCTTTTTTAAATCCCAGATGGGAACAATCACCGCTGTATTCCACTCTTGTGGTGTCTTTTGTGTCTTTCATTTCACATTGAACAGTCTGTGTAGCCACTTTATACCTGTCACTGTTAGCATTTTTATTAGTTCTATAGGTATACCATCTATTCCTGGTGCTTTATTTGGCGCATATTTAACTGCATCTTCAATATCAGATTTCATGAAAAATATTCATAACATGTGACAATCTCATCAAGATTATGTACAAACCCAATGTTTTCTACAAAAATCTCAACTTCTAGAAAAACTACATCAATGTGGTGAAATTCGCGATGTAACAATTAGTACCACAAATTTCCGTTCTCTTTGTCGAAAACATTAGGTCTATCTAACAAGGAACGTCACTTTCCACGTTATATTTGGAACGCAAATTACATACATTGTGCATATTTACATTGTAACTTTGTCTGTCATCATCAGTGTACATATGAACAATATCCTCCAATGAAAAAATCTCCGCTCATGAACCAGCCCATAAATGTTATGTAATGAAATCAACAAGATCTGCCTTGACAGGGGTCATCTTCAAAGAATCTGTGTCCACTTTTGAAATTGGAACATAACTCAAATGTTTTAGATCTTCGTAGACAGGACGCTGATAGTTAATTGCAGCATTTTGAAGATTTCAAAACCAGTTTTGCCAAGGTTGAAACAGAAATAGATGCAGATACATTCTGGAATATTAACATCTGTATTTGAAATGCAACAAGCACTGTTAGGTTACCTTCTTATATGATCCCACATAATGCATTGCTTGTAGTTCTTTCCCTAGATTAATACCACATTGCTACATATTACAGTTTCCTGGAAAAGAATCTGTTTGTACTTAATGGAAAGGCCCTGGTATAAAATTTAAGAATGTAATTTGTGCTCCAAGATTGTTATGATAAATTTTAGGGTGCATATTTGTTTACCATTAGTTGCTCACTATGCGGTTTTTTAAAAAAGCATATAATTTATAATTACTCTCTGAATAAGCATTGGGTGGATTTTGTCTCAGTTTTTGCAAAAATTGTTACTGGAAATTATTCTGTTAGTACTTTTATGTGCTTGACCCCAGTCCTCCCACAAAACAGAAAGTTTGCTTATTACCTCCCTTCAGTAACCTAATATGGGTATAAAATTTTGATTGATTTAGGGTTAAAGCTAACCTCAATCCTACTGAAATTTAAACCCTTTGAGGTTACTGATGGGAAGCAACGTACATCTTATGCTTTGTGAGGAGATTGAGGTTAAGTATGCATTTTTACTCATTTTTTGTTTCAAATGAACTTCATCATAGTTGTACTCAATGTTGTCCCACAATTAGGAAAAGTTTGTTTCATGTCAATTTATTAAAGACTTTTAATCAGTTAAGCAGATAAAAAGTACGCTGCTTTGCTTGATGTTTATTTTAACAAAATACCTAGGTCCATATTAGAGGTTTTAAGTGGATGAATATACTTGATGTTACAGGTGAATGCTTCAGATCGTTTTCATCTCATGCCAATCATCACTCCAGCCTACCCCCAACAGAATTCTACATACAATGTTACCCAGTCTACACGTACCATCATCATGGATGAATTTCAAGAAGGTCTGTGTCTTTAATTTTGACATTATATTTGTATGGCGTATCACAACTGTTCATTCTATAAACTGTAAAATGCAACTATTAATAGAACACCCAAAAACGATGTTATAGATATGATGGGAGAACAGGCAGGTTTTAGACAAAACAGGTCATGTGTTAACCAAATATTTACACTCAGGACAATAATAAAAGAATCAGTAATACACCAATCACAGCTGATTATAAACTTTGTTGACTTTCAAAAGACCTTTGATAGTATACATAGACCTTCACTCTGGAACATTCTTGAAATATATGGATTCCAACAGAAATACATGAACATTATAAAAACATTTTATGACAACTCACGATGCTGTGTAAGAACAGAAGCTGGCTATTCTGAATGGTTCCCAGTAAATACAGGAGTGAAGCAAGGATGTGTCATGTCAGAGATGTTATTTAATATTGCAATGGATTGGGTCATGTGAAATTTCACAGCCGATAAATATCGTGGTATCAAGTGACTCAGAAATAAAAGTTGAAAGATCTTGAGTTTGCAGATGACCTAGTGTTACTTAGCTCAACTCACGAAGATGTCCAAGAAAAAACAAACAGCTTTCAATTTATTCTCTGCACAACTTGGATGAAGTCAACACATCCAAAACAAAAATATTTGACCTTACCAACAGACTAAACAACACTCTTGAAAAAGTCAACAATTTCACATACCTTAGCAGCAAGCTATCAACAACAGGAGATTCATCAACAGAAATATCACACTGTATTGCACTGGCTGCTAACTCATTCAATAAACTATCAAATATCTTGCATTAAAAAACACTAAGAAATAACACGAAACTCAAAATCTTCAACTCCTGCATAATTCCAACATTAACATATGGATGCGAAAGTTGGAAAGCAATATCAAACTTAGAACAAAGACTAAACACCTTTGAAAATAAATGTCTTAGAAGGCTACTGAACATACGTTTGTCAGACTTCAAATCTGTTGTCTGACAACTGTGAAGTTGTCAGACAAGAATATGAATCCACCTATATTAGAAAGGGTAGCTAGAATTACATTGGACACGTGCTACAAATGGATACTGAAAGACTCCAAGGTCACCCAGGGGCAAGAGAAAACGAAGAAGACCAAACAATGAAAATCTATGACATCCGCCCTATATGCCGTCTTTGACCGTAGAGGAATAACTAACTAATTACTTACAGGGAAGTTGCTGTGATATTTACTAGCTTAGACATTTTAGTACCATGATAGGAGCAAGATGAGTAGGGAAGACCAAGAAAGAAGATGCTGATTAGCTTGACATTGTGGCATGACAGAACATTGGTGTATTGGTAATAATTTACACAAAAAATAGAATGTGGACAGACATGATAACCAATGGCACACAGTGTGGGCTATAAGAGGAAGACAGGGTCAAAGAGAAAGAAGGATATGGACGAGTCTAGGCAGACTTTCATCCTGTTATACTTAAAATATGAAGTTGCAGCTGTTTGTCATTACCAATGACCTCTATTTTTGGGCTGTCTTTTTAAAAAAAATGTTCTGTAGGACACTTTTTGCTCTGACCTTTACTTTTTCCCCCCCACATTCATTATTTGTCATCTGCTGTCTTCTTTTACAGGTGTATGTTTCATTCTGATTATATTGTTGCTAGTTATATTGACATTACTAGCCCAGAGATTTTTGGAACACATAACTTTGACATCTTAATGGAATGTCACATAGGAGATGTTATTTGTCATGGAGTTGATTGTTTATTTGTTTTGCATTTGCTCCATTGTAATCAGCACGGATATTCGTGTGATTTCCGCCGGGAGCGTAGTTGCGCTGTGCCACCGTTATGCATTTTGTAGGCCCTGCACATCCAATTTTGGCATGCCTTGACATTTTGGGTGGGCTACCCTAGCCTGTGACAGCTTTCCTATCTGTTGCCAGGCAGCGAATGTGTACTGACTTTACGCAGAGACGGTTTGTTCCTCACATCTATTTTAAACAAGGTGTCCCGCCGCCAGTGAACTTGTCTCGTGTAATTAGACGTATTGTGCCCATGCCTATTGGGTACTGAACCTTTTCTCATCCTCGAGCCTGGTTCCGGTTTAGGAAGAACTCGACAGAAGTTTACGAAGTTTTCATACTTTTTTTGTATGTAATGTTCCTGGAAAACTCAACAGACCTAAATCTACAGTATTTATGGTCAAATTGTCATAATTTCACTGGGGAAAATGGATAAACCGTATGGATTTGTCATAAAATCGTTCTCTAACGCTAGTTCTAGTCCAAAACTGAATTTCTCAAAAACAGTTGTTTGTCCTTAAAATATACGAAACCACATGGTATAATGTATTTTTGAGTGTGAAAACAACTTACCTCTCAAGAATTAATCATCACAATCATAATCCATAATGTTTTTACTGAAAATACAATAAAACAAAAGTCTATAAAACCCAATTCACTTTCATGATGCTACTCTGGTTTAAAGATGTCGACAGATTGCAGAAATTCAATATTTCACTGACACTCGGTCCATTATGCCACTAAACTTACAGAATAAAAGGAAGTCAATTGAATAATTTGCGAGATTTCACATAATTTGGTAACCAAAATTTAAAAAATGTGGATCTTTTATTGATTACAAGGGACCCAGCAACATGGCTTTTGTGGGGCCTGTATGCTTGGCCGCGGATATCTTATACAGTGTAAACTGTTGGCGAACACACTAGACCTTAGTACTCTAAAGGTTAAGTTATTCTGGAAGTTAAAAGGAGGAAGTTACACTAATCAATTAAATTAAACAGTGGTCACATAGCTGAAATGTAGAGTATGTCATTTGTCAACTTTTCAAACTCATCAAATACCTCACAAGATGTTTTCAGAGTTTGCAGATGGACATGCCTAAATCATAAAAGGAGAAACCAACATTATAAATAGAAACTATTTTTGATTAAAATGTATTTCAGCAACCAATGTTCTCTTTATCGATTTTAAACTTTTCAACTTTTTCACTGTTGGTATGTATGAACTATATTATAACATTTGTGTTATTATTGTATAATTTCTCTAGGCTTAAATGTGGTAACTCTCATATATGAAGGAAGAGAAGAGTGGAGCCGATTGTTTGAACGTTCAGATTTTTTCCAGAAATACAGGTTAGTTTGTATATGTTCATAATGCATTAACGGAACAATTATTTTACATTGAGAACAGACTCAAACAGCACATGTTAGAGTGTTTGCTTTTGGCAACAGCAATATGTACCCCTGTGGACATGACAACCTGCAGAAACATATACTACAGAACTGCCCACTGTACCACACTACAAGTTGAAAGCTGGCCATGTAAAACTTCTTTGATGGACATGTTCTATACTCCTGCCTCTGGATTGATGACCAAAATTCATTAAAGAAATCATCAGTATATTAACAAAAGCAGCAGAACAAGGAAGAAGATGTATTTTAAATTTCCATGGTAACATCAGTTACCTTCATTTCAGATTAGCCTTGCAGTCAACAGCTCTCACATTTTAAATAGTACTTACGTAGAACACAGGTTTTTAGAAAGTTCCACTTAGACACGAAAATCACTAAAACTAAGGGGTTATATACACAAGACATTTTCAACGTTTCGAACTGTCAGGTCTTTCTAAGAATATATGAAACAAACAGTGAAAAACAATATTAACACCAGAGGCACTAGATACATTATTGACATGTAAACTGTAAAGTACAAGGTGACAATGATGTATATGGAAACATGTAGTCATGGAAGCGGGTTTTGTTGAAAATTGGACGGGATATGATAGCAGATATTACAAATTCATAAATTATTGCCCAATACAATAAGGACCACACCAACACAAATTTTACCTTTAGAGCCCTGACTTAAAATTACGCAATATCCCCTGGGACCTGACTTATTTTTGTGTGGAAAATTTGCGTTATTGATGGTGGGTGTTTTGAAAACGCGATAACTTTTTTGTTTTAAAGATATCAAAATAATTTTTGCATATCTAAATCAGGGAATAGTGAATATAGTCGTGTTTTTGTTGTAGTGTTGACCGTTATGAGCAAGTTGTGAAGTTGAAACTTTGGGAGAAAATCATGAAGCGCCATTTTCAAAATTGCACATATAACTTCTTGACCACCCTAATACTTGAACAATGTGTGGAAACATTGACAAAATCCTCCTAAATACCTATACTTGTTGTATATATATATATATTGTTTCATATCAAACTAATATAATATGGCCTAAAAACTAATAAAATGTGAAGAAATCACATATAATGTCCGTCCGGCCAACACTAGGTCTAGGCCGACACACAGCGTGGCACGCCAGATACATATTGTTTTTGTGTTTTCGAACAAATACACAAACATTCTTATCAAATAACATCATATTAAACACAAAAACCAACAATTAGAACATGTAGTAACGATCACTTACCCATGCCACACTGTACTCAATTTGGTAGTAAAATAGGGCACCGATAATTGCCAAAGTCACTCCAGAAATGCGTTGACGAAGTCCTTTGACAAATCCCTTCTTACAATGGTAATGTGTAAAGGAATTTGACCTTTAGACTGACGTATTCCTAGCTTCGTGTGGCGGGAATTCTACGTCATATAAGCTTTAACTTTGTGAAGTTCCATACGTGATTCGGGCAGCATCTGTCAGGGCCTAGCGTCATATTATTGCGACCATAGGCATGATGAAGCTCACACTTGATGTTTTAATTATGTAAAATATATAATAGTCAACAGATTTCACAGCTTACAATCGATCAAAAATATGGTAGGTTTAAATCAAGATAGGTCTAAATTTGACTTCATCACTTTCTCACACGTCTCCTATCACACACATAAAAACAAAACTTACACCAATATATGCAGAATTTAATTCCTTATTTATATGTGCAAATATTATTTAAATATCTGTAACAAACAAAGAAGTTATCTCGATTTCAAAACTGCCACAGACGATTGCGTAACATTTCGAAAACTAATTCCGCGACAGTCCGCGGCACACAAAAAATTGCGTAATTGTAAACACAGCGTGCCTACGGTTGAAAGAATTTTAAAAAGTGAACCCTTGTCTTGTTTTTTCCCCCCTGGAATTGGCTGTCATTTTGGTAGTAGAAGCATTAGTAGGCTCCATCTTCAAAAAGTTAAATGAAAATCTTAGATTTTTTTAATGTGGGTAAATTCAGAATTATCAGTTAAAGTTGTGGAGATGTTTATTGAGGACCTATGCTGTGCAGTTTGGATGTTTTCAAGATATTTCGATAATATCTAGAATGTTTTCTTTGAACATATATGATGGAAACATAATTCAAAGATTAGGAGAGATTCTGTTGAATCACAAGATGTTAATGTTGTAACTATTAGATCTCATGATGTTACGACCTAGTTAATGTTCATTGATCCATTCAAAAATGTGCACGAAATGAGATGTAGTGTTAACATCAGAGTAATGAAGATCTAAAGAGAAAACACATTCATGTAATCATGTTGTAAGGATATTTGGAGAGGAGATGGTGCCACTAATTAAACATTTCACACTAAAATATTGCAATGGATAATCAAACATAGAACTGTAACAGTAAAGTTGGAAAAAGTTACCAGCAATTATGGAATGGAAATGAACACAGAAAAGAGCACCCGCCGAAGACGGATGTGTCGGGCCATTGGCGCAAATAAAACGGCGACACAACGCATTTCCATTCCCTGGACTACATTCTGCTGGAAATCTAGTAGGACATGTCCTGCTACAAGAGAATTCAGCAGGAGTTTGAGAATGTACGCTGAAGAAGAAGAAGAAAAGAGCACAATCTTGGTTAGCAGCAGAGGCACAAAAGTACAGATTATCATGGTCAGTGATCTTTACTTAAGAAATGAGCACTTTTAAATACCTTGGATCCTGCCAATGGAGCAATGAAAAATGACAAAACAAAATTAAAGATACGGCTGGGGATGGCTTTAGCTGCTATGTCAAGGCTAAACTTAACATGGAAAAGCAACATCAGTGTTAGGAGTGAAAATCAAACTTTATAACTCACTAGTACTTTCTATGTTAGTGCATGGTTGTAAGAGTTGAATATTCACTGCAGACATGGAGAAACAAATACAGGTCTTTGAATACACAAGTGTTACATGATGGATTTTTCGCATCTCCTATGGAGAACATAAGACAAGTGTGTATATAAATAAATATAATGGAGATGCATACAGGTTCACAATAGTCACTACTTTCAATGGTTAAATTACGAATGCATGGTTTGGATGTGTATGCCAACATGATTCCAAAGAAAATCATAGACATACATCAAAGACTGAGTAGAGGCAGATGTTTCCTCACTCATACACATCGCTTTAGGACTCATGTGTTGATTCATCTAATGTGATATATTCTATGACCCTGACTGGTTATGAGTTTATGTATATGGATGAATGCTCTTATATAGAGCTAAAATATGTATAGGTAGATTTCACATGTGAAAATGAAAGTGTTACGTATGTGTATTTTTTTTTCACTGCCTACTCCAATTTGAATGTTACATGAAAACCTAGAAAAAAATATCGGTTTAAATTATGTAATCATATTTTTATCATTAGTAATACATTTATTTCATGATACAGTCTGTAAATATTCCTCACAATTTCCTTATCTAATTTTGTATACATGTCTGAGATTTGTATAAATCTCACAAAGTAGACCATTTTCTTATTTTTGTAAGTTGCTGTACTAAGTCTTCTTTGTTCGCTCACATGACCACATGAATCTATCTTATAAGTATGAATGTCTGAGCTTGTTGTGTCTCCATAGAGTTTATCCTTCTGGTAGGTCATATATCTATGCGCTGCTCTTTTGTATACACAACAGTGTTGGAGTATGTGCTATACTGTCCGCTAGTCTAAGAGAGTGCAGACTATTATTTATGTTGAAGTGGTAGCATAGTCACCATGATCTCCCATTTAGAATGATAATGTTTAATTGTAATCACATTTTTATCTCCCACAGGCACTACATAGTTGTGAAAGCAAGTGCTGAAGAAGAAGACCATTACCTAGAGTGGTTAGTTTGATTCTCTAATTTTGATTCTCTTGAGTTACTTCATGGTATTCTTTTGGGTACATAGTTTAATTTTACTATTACAACTGTGAATTAAGGGGCAAATTGGCACAGTAATACATGTTTTTTTAAAAATTCAGCTTTGCGAAAGAAGTAGAGATGTGGCCCAATCAACCAGAAGAAATTGTATATAGAGACATGACAATTTAAAATAGACCTTTATGAAGACCTTTAACAAACTGGAAAGTGGGAAATTAGAGGCAACAAAGATGTGGTTCTATAGAAGAATGCTGAGAATACCATGGACTGCCAGAAAAACTAATGTAGAGGTGTTGAAAGAGTCAAATGCGAAACTGACCTTAATCAACAATATAAGAAAAAAGGCTATCTTCTTTTTTTGGCCACTTCATGAGACAGGCAGGTTTAGAGAACATAGTCACAACAGGTAAAATTGAAGGCAACAGAGACAGAGGGCGACAACGTCAGAAAATATTAGACAGTTGACAACCTGGCACGGCAAGGAAACAACAACGACTATGATACTGTGGACAGAGAGCTGTGGAGAGCCATGACCGCCTACGCCGGCCGGCATGGCACCTGATGATGATGATGAAGACCTTTATGGTTGGTTGCTGATCCAGTAGTATTTAACGCAAAACACTCCAAACACTCATTATTGGTTGCTGGTCCAGGGGGGTCATGCTCATTCACCCAACCACCACTGTGTAAAAAAGATTTGATTGTATTAGTGAACGAAGAAGAAAAAAAACAATTTTATTTAGAAAGCTTCAACATTTACAGTTCATCTCACCTTATGTATCATAGAATTGCAGATGTGTAAAGGAAACATGATGTCTGAAATGAAAAAAAACACACACTTTTATCAACTACTACATAATGTAAATTGCAGATGTTAATGTATGTTTTTGGAGTTTCTGTGCAAGAATAGTAATGTTACCATCAAATGTTCAATGAGTTCTTATGTACTGGAGGGCATATGTTGAGAAAAACTATAGGTGCTGTAATAATTGTATCAACCTTATTAAAAGGAGAGAAACTACTTCTCATTTATAAAACAATGGCACAAATAGATAGGCATCTATAAATACCCTAACACAACCATCATGCTTTTGAGACAACAAACCTTATATTGAGTTCAAAGGTGTCACCTCGGTTACTCAACTGAATTCCTGTGCCTATGTTAGAAAGATTATGGGCTGTTAAGAGCTTCCTGCTCAAAGCTAAAGTAAAGGGACTACTTCATCATCATGAACTTGTTTTTCAATACCAAATACATTGCAGTGTCCATGTTTGTTCAAAGTTTTGTTGGTGTTGTGTATCCAAAACATATAGATATCCTTGTGGGTTTTTTTCCCTTCAAACCTGAACAAATTCTTGAACATGAACCCATCTTAAACGATTATAAAATAAACACAGTTCTAAAATGTAATGGTAGTTTTTGGATTTATTCTTGATATGACTGGTCATGCCCTGATATTATCCTGGGCTGTAGCATTAACACAGTTTCAGAATTAATATTAACCTTTAGCATGCCATGTTTACAATTACGTAATTTCTCTCCTGCCGCTGAATTAGTTTTTGGAAATGTTACGTAATCATTGGTGGCTGTTTTGAAATCATGATAACTTTTTTGTGGTTAGAGATATTTAAATAATATATGCACTTAAAAATAAATAATTGAATTCTGCATATATTGGTGTACATTTTTTGTGTGTGTGTGCGAGTGAGTGAGAGATACACAAGACGTGTGAGAAAGAGATAAAGACATTTGCAGATTAAAATTATGTAAATTTAGACTTATTGTATTTTGGGTCGCTCCAAATCTGTTGAATATTATATATTTTAAATAACGAATACCTTGTGGTCTATTTTCTTTAATCTATTTGAAGAACTTACCTCTCAAGATTGCCACTTTAGAATCACAATCTATAATGTGATTTCACTGAATATATGATAAAACAAAAGTATATAAAACCTGATTCACAGTCATGTCGCTTCACCTCTATGCAGATGGCTATAGATTGTTCGGATTTCAATGTCATAATCACACATCATCTCCTATTGCCTTTTTTGTAACAGAAACAGGCAGTTAAATAATATATCCACTGAGGGTTGCCATAACATTTTCTCAAAAAATTACAAATCTGGCTCTTTTTTTAATTCACATTCCGAGAACTGGGCAAAGAATTTCGCTATCAGGATTCAAAATATGGACACAATTCTGCCAAAATATTTAGCACGTTTTAAAGGTTAATGTTACTGATTTCAGTAAAATAACTTATGACACAATTTCTTCACAGGAAAGGATATGTTGAGTCCAAAATACGTCTGCTAGTTGGCAACCTGGAAAGAAACCCTACCATAAAATTAGCACATATTATGCCTACTTCATATGGTCCTGTCAATGAAAGGTAAGTCATTACATTTCTGCATGTACTTGTTATTTGTAAGAACTTAAAACTTTTATATTTACTTTCAATGCTTACTTGAAGGTTCTGAGAGGAAGTAATGGGATGTTTGTGTATGATGATCATGTATAGAGTGGTTTATTTTATGTCACTGTAGGATCCCCTCAAGTTTTCTTGCAGGGACAATCCTGTGGATGAAGCTGTTGCTCTGTGAGCAGCAAAGCTGAGACGATCCTGTCATATATGCTCTGATGTCTTGTGTTGTCACTGGTGTCGGAGTCTATTATACCAATTCTTTGCAAGTGTGCACAGCTTGTGGCTGGCAATAATCTCAGTTAAACTATAATGACTTTGTTTGTTTTTGTTCAATTTGATGATGCTCTCTTGCACAGGTCTATATTTCTCATTTAGTCCTACCCACTGATTGTTTTAGCAGAGACTTTGCTTCC
The DNA here is from genome assembly GCA_034231615.1 of Meghimatium bilineatum. NCBI lineage: Eukaryota > Metazoa > Mollusca > Gastropoda > Stylommatophora > Philomycidae > Meghimatium > Meghimatium bilineatum. The sequence continues at coordinate 45,382,595 of CM067322.1, read as the reverse complement.
TTGAAAATTTGAGCTACTGGGACTGAGTGAGGTTATTTCCCATTTTTACCATTTCTGCTTTTTCATTTCCACTGAAGTCACATTGTGAAGGTATCAATTGTATTATTAATATAGTTTTTCTACAAAGCAAACCAAAATGATATTTCTACCACAAGATATTTAGGAAGGGGAAATAAAAGGACAACAAATAATACAAATATTTCAAATAGAATAGATATAACAAGGGCTATCACGAAATGTAACAGAGCATGCAGGACAGCTAATTCCATGATTAAAATATAGGTTTGAAGAAGTTACATCCACACTTTGATATCCCTCAGAGACTATATTTACTAGTGCAGTTGTTGTGTTCTATTCAGTCCAAGAACAATCCAAAGTATAGGATCATTTTCTCATTTTACACATGGTTTTCTCAAAAACACTTTTATTAATGGAATATTATTTTGTACTTGAACTATCCTTTTCATTATTTTCCTCAGTCAAGGTCAATACATGTGCAAATGGTTTATAGGTCTAGACTTCAGTTTTGTTGGGACTGAACCTGGATCCAAGGTTGACCTCACATATGACATCCAGTCATTTTCAGATGTTGGTAAGTATCATAGTTCATATCTGCACATAACACACAGAATCATTTTATATTCATGTTCTTTATAGCATTTATTTATGTATAGATCAGAGACATTTTACACCTGTATAAAGTCTAAAATAGATACAACCTTTGTTAGATGATTACTTATCATCATCAAGTGACATATTCTTTCCAGAATATTGTCTTTGCAATTTATATCCTGAACCCGACTCTATACTGTGCCAATCTGCCTGCCTCCAATGATATCGTCATACAGTATTTGATGTCATCTGTCCATCTCCTAGGTATACCTCTTCTTCTATTTCCCGGAATTCTACCCTCTAATATGCGTCTTTTCATGCCATTGTTTCTTTTTTATGTCCGAAATATTTCAGTTTTCAATGCAAAATTGTATTCACCAACCATTCTTCCTCTATATTCAGCATATTCAAAACTTCACTATTCCTTATCTTTACCTGCTTTCCTTCCCTCGCTATTTCTGTTCATTTTCGCTTTATTGTGAAATTAAACACTTAATTAGTTATTTGAAAAAGGTCCCATTTGGTCCCGATACTTGGAAAATTGTCCTGTTTTGTTGAAAAAGGTCCCATTTGGACTGATACTTGGAAAATTGTACAGTTTTGTTACATTGTATGTTTTTTATATACATTTATATCTATTTTTATTTATAGCTAGTTTTTTTTCTAGTAACCTGTTTAACTTTTTTTGCATCTCTTAATGTCCAAGATGTACTTCTCAGATTGGAACCAGACTTGGTAATTAACCTTCACCGAGCCGATATGATATCCAGCCGCCGAAAAACAAAATGGCCGCGCGCGCTGGTGGCGGGCCGTCCCACCCAGCGAGATTATCGTGAGATTTACACGTACCACAGTCCGTACACATAGCTGGGGACATGCGCAATCGAAGCCGGTACATCCCCTACTTCCGACATGATCGTTTTTGAGAATGGCTGGCTATTCGTAAAAGTTTAAGAGCAATTAATCTGACCACATCTGTACACCGGTACAATGCCATGATGATGGATCGGTTTTACAGACCTTTATTTCATCGTATTTCGAATAAAATAACATTGAATCATGGATTATTATGTTATTTAGTTTCACAGCAGTGAATATACAGAATGCCGTGCTGGTTTGGGGACTTGTACGTTTGATATCGAATATTTTGAAGTGGCAGAAAAAATAACTCTAGGCCTAAGCTCAAAGAACGATTTTACTGCAAATCTACATGTTTTATACAGTTCCCCCGGCTATATTTTGATAATTTCGCAGTGAAAGAACATAAATACAACAGATTTACGTGATTTAGTTGACAGTGTTGCCAAGGAATTCGATATGTAAGGTAAGTTATTTTTTTTCCTTATTTTTTCCCTCTTTATTTGTTATAAAATATATGTTTTTTGTGAAAAACGTCTTTACCACTTTCTCATACATCTGGTATCACACACACACGTACATAAATTACACCAATATATGCATAATTCAATTCTTTATTTATATGTGCAAATATTATTTAAATATCTCTAACAACCAAAAAATTATCACATTTTCAAAACAGTCACCATCAATAATGAAAATTTTCAAAAAAGAATCTGGTGGCAGGGAGACGTTTCGTATTTTTTAATCTGGCTTGCTAAAGGTTAAAGAGGAACTTTTGAAGAAAAAAAATGTAAAGAAACCCAAGTGGAACAATGGATAACAAACTACTCCAGAATTAGATAGGGCATACATTAATGAGACCAGTTAGTGTTGTAGCAACATAGATCATATTTTTGAATCTCCAGGAATTAATTTAATAGTTGATTCAAAATGTGATTCAGATATGAAAGAAAGCTCGGAGAGACCTCCACACTGCACATAGGAAGTAAGAGCTAATCACTTGCAATTCCTGGGTTGGCTTTCCGTCATTTACTCATCTTTTTGTTCGTTTCGTTTCCACATATATTTACGTTTTTATGTACTTTCTGACCTTCCGGCATATCATTTCCATATTTCCGTTGGACGTTGTGATAATTTTTCTATACGTCGTCTTTTAATGTTTTGTTTGTGTCTTGATAAAGACCTTTTGGTTGAAACGTTGAATATAATTTGTGTATTGTAATTTTTATGATTTCTTGTGTGCTCATCATTGCCCATCATTACCCACTAGTTTTAGATATAGTCTATGGTGTCCCATTGAGACGATATATAAACCTGTGTTGTTACGTTTCACGCAGTTACCTTGTATTGATTGTCATATTGAAGGCTAAAAGGGGGATCAGTGTTATCACGGTTATGCCGACCTTCGACATGCAGCAATGGGTACTTTTTCTGCTTCTGCAAGTGGTGGTGCTATCTGTAATAGATTATGGCTTCGGCCTACTAACTTTGTCACAGACACAAGTCGATAGATTGGAAAAAGTTCAAAATGAGGCAATGCGAGCGGTACTGGGGTGTACTAGAGATACACCCATCTCTGCTATGAGATTTCTGCTTGATCTCCCCAGCATTAGAGTGCGACATCAGGTAGCACAAGTTAAGTCATACCTTAAAGTGACAGAATACAACCACCACCCATTACACCATCGTCTAGATGAGTCAAAGGGAAAACGAATTAAGCATGGCAGATCATGGATGGCAGAGCCTGAAGACACACTGCAAATAGTATATGAATTGGAAGAAATAGGAAAGGGCAGTGAATGGGTGGAAGTAGACACTGAGAAGAAATCACTGACTAAAGTAATAATACAACTAGATAAAGCGTGTCGAAAATGGACGGTAGTCAGGGCTCAGGATACAGTGCACGAACTTGCCCAACTACACTCGAAATCACAAAACATAATTATATACACTGATGGCTCTGTTAGCAGAAACACAAATAAAAGCGGTTGGGGTTTTGTTGCCTACAGAAATGGCATGAAGTTGGTTGAGAAATTTTCAGCATATTCTACTGTCACATCGAGCATGAGGATGGAGATAGAGGGAGTTACAGCAGCTCTTAATTGATTGATAACTGATACATCAACACGCGGTAATACTCACAGACTCTCACAGCATGTTGCGTAAAATAGAAAAGTTCATGCTAAGAAAAGAATGGTGGGACTAATTGAACAACTCAGTTGTCCAGAGCATTACATGGATATACTGCCCTGGTCATGCTGGGGTCAGAGGAAACGAAAGAGCCAACTTATTGGCAGGCAATGCGGCGATAGACGGCACATTGCTGAGAAGAGATAAAGCAGATTTAATAAAGGCAGTAATAAATTCATTTCAAGATGCAGATGTCAATGAGGTTGAGAACGTACACATACAGAGAATGTTAGAAATGTGAGTTTTCGGAGGTGATGGGAGGAAAAGTAAATTTTTTGGAAAGTCCCGAAGATCACACAACACCTGACCGGAACTATGAGTCTACATACACTGGGATGGCTGCTGGAGCGATGGGCGCACTTATGGGAATGTCCTGCGTGCTGTGAAGCCAGTTTCTAATCAAGAATCTGATGTTCTTACTACACATTGGCAGTTCTTATACAAAGATCTTATACTATCTAACAGTTGTCCTTGTTTGTCTACATTTCTAGAGTTTCCCATAGTACGTCTCTGTTGACTCTATCAAACGACTTCTCTTGATCTATAAATATTGCGTTTAGTTCGTTGTTGGATTCTATCTTTCTCTCACTAATTTGTCTTAGTGTGAATTTGTCTGTCCAGCTAACCCCTCTTCTGAAGCCAAATTGAGAGGGCCTCAATTGTGGTTCAACAATGTATCGTGCACATTGTTCTAGATCACTATCCTTGCATACATTTTTCCGGTGTGCTTAATAACGAGATGCCTCGGTATGTTTAACACTCTCTTTTGTTGCCCTTGTTTTTTCACAAAGGCACAATTACTGACCGTTGCCAGTCCCCTGGGACTTCCCCTTCTTTCCACGCTATTGTTAATATTCTCTGTAGCTATTTTAACCAAATATCTTTGCATGCTTTGAATGGCTTCGTTGGTAATGCCATCTGTGACTGGTGTTTTCTTATTTGGGCTGTTCTTGAAAGCACTGTGCAACATTTATAAATAAAGCTGGACTCATTATGTAAATATAAAACAAACAGAATTATGTGAATCTTCACGAACATACTGCTATATGTGAATATACATATATGTGAAATGTTCCTAATTGTATTTCTCTTGTTGTTCTACAGTACATAAACAAGCCATGCATATAAACTTGTACAAAGAGGGTATGAAAGTGGAGATTCAATATGTCAGAAAGTAAGTAACTTCGTTATTTAATTACATAGATTCATTATGTGGATTCATTATCTCAGATCAGACAGTACATTTTTTCATAAGGTTTTGGCATAGTCTTAATAAATCATATATATTTCATATATATTTCTGTTGGCATAATTTGTAGTATATATTCTATACCAATTATATATTATTGCATGTTATTGGCTTCATAAAATTAATATTGTTATTGTGTTATTCTTATTTCAGAAAAAGTTTATCACAGTTTGTTCCCCCACAATTCTTAGCTGCAGGTCGATCAAGAAAAAGGGTATGTTATTGCTAGATGTGTAAACTGCTGTGGTTTAGGGGATTCACAGTTTCCATAAATTTTATTTGAGTGAATATAGTCTTCAGATTTCGAGGTCTAATTCTTCTTCTTTCGTTCACTTGAAATATGTCTATATCTGTAATTCTGTCTCCTTAACCTTTAGCAAGCCGGATTAAAAAATACAAAACCTCTTCCTGCCACCGGATTCTTTTTTGAGAATTTTCATCTTTTCTGGTTGGTGTTACGGAAATGCAATAACTTTTTTGTTATTCGTGATAAAAAAAAAAAAATTGTCCGTGCAAATGCAGAATTGAATACCGCAAATGTATGTATATTTAAAAAATTTTTATGTAACATACCCGGGGTTTGCGCAGGAAGTGAACACCTTTTTTGCGCAAAAAACCAACAGAAACAAGACATGGGTGTTCGGAAAACTCAATAACATTTTTGCTATTAGAGATTTTAAAATAATTTCAACAGATTTAAATGCAGAATTGAATACTGCAAATGGGTGTGTAATTGGTTTTTTTTTATGTATCTTACTCGAGTTTTGCGCAAGAGGTGAAGACATTTTCTCGAAAAAACAAAATATATGCAAAAAAGACACGGGTGTTCGGAAAACTCAATAACATTTTTGTTATTAGAGCTTTTAAAATAATATCAACACATGTAAATGCAGAATTGAATACTACAAATGGGTGTGTAATTGGTTTTTTTTTATGTATCCTACCCGAGGTTTGCGCAAGAGGTGAAGACAATTTTTATTTTAAAATTACATAAAAACAAACAACACAAATGACTTACCCACTGGCCATGCAGCTCTGGAGTAAACCTACATGCTGTGCAGCTCAGAGGAACAATCAATTTTGAAATGTACCAATGTGTGGTATCTATGGAAGCAGGGGTAGGGGCACAGAGTGACCTGACATGCTGCGCACACGTACTGAGTCTGGTGACGCTTCTTTGACCGATCTGAACAGACTACACAGTCAGGAAGCGCAGGCTTGCCACTGGACAACCGTTTAGGATTTATAGCAATATGGTGTGTTGGTCCTATTGCCAATCATGCTTTCATCGATACTGATTTCTTTGGAGAGGCCATAATATTGTTGGAACAGAGGAATAAGTTTGTCAACAAACCCCTGTATCTTGAACGCCTTGCTGTGACCCGGTTGCCCTCGTGCAACAGCTGTTGTGTTGTCTACAAGGTGCAGGAATGAAAGAATAGCTAAAAATCTATTCCTAAACCCAGGCATCTTGATGAGACCATCATTAGACCAATACAATTCAAAGGAGGAACGTTTGGTCAGTCCCATCAAGAGCACCAAAGCAACAAAAGCTGTCATCTCATCAGCTGTGACTTCCTTCCACATCTTCACACGAGATGCAATGCCGGCGGCCTGTCCCTTCGAATCACTAACCTGCTTAGCGTAACGATTAGTTTCAGTTACCAACATGTTCACAATATCATCTGTAATAAACAGACGAAACACGTCTACCGCACTAATGTCATCATCTAAGCCTATAGGTCCAACAACTTCATCGAAGTTGCTAAGCCAATCATGGCTATACCCCGAAGGAACACTAGAATTTCCAACAATTTCTTCTTCCAATATGTCGTCATCGGCCACGCTGCGAACTGAATCAGTATCACTATTATCTCTATCTAACAACACATCATCTATTGGAGCGATATCTGCATCTGTTAACGGCATACTTACCTCCTCATCCGAATCGGGATCCATTACGAACGCAAAATAAATTGTATCCATTGTAGGCCTAGGTTGCTGTCGGAAAATGCGATGGAACAACGTCTTGACGCTACTGTAAATTATAACAACTGGACAGGGCGGACGTGAACTGGTACCGGCTTCGATTGCGCATGCCCTGAACTACATACATGCTGTGATTTGGCTGTTGTAAGCCTATTTGGCACAATGTCTCATTGAGTGAGTGCACTTGACAACGGTAAACAGCCGCCATCTTTTTTTTGTCAAACAGATTTAACAACGGCGCGGTGAAGGTTAATGAAACTCACTGTCTTTTGTAGTTCATACATTGTCCCAGTGTTGTTTCCTCTGGCCAATATCGAGGTCTAATAAAAGTTCATGATTATCCTGAAAACAACTTACCCATGAAGTTTAAAACCTAATCAATTTTGAATTATACTTCTGAGTTAATACAATTCCTCACATTGTTTCTTCCTCTGCTTGAAGAATTTTTGGGATTCCCATGAGTCACTTCACAGCATAATTCTTTATTTTTTCATCTGTCCTGAAATTGTATTAAACTTGGCTCTGTGGAGGAGCCAAAAGTTAAATGGCATTATGTGATGTGAGATGTAAAAATACACATTGATGGAGCATGTTTGTTGCCTGTGATTATTTTTTAACACAAGACTGTCTAAGGAGGTCAAACCCAAGTGGCGTGTTGGTGTATGCCTACACGCAAGGTTGAATGGATGAAAGTGATAACTCTGGAATGGAATGGCTGGATAAAATGTGGGGATAGAGGAAGGGAGCTACTATAAAAAAAAACAACCATCCATGTTAGTTTGTAACTCCTTTCGGGCACATCTCACAGAGAAAATAGAAAAAAAGATGCCCTGAAACGGGGCTGTCTGTATCTTAAGATTTTTGCTGAAGTTGAGCAAAATGGGAATCTGTGTAATGATTAAATGGATACAGGACTTCCTGATGAACAGAACCATAACCACCAGTTATGCTGGTACATTATCCCAGAAAAAAAACACTGGAGGAGGGACTGCATCAAGGCTCCCCTCTAAGCTGAACTTTTCCATTGCCTAATTGATGATCTGGTGAAACATCTCAATGTGATGAAAATATTGTTTGCTGATGACCTTGACATCCGGACTACTGTTAAATATCCCATCCTGGTAAAAGCAAAGATCAACAGAGCTCTCTTCAAACTCAGTATATTGTGAATTGTGGAAACACAATTTTCTCATGATGAATGGAGAAATATTAACAAAGGAAGAGTCCCCTATGTATCTTGGAGTAAAACTAGACAGATAACTAACACTAAAATACCACATTGAAAATTTCAGAAAAAGTAAGTAAACACCTCTAGACCATTGTGAGCAACACTACTATCTCATTCTTGAATAGGGTGCAGAACCATTCTTTGAGACTAATCTGTGGAGGGATACGATCAACACTCACTTCAGCATGTGAGATAGATGTAAATGTAGAGCCACTGGATACAAGACGGAAAAGAACACTATCAGAACCTATAATTTTTCAGACCTATATTTGTTTAGAAATAATTTTTAAAAAAAATTGATCCAGCGGTCCATGGGCTCATGCCCATGTGTAATATATGTATGTGTTTGTGTGCTGTTGTTTTTGTTCCATATAATGTGTTCGATTTATCTGACCTATTTTGGTGCATACTATCATGTCAGTCATCATGTTCATTGACAGCCATGTCTTGTGTACTAGCAATCATTTCTGTAACTAATGTTGTTAACCTTTAGGCCCCTACGGTCGCAACATTGCGCCTTGCGTGTGCATCCCGTAGTGCCTGTGGTCGCAATCACGCAACATACGATATCGCTCCATTCCCGAGCACGGAACTTCACGAAGTTAAAGCTTATATGACATAGAATTCCCGCAACACGAAGCTAGGAATACGTCACAGTTTAAAGGTCAAATTCCTTTACTCATTACGATTGTAAGAGAGAGAAAGCCGGTTGAATTTGTCAACGCATTTCTAGAGCGACTTTAGCCATTTTCGGCCGTATTTTACTATCAAATTGAGTACCGCGTGGCATGGGTAAGTGATCGTGACTACATGTTCTAATTGTTGTTTTTTGTGTTTAATATGTTGTTATTTGATAAGAATGTTTGTGTATTCATTCAAAAACACAAAAATAATATGTATCAGGGGTGACACGTGTGTGCATGGACAATAATTACGCTGCGTGTCGGCATAGACCTAGTGTTGACCGGACGGACGTTATATGCAATTTCTTCACGTTTTATTAGTCTTTTTAGTTCATATTATATTAGTTTTGATATAAAACAATACATATACAATAAGTATAGGTATTTATTAGGATTTTATCAATGTTGCCACACATTGCTCATGTATTAGGATCGTCACGAAGATATATTTGCGATTTTGAAAATGACGTTTTGCGTTTTTCGCCAGAATTTTCAACTTCAAAACGTGCTCACAACTGTCATATCACACATACAACAACAAAAAAAACACGATAATATTCACTATTCACTCCTTTATTTAGATGTGCAAAAAATTTTTTGATATCTTTTAAAACAAAAAAGTTATGCCGTTTTCAAAACACCCACCATCAATAACGAAAATTTTCCAAAAAATAAGTCAGGCCCTGGGGGAAGTTTTGTAATTTTAAGCCAGGGCTCTAAAGGTTAAAGGAGAAAAGGTTGAAATATATATATATATATATATATATATACCTTTTCATATATATATACCTTTTCATATATATATATACCTTTTCATATATATATATACCTTTTCATATATATATACCTTTTCATATATATATATACCTTTTCATATATATATATATGAGTGTATGTCATTCAAACTGTACTCACCATTTGTTTCTCAATTGGAGCTGCTAAAATCATTATAGTATTTTATTCTCTGACATAGGACAGTGGAAGGCTTTCATCTGGCAGCACAAGAAGGTCCAGCACAGACAAGGGACTGACTAGTTCCTCGCCTTCTGTGACAGCAGCAGCAGTGGGCAAATCCAGTAAAGAGACAGATCTTGTCAAGGCAATTGTGTCCGCCGAAGATGACGAGACATCACAAGAGTCAGGATTTAACACACACTCAGTTGTAACCACAACAAATGGTCCAGCTGTTGCTGACAGTGAAGTCATGCAATGGAATGAGTCTTCATCAGCTGCCAGTATAGCAAGCAAAGAGGATGATTCAGATGGCAAGACCACAAATGTGGTGGTGAGTTAAACACTTTAAAATAGAATGGAATAAAACATGAAATATTTCATATCAATATTAATCTTCATGTTGAATTTTTTTAATGTTGTGTGGAGTCTGTTCAATTGGTCTTGCAATTGTTCTTCAGATGTTGCTATTAGTACTTGGTTGTCTGCAAAGAGTAGTTCATTCAATTTGTCTTTTATGTTATCTTCTTTGTTCATACTTGTTATTTTACACTTATGGTCGATATATGTTATAAAATGTAGGGGGGATAGGACACACCCCTGGCGAACTCCTGATTGAATTTGTAAACTTATTGGGCACTCCTGCATTTGTTCTTACTTCACATTGGCTTTTAGCATAAAAATTCCTTGCATATACTGATTAAATGTTCTGGTACTCCATAATTTAAACTGTAGCGCAACATATGATCTCTGTCTAAAATCACACAAGAATTTGTTCTGGTAAATTGAAATTGAACAAAGAATATTAAACAGTAAAGAGTGATCATTTTAAAAGCCTATGTGTTGCTGGGACCCGAGAGGGGAGCATAGAATGGCAACACAGTTTACCTTCCATGCATGTTGTAAGAGGTGACTAAGGAGGTTATGGGATCACGTTAGCTAGATATCGCAACAATGCTGTAAATCATGACAAACGCATTCCATTCTCCAGACTATATCCTGCTAATCTGCAGGAGTTTGAGAATGAACACAAAAGAAAGAAGAAGTAAAGATAGCTAATCAAGCTTGATGTGTTAAATTCATTTATTTTTATTTAATCTAAGAAATCTCTTGTTAACAGCTTATATTATTTACCAAAGTACTTCTATTTTCAGAGTACAACAACATCACAAGATGGTGGACAAGACACTGCTTCCAAGAGACCTGGTTCTCCATTTCAGAATTATACCCCGCCAAAAAAATCTAAAGATTTGGAACAACAGGTCAGCTTTTGTTATAGTGTGCTGCAAACCTTTTGAGAAATAATACTTGACCACTTGAGTCATAATATAATATCTTAGCACACACAGTAGAGGAGAGATTCTCACATCAGAGCCAGGAGCACATAGGTTAAGTGTTTGGTTCACCTATTTACTGGACACACACTTGAAAACAGTTATGTCTGGCTAATGAATTTTTCATGATCTCCACTGCAGTGAAACTTGAGAAAACGTATGCCTGTCTTCTGTTATTATCATCATGTAGTGTATGGTTCTTGTCTATACTGATGCATTGGCATGGACAAACATGGCAATACTGTGCTCTTTGCATCATAGGATAATACAGCAAGAGGGAACATTGCTACTATTTCTGTATCTCTGTGGCATCCAATAATAATACATATAGCTTCATTTTCTTCTCTTCTTCTTCAGCGTTCATTCTCAAATTCCCACTGGATTTCTCTTGTAACAGGACAATGGCCCTACAAGATTTCCAGTTGAATGTAGTCCAGAGAATGGAAATGCGCTGTGTTGTCATTTTATTTGCGCCAATGGTCCAACACATCCGCCTTTGGCGGATAGCTTCATTTTGGTTCTTATGAAGTCTCTATCTGAGTTGGGCTAAGGGCAGGATAACCAAGACTCTACCACTGAAAGGACTAACCGTTGATATATGAATGCAAGAAGTCATTCACAAAACATAGTAGCCATCACTGTCAATCCCTTTTGAGTTATTAACCTTTACGACTCTGCGGGCGAGGTCACGCACCCGTAGGACACGCCCCCTTGTGCCTGCGGGCGAGGTCACTCACCATACGATATCGCCTGATTCCCGAGTACGGAACTTCACGAACTAATGAACAGATGCCGTATATAAAGCCCGCCAAACGAAGCTAGGATTACGTCACAGTTTAAAGGTCAAATTCCTTTACTCATTACGATTTAAGAGAGAGAAAGCCGGTTGAATTTGTCAACGCATTTCTAGAGCGACTTTAGCCATTTTCGGCTGTATTTTACTATCAAATTGAGTACCGCGTTGCATGGGTAAGTGATCATGACATGTTCTAATTGTTGTTCTTTGTGTTTAATATGTTGTTATTTGATAAGAATGTGTGTGTATTCATTCAAAAACACAAAAATAATATGTATCAGGGGTGCCACATGTGTGCATGGACAATAATTACGTTGCGTGTCGGCATAGACCTAGTGTTGACCGGACGGACATTATATGCGATTTCTTCACGTTTTATTAGTTTTTTAGTTCATATTATATTAGTTTGGATATAAAACAATACATATACAATAAGTATAGGTATTTATGAGGATTTTACCAATGTTGCCACACATTGCTCATGTATTAGGGGCGTCAAGAAGATATATTTGCGATTTTGAAAATGACGTTTTCCCCCCGAATTTTCAACTTCACAACTTGCTCACTACTGTCATATCACACATACAACAACAACACGATTATATTCACTATTCATTCCTTTATTTACATGTGCAAAAATTATTTAAATATCTTCAAAAACAAAAAAGTTATTGCGTTTTCAAAACACTCACCATCAACAACGAAAATTTTCCAAAAAGAATCCAGGCCCAGGGGAGAAATTTCTAAATTTAATTCAGGGCCCTAAAGGTTAAGATTGTGTAATTTACATGCTCATTGAAACAAACATCTGCTGAACAGCACCCCCATGTATTGTAAAGTTAATGTTCTCTGTATTATATCTGAACATATAATTGATAGTTGGCATTTGCGTATGAATGATGTGGTTATTCAGAGAGAACAATGTCATAGCTACTTTCTTTGTGTCCACTAATACTTCAGATACTTTACACAACTGGTCAATGTGATCTAATTCACTTTGTATGTCTTAAACAATTTGATAATATTGAAAAGATGAAAGGAAACATTAAAAAATAGGGCATTCATGTCTTGGCAGAGCAGAGGAGATTAATAAAGTATGCACATTAGGGAACAGTAGAACATGGGGGAGAGTTGTAAAGTAAAACTCAAGTTTACAACTTCCAGTGAAGCTGTGTTCACATTTTCCAGGAAATGTGACAATGACATTCCAGTGCATATAGATTCAGAAGTTCAGACTGATCAGTGAGAATTCCTTGCTTGGAGATATTATTGTCTACACTGAGTCAGCGGTTTGGCACGTGTACAGTGCTTGGGCACTTAGGCTCAGTGCGGTGGGAGGTATATTAGGACATATGGTGTTTTCTATACAACCACTGGTATCATGGCAATGGAGGTGGTGGTCCATGGAAAAGATGTGGTTAGAGTCTCACAGTGCTACGAGTGCCTCTTTTCTTACTCATTTTATGAGTATGCTTCAAGAGATTCAGTTTGGCTATCAGTGACTGGGATCAATTATGAAGTCTGTGCTGAAGAAAGTTGCCTTAATTTTTTTACCTGGACATGTAGGTGTTAGAAGAATGAGTAGACTTATGGCAGTGAATTTTAGTTAAATGGGGCGTGCTGTTATTTTGAATGCAATCAGAAGTTAGACCAGTTGGATGAATTGGGATGTATTCATCTATGGCTAGAAAGTAGGACCTGGGAATGAAACATGATAGTGCAAGAAATGAGCAGCATATAGGAATCAAAAGAGTTATCAACCAACACAGAACCAGAACGGTCTGTTACCACATGCTAAAGGACATGCTAAATATGAGATTGGAGCATGTATGAATGTGCCAGGAGTGCCGTGGTAATAATAGTCTGATGACCGTCTTCTGGGAGGAAATCAATTTCATTTCTAGTGTTTCTTTAAGAATGTGAGAAATTCTCAGCAGTTGAAAATTGATCAGAACTCATCAGCACATTTATTCAAGCACAGAGATTTTAAGGAAGCTCTTTAAAACTTTACTGATAGAAAGAGTGCTAAAAGTCAAAAGTACATACAGTAAAAAATACAATAATTGATAATACTAACAGGTCTAGTAACCCCTTTGATAATTTTTACGGTTCTGTACAAGTAGATGCCAATACATAGTTCAGTTTTTTTATATCCAACTTTTAGATAGTCACTGTGCATTCACTGACAATTTGTTACTACAATAACAAACATGGCTGCTAACACAAACATGACTGTTAACACCAAGTCTCCCCAGAAACAAACAGGAAGCAGTTGTGTTTCTACAAAGCAGAGAAATACTACCTGTTGATAAATTATGTAGCCTAGATCATAACCAGCAATGTACTATACCTCTCAGGTAGGGGAGGGAGGGGTCAGAGTACATTGTATGCTTAAGGAATGACTGGCGTTTTTTTATCTGTGCGTTACTGAAGCACAATGAAATCAGTGACATTTAACGACTTTGGAGTAACGTGAAATGGAGAAACAAGAAAACGCTGTGGCACATCTCTAAATACACCATCTTGAAAGCTATCTTGCAGAATTTATGTGGAACTATTTCTGATTGTGTCCCGTGTATTATTTGGTGTTATGTCCCTTTGTACCCTAGTTGCAGGAAAGCTTTGTTTGTTCAGTTTTGTTTCATTAAAAATGTATTGGCATCTACTTGTACAGTACCATTTTTACATATTACAGTATAGGACCCTTAACCTTTAGCATCCTATGTTTACAATTACGTAACTTCTCTCCGGCTGCTGACTGCCACGGAATTAGTATTTGGAAATGTTACACAATCATTGGTGGCTGTTTTGATATCACGATAACTTTTTGTTGTTACAGATATTTAAATCATATTTGCACATATAAATAAAGAATTAAATTATGCATATATTGGTGTAAGTTTTGTTTGTGTGGGTGCGATATGAAACGTGTGAGAAAGTGATAAAGACAGATTTAGATCTATTTATATCTAGACCTATTGTAGTTTTGGTTGCTCCATATCTGTTGAATATTATATATTTTACATAATGAAAACTTTGTGGAACCTCATGGTCTATTTTATTTAATCTATTTGAAGAACTTACCTCTCAAGATTTCCAATCAGAATAAATACTGATTTCAATGAATATACGATGAAATAAAAGTATATAAAACTCTATTAACTGTCATGTAGCTTTGCCTCTGTGCCGATGGCTATAGATTGATCGGATTTCAAAATTATAATCACACATCTCCAACAGAAACAGAAAGTTAAATAATATGGCTGTGTCAGTTGCCATAACATTTTCTCAAAAAAATTACAAATATGGCCTTTTTTTCTTCGAATCACGTTCCGCGCTCTGGGCAACTGAATTTCGCCTTTAGGATTCAATCATTTGGGCTAAATTTTTACTCCCATTGAGTGCTAAAGGTTAAAGCATTTGGCCTTAATACAGATCATTCATATTATTTATATAGTGACCTCTGTTGTATTGTCATTCCATTTGATTCCAATACTAGTTGTTTTATTGCATTCTCAGCTCACTATTAAAAAAAAATGCACTTCTATGCCATTGTTGCCTAGGTTTTCTTCCTGGTTCATTGTTGCCTAGGTTTTCTTCCTGGTTCATTGTTGCGTGGGTTTTCTTCCTGTTGTTAAATGTCTGCATCTAAGTCCATTTACAATATTACATTTGTTTTCTCTTTTGTATTTTTCTCCCTGGCACAAATGTTTGCTTTGTGCTCAAGAGGTTGCATATTAAGATCCTGCTCACGACATCTTGTGGGGTGCAAAGGGAACGCATTGCTCTAGGCGGACCCAGGGTTAGCAGATAACCAAGATCCCAAATGTACCTCCACGCGGTGCACCCTGGAAACAGAAATACAGCAGCTCGAGCTGATTCTGGCCAAATTTTATTAGAGGTAGCAGATGGAAAGAGATTTGACTGCACAAGAGACAGACAATATCTCCGACACCACCAGCATCACCACATATAGCGACACTGTCGACATACAGTGAAGCTAGTCAGTCCAGTCCGAACATTGGAGGGGCGGCCAATGTAAAATGCACATAAAGGTAGATGCATGGCGAGAGACAAATAGATTTCATACAGAGTACAATGAAACAATGAAAGGGCAGAACAGCTAGAGGGCAGCGCGAACTGCAAATAGAAAGTGAAAAGTCTCTAGTAAAGGGGAACTACAAGCTCCGTCAGCCCGAGACGAGCTTCTAGTTACCTGTGTTCCTTACACGCAGAGACCCAGACCCATTCATTGGCATCTGGTAAAGCAAGAAGACCTAATCCAACTCTAATGTCGAGCCTTCCTAAACCGGAAATATGCTCGCGAAGAGAAAGGGTTCCGTACTCGATGCGCTCAGGCACAAAAGGGACAACGATTTAGCCCTGGCCCAACTCTACTGTCAAGTTTTCCTACACCGGAAATACACTTGAAGAGAGAAAGGGTTCAGTACCTGATGGGCTCAGGCGCTATTGGGACAAGGACGCTCAGCTCGAGAACGCCTTGCTCTCAAACGCGTGGTGTGAGACTCGAACTTGGACAAGGGGTACACGATGTCGGTGAATGACACCTCGGCTAAGAGGGCGAAAGAGCCAGGGTCCAACTCCTCTGTTGAGTTCTTCAGTACCCAATGGGCACAGGCACAGCACGTCCAATTACACGAGGCAAGTTCATAGACAGTGGAACACCTCGTGCGAGTCAGACGAGAGGAAAAAAAATCGGCTGGGCAAAGAGCCGCCACTACGCGTGCCTGGAGACAGATATAGAGGCTGTCACAGGCTAATGGTAGCCCACCCAAATTGTCAAGGCATGCCGAAATCGGATGTGCTAGGCCTACAAGGCGCATAACGGTGACACAACGTTATCACGCTCCCGGCGGAAATCGCACGGATATCCGTGATGGTTACAATGGAGCGAATGCAAAACAAACAAACAAACGACATCTTGTTTACAAAGTGGATATGTTCTGAGATCCCTGATCTCAGATGTGCTTGAAACTAAACAGTAATGAGCTATGAGTTGTACTTTTAACAAGTGCTGTGTCGCTTTGCAGGGAGTACATATGGGGTAGCCAGAATACAATGATGTCAGTCTTCTATATAAAGGTTATACTGTTGAAACAATTTAGTCTGTTTTGTATACTGTTTCCCCACCAAAGATGGATGTGTCGGGCCATTGGCACAAATAAAACGGCGACACAACGCATTTCCATTCTCTGGACTACTTCCTGCTGGAAATCTAGTAGGACCATGGTCCTTCTACAAGAGAGATCCAGCGGGAGATTGAGAATGAACACTGAAGAAGAAGGAAAAATTAGTTTTCTAGAACACAAGACAAATATATTCGCCCGGTAGCAAATAAACAGACTTGCAAGTTATCAAGAACCACCTTTGTCAGTGGGAAACGGCGCAAACTTGTTTGGTTCGAGTGGTTTTCAGCAGAGATGTTTGGATGGTTTTTGTGTAATGTCTCCAATATATGTAATGTCTGTATGGTCCGGCTACAAAGGAGATCCAGCGGGAGTTTGAGAATGAACGCTGAAGAAGTAGTATACTGTTTCTATTCTTTTCTCTGCTTTTGCTGTAAAGCATCGCAGGATTGAATGTCGATCTGTTTTCAGTCTATGGTACGTTTGGTTGCTTGATATGCAATAATATTGAAACGTCTCAGAATGTCTTAACTTCTTCAATCCACCTTCTTCTTGGTCTTCTTCTGTATCTGGCTGTTTTAATTTTATATTGTAATCATAAATTCAACTATTTCTGGTTTTTTATTGTTGACGCCAGAGACTTCACATGTATTTTAAACTTGTGTTGTTTGATGGCAGAGTAGTACTTGTGCCCTGTGAACTGTTGTTATTCTGATTTTCAATAGATATTCTTAACCTTTAGGACCCTGAATTAAAATTACACAATCTTTCCCCTGGAAATGACAATTTTTTGGACAATGTGCATTATTTTTGGTCAGTGCTTAGAAAACATTTTGCAATAACATTTTTGTTATTAGAGATAAAATTATTTTTTTAACATGTAAATAAAGAAGTGAATGAATAATGCATATAATTGTGTTGTTGTTGTTGTATGTATAATATGAAAGTTGTGAGTGATTTGTGAAGTTGAAAATTAGGAGGAATTCACAAAACTACAATTTAAAAAAATCACAAAAAATATTATTTAAAAAAACACTTCTATTATTTGAGAAATTTGAGCAATGTATGGTAACGCTGATTAAATCCTTCTAAATACCTATGCTTGGTTTATATATCTTGTTTCATAACCAAATTAATATAATATGGACTGAAGAAACTAATAAAACATGAAGAAATCACATATAATGTCAGTCCATTCAAGACTAGACCTAGGCCAACATATAACGTAATTATTTCCTATGCCGACCTGTAGCACTGCTGATAAATATTGTTTTATGTTATTCATTAAATAAACGAACATTCTTATAATATAACAAAACACAAAAACAACTAAAAGATGTAGGTATTACCAATGATGATCTTGAACCATGTAGGTATTACTTGCCAATGACGATCTTTAACCATGTAGGTATTACTTACCAATGACGATCATGAACCATGTAGGTATTGCTTACCAATGACGATCATGAACCATGTAGGTATTGCTTACCAATGACGATCATGAACCATGTAGGTATTACTTACCAATGACGATCATGAACCATGTAGGTATTGCTTACCAATGACGATCATGAACCATGTAGGTATTGCTTACCAATGACGATCATGAACCATGTAGGTATTACTTACCAATGACGATCATGAACCATGTAGGTATTACTTACCAATGACGATCTTGAATCATGTAGGTATTACTTACCAATGACGATCATGAACCATGCCACAAAGTCTACAAGTCTGATGTTTTTCTTGTACAAGATATATATATATATACATAGTAATGTTTCAAAGGTATCTCAAGAATAAGATCTTCAATTTGTTAAATACTGCAAAAGATGGATGTGTCAGGCCAATGCTGCAGATAAAATGGTGACAACGCATTTCCATTCTCTGGACTACATCCTGCTGGAAATCTAGTATGACCAGATCTCTGCTACAAAAGAGATTCAGGGGAGTTTGAGAATGAATACTGACTAGGAAGAAGAAATTGTTAAATAATTCTGGTAGCATGTACCAAAAAGTAACTGATAAATGACCCATTCTTTTTGTTACAGTTAACCTTTAATATAATATAATAATTGAAGTATTTTGCTTCTTCTAAGGTCCCTGGCTCACCCATGCAAGTGGATGAAAAACAATCATTAACATCAGCCTCTTCATCATCGTCATTTACCGCTGTATCATCATCAACACAGCAACAACAGCTACCATCTCTTTCTGATGCTGCACAATCTGTTGCCAACAAGGTATGACAGTCCTTACTTTGAGCAAATTCCTTACAATTTGTATTCAAGTTTTCCTCTCTCTTATTAACTCTGTTTAAATGTATATAAATTCTGTACATTGTCATCATATCATTAGTTGTCCTAGCTTAATAGATGATAGTAAATGTTATGCTTCAGATGCAGCATTAGCCATAATACGGTGGATGTATGTCAACATATCGCTAGAGATAAGGATCGTTATACGAGAGAATTGGTTCTTGCACTTACACGCTGGTCACTATTCCCAAAGCTAACCATAGTCATGAATGCTTGACATTCATGCTGCTATCTGTATCGCTATTAGCATGACCACAGACGCCCACACTGAAAGGGATTAAGATGTGGATATATAGAAGAGTATGGAGATCATCATGGAAAATTTAAGAAGTTCTGACAATACTGCTTATAAAAAAAATTATTATTAAATGAATAAAATCACAAAGTATTTTGGACATAGTAATGCATAATAGCTTTTTGCAGATATTACTTGAAGGTAAAGTTGAAGGGCAACAATCAAGAGGTAGATGGAGATACAAGTGGGAGGGAAACATAAAATTAACTAGATAGTCTGTCAGAATGGTACCACCACAGCAAGAGACAGAATGTTGGAGGTCCGGTCTATTGCAGCCAACTTTTTATGTGAAGACAACACTTGATGACTGTATAGCGACCAGAGACTGTTCATATGGCCTTGCAGGATAATCTAATTTGCATTATTTTGATATCTTAACCCCTTTATTACTCTGTAAACAAAAAAACATATTCTCTTCCTCAACCACACACACACACACCCCCCGCCACTGGATTAATTTTTGAAAATTTGTGTTAGTGTTGGTGCTCTTTTCTGAAACCATGATTAACTTTTTTGTTGTTAGAAATATTTAAATAAAATGTGCACATATAAATAAATAATTGAATTCTGCATATATTAATGTAATTTGTGTACGTATATGTGTGTGATACCAGAAGTGTGAGAAAGTGATGTTTTTCACAAAATATACATACAAATTATAACAAAGCAAAAATAATTATTAAAAAAATAACTTACCTTTATTTTGGAATTGTTTGGCAACACTAGTATTTATGTTCTTTCATTGCTAAATTATCAAATAATGTTGGGGGAACTGTATAAAACGTGTAGATTTGCAGTAAAATCGTTCTTGGAAGCTAGACCTTGTCATATTTAATGCCACTTCAACAGATTCAATATAAAAGTCTCTGCAAGTCCCAAATCAATATGGCATTCTCCTATATTCTACTGTGAAAGATTAAGAACTCTCCATAATTTATCATTTGAACCACAATCCATTATTATTTTATTTAAAATACGATGAAACTAATGTCTATAAACCTGATTGTCATCATACCAGTGTGCAGGTGTGGTCAGATTAATGGAATTACTACATGTAATTACTACATGCTACAAAATCACTGTTCAAGATGGACAAGGGCTGACGTAGAAATGTGCTGGCTTAATTGCGCATGTCTGCGATTATGTGCATTAACCAATCAGGTTTTGCCACGTATTAAAATGCCTCTATGTTGTTTGTCAGAAAATTCGGACTCCAGTATTCCGGATATGCAAATTTTTTGTCAGAAATTTCGGACTATAGCGCGCTAAACGTTAACTGCGGAGTATTCTTAACCCTATCACCCCTATGAGATTTCCCAATTGTCAATCCCCCATCCCTAACACAAGGGGCATAACTCCTCCAAATTGTTGATATGATGATATTAAAAATGCATTTTCTTTAAAACTGTCTGTCCTATCACACTCAGACTTGGCAGATAAACAGAAAAATGAACAGTCTCACAGGAAACTATACCAACAATAATCTAACACTTATACATTCCAAAAAATAAACTGTTAAAGTTAGAATAATGAGGGGAAAAAAATTTGTAACTTACATTTTCAGCACAGGAAAAGTATCTGGACTCATCAGTAGTCAACTTGTCAATGTTGCATGATATTTGGAGAAACATTCTCCTTTGCCCAGTCGAATCTGAAACAAACTACAACCATAGACTGTCTCATGTGCCCTGTTTCTGCTCCCATGCTGCCTGTTCTTCACACACCAGAAACATGCCCTTTTGTTCCCTACCATACGAATAAGCCTGTGCTCAAGCAGGTTATTGTTACCGACACTCGAAGTTGCAGCATGATTGGTGGGAGCCTTCCTTTTCTTCGATATGTTGCCACTTAAGAAAGCTGAGCTCAAACTCAATCGGAAGGCTATCTGTGGAACATTCTTTTCCTTTGGGTGGGGTCGATGGGCACAAAGACTGAAGGATGGAGCTGTTGATGATGGCAGTTTGCAGGAGGAAGCGAAACATGTACCTCCACCATTTGACAGATTTCCTGCCCACAGGGTAATAGGAACAGAGTTGGTCGAATCTGTCTACTCCTCCCATAGACTGATTGTAGACAGCCACCGGGGATGGTATCTGTAAATCTATTTTGCTGTGTGGGGTACGACGTGCCACAGTTGTGAGACCTGGTGTTGTGTTTGTACTCAGAATGGATACAAATCTCTTGTCTCTCCAAACAGTGGCCACTGTGTTACCTTGCTGCCTATACTGCACATCACCTCGCTTCATAGATTTGGTACTCTTAGGTTTGAAAGCATCTGGCCATCCCGTGCGATTTGGCTGTATCGTGGAACATGAGTATGATTTGTTTTGCAACAGATCATTTGCCAGCTGAACAGATGAAAAATAATTGTCATAAAAAATATGGTGATTCTTTCCAAAGAAAGGCCAACATAATTTAGTGACAACATAATGTCCAGATCCATGTGGCATTGGTTCCAGAACTTTGCCAACATAGACATCAAAGTTTAACAGATAATCTGTTGCAGTCAGCCGCACACCAGACCTTGATCCCCCATGGGTGTGGCTTACCCTTGATGTACTGCTTGAAGGAAAGACGACCATTGTAAGCTATCATAGCTTCATCAATGCTTATGTCTTCCAGGAGAGAAAACAGAGCAATATTCCTTTTGACCATATCCAGAAATGGTCTGAGTTTATATAGGGGGTCATAATCTTTGTGGCCTTTGGGATGTTGCCTAGAAGAAATCATTCAGATGAAAATATTGGGATTTTTTCTCAAATCTATTTTTCCCCAAGCATGATGATATACCTGAAACATTGAGCCTGTCATCTGTACTCCAATACATGCTATACTCAGGCAATACATGTATGTCCATCACGATGTAAATATGGAAAAGTTTTATTTCGCCGGCAGTTACGGGTGACCAGTACGTGTCTTCTTTTCCTGCTAGTTCTTGACGCAGTGTTGCGTAAAAATTGGTCTGATCTGCTGCAAATTGATAAAACTCCTCATTGCCGATGGGACTAAAGTAATCAAAAGGTATAGCATTCGCATCAAGATCATGCACAGGGCCAACGTTTTCAATAAAGTTCTCGACTTCCACAGGAAAAATTTCGTCACTCCAGTCGTCATTCATGACGCTACTATTAGTGTCGCTAATTTCGTCCCTGTGGTCCGAATCACTATCGAAATCAAATATAGAAACTTCAACGTCGCTTTCAACATCTTCTACAGCATGTAAATCACATACATCGTGCATATTTCCATCATAACTGCGGCCGGTCACAGTATACATACAAATAATATTTTCCATTTCAAAAACTAGGTCTAAAATTTTGCAAAGTCTACAAAATTTGTACTAATTCAGTCCTAGGTCCGTTCGCTCCGATTGAAAAAGTAAAAAGGAAGCTAAACCACAGATCTGCGCAATTGTCGTGGTTTTTGATAGATCCGGCGGAAACTAAATATGTACTATCGATCGCAACGATACACGTAAAAAAAAAAAACGACTCCGTGGCGCTCTAGGGGTCAGCACGTAGAAGCGACTCCGCGGCTCTTTAAGGGGGAATCGGTTAAGGATATGATGAAAAGTCACCGCCATTCTGCAGAAATCATCCTCTTCTTAGCTTCCCTGAAAAAAAAATCCATCTAGATGCTTAGAATAAAACATCCAGTTGAATTGTTTCCCTGGAAAACTAAGAAGAAGATCTCAACAAAATAGCGGCAACCCCTCACCGTATCCTTAAGGATACCTCCACAGCTAAGAGGTTAAAGATTATGAGTTTGTACTTCTGTATTATTGGTTTCTTGTTCAGTGTATAGTGACTTTGAGACAGTAGGGAATGAAATTGATTACATGTGTAGAATATACACGTAATTGTACTTGGGTTCTCTCATATGACACATACACACCCCTCGCCCCTTCCCAAGTCACATGGGCCTGCCAAGCATTCCCCTTTTAGCACATAGCTTCAAGTGATAATTACCATAGGGATCTGGAAAAATACACTTTAAAAAAAGACATCTTGCCCCAGGATTCACCCCACCACCTCTTGAGAACAAGCCGTAACCAATATACCAGAGATACAAATCCAGAAAGTAGTGATCTGCACAACACATTTTGGCGCATCATTTTCTAAAAAATATTTACGTTCGATATGCTACCCTTACTTTCTAAATGGTCTGACTGCCTAGCTACCTACAGTTTCTAACCCAGTATTTTGCAATACACTCACAGTCACATCACCAGACACGGTAGCAGAACTTAATACAAATCCAGGACAGCTTCTCAACTTTATTGTGACAGTGTATAATGCTAACAGTTGAGCAGTTTCCTGTTCTGGAGGAAATTTTCTCCTTTCTTGCAGCTTTGATGGTGCACTAGAGAAGAAATTGAACTCCTAACAGGCAGACTTCATCATGTCAGATTTTTGTTTATTTGTTCAGACAAGTGTGTAACACCTTTGTAGGTCTGGGTAAATGAATAATATAATTATAAAAGCATGGAGGAGTTATAGCAAAAAATCAGGAGGCGGGAGATAGCATTTGATCTGTTCAGTCAGTCAGTTCCTCTTTTGCCAAGTTTGGCACAATTATGCCATAGTTCTTGGGGCGGATGTTATAGTTCTCCATGCCTGTCGGTCAGTTGCTAGGGATTGCAGATCTTGTGCATTTATGCCTGTTGATTTTAATTCATTCATAAATGTTCTTCTGAACGTTATTTTTGGTCTTTCCTGTTTTCTTTTTCCCCTCTGGTGTCCACGTGAAGGCATGTCGTGGAATTCTGTCTTCCTTCATTCTAAGTACGTGGCCGATGTATGTCTAGCGGCGTTTTCTGATGATGTTCGTCACATATTCTTGTTTTATCTCCTCTCTTAGTGTGTCGTTTGATTTGAAGTCTTTCCAATTAGTATTGACTTAACTGCATTCTTTTATGGAGGGTATTTGGAAAATGCCATACCTTTTTTGTTTTTGGATCTTTTTGTATAATTGATTTTATGGAAATAAAGGAATGGTTATGGAATGTAATGGGTATAAGTTTTGTTGGTGTATATGTGATATGTGAGAAAATTACAAAAATGGAAAATAAAAAAATAAAAAACACAAAGCGACTCGCATAATTCATTGCAGGATATAATGCTGCTAAATTCCTTGGCCCATTCTATTTCTGATGTAATTTTATAATCAAACTAGATCAAATAATAAATTGTCTACTTCTAGTTCCTGTGTTACCTGGTGAATGATGCTAGTTTACAATCTTGATTTCCTTGTTGAAAGAGGTGCATATTTCCTAGTTGAAACAGATAACTCACGCCCCAGACAGCAGCTCAAAATACACTGAGTCTGCCTTCTGTAGTCGCCGACAGCTTGCTAAAGCTGAATACAATATTTAGAGAAACTGCTGCTTCATTATTTTAACCATCGTAAAGAATTATTTTTTAGTAATGGAAACTTAGATGAGTGAAATTTTGTGTCAGTTTCTCTAATTCTTCATTCAGGCTCATATTTAATTTAATTGTAGATATATTATAATTCTACATTTTCATTTCTCTATCACACCAGCTCTCCGGCCATCATTCAAGTACAGAATTGTCTGATCTAACAAGCCCTCAGCCAATTTCTACAGGTTTTCTACCACCACTCAAAAACTCTATCAAGCTCAAGTTAAAGTGACCCACAACCAGAAAGCTGAAGTGACTTGTATCCAGATATATTGATCATAACCTCATACAACAAGTTTCAGTGACTTAATTGAGATAAAATTTAAAGTGCCTCCCTCTCTCATAGCATCTTGAAAAGATCCTCAGAAAACTTAAGAGCTGTTTAAAGATAAAAAAAAAAAGTGAATATGGACTTATCCTGTTTTTCTTATGTTGACAACAGATTGCCAGATCTGTTGCACTCGATGGGCAATTACTAAGAAATTGTCTTGTTTTGAGAAAAAAAATGAATGGTATCTTTAAGATAAGATCTCCAATTTTATTGCATTAGGACTACTGTTTGTTTTGTATATTTTACAAACCAAAAAAACTTTTGTACTAGCAGCATGTGTTGTATGCTTTCATATTTTGAGATACGACTGTAGTAAAAATGTGTCATTAGAGAAGTATTCATGTAGAATATGCTACATGCTATTGAAGTGTGGCTGTTGCATGTACAGTGGACTCAGAAATATCCTGAGCAGATTATCTAGTTTTATGTATAGTTACATGAATTAACACAGACCAGATGATACTTCCTATTATCACATGACAATGTTAAATCACAATTGCCAGAAGTAGATGAATAATAAATGGTAGTACAAAAACTGAAAGGACAGAAATGACTCATATTTATATATTTCCTGTCACTAGGAAATATGTAAATGACTCTGGAAATGTCGAGGAATGTCACCATCACTACTGAGTAAGTGTGGATGGTGACACTAATCAGGTGGTATCTGGTCAGTCACTGGTGGCTAGGCAACTGAGTAGTTGTTGAAAAACTGTGTGCTGTGATACTGATTCATAGCTCAATTACTTTGACCGTTATCTAGTTTTAAATGAACATCTCTCAAAATCAAGGCATTAGATCACTACCTAGTTTGAACAAAAAACTCTTAGGGAAGTGAAAACTCTCAGCAAGACATGAAAGTTTCAATCATGAACAATCATGAAAGTTAAGTTGCAGTCGCTGCTGAGTAAACAAGTTGACAGTGTTAAAGAAAATAAACATACATCAGATAAATCATACATGACATTAAAAAGTTTCAGCTCGGAGGTCAGCAGTTACGTGGAGAAAATTATCAGATTACAGAACAAAGTGATGACAGTCATAACTGGAGGATACTGTTAAGTGGCTGGCTATTCAAAATCTCAACATTATTAGTCAGTAAAGGAGACAACAGCCCACCCTGTTTATCAGATAAGTGACTTTGGTAATTTGAGGCCTTCACTCTGCATAGCTTCGTCACAGACAGTAAAGATTACAGCAGAGCTCATATATTGTGAATGTTCATCTGACTATAATGTGATTGGAATGTCCTCACTTACATTGCACAAAATTGAGGGAGAAATTCCATTGTTAATATGTGCTTAGTCTTCTTGAAACACTAGATTATACGAGTACGCTCAGGAATTCTTTCAGATAATGCTGTCAAAGGTAAAGTATGTTGGATTTGAATATAGAACAGTTTCAGTCTTGGTAATGGATTATCTATGACTTTCCATTGCCGCAGGTAATCAGAAGTGGACTATATGTTAATTCATACTTTAATTATTGATATGCATCAGTGGGTCTATATTCCTTGTATGTGAGATTAGTAGTTTTATGAGTTATATGGTATTGTTTGGCATGTTTAAAGTATTGCCTGTCACTTTATTTTCCTGATGATTCCCATTACCCCATTTTTTCCTCCTAAATACATTGTACATTATTTAGTTGATGTACTTTTAGTTTGAGCATGTGAGAGAAATACTAAGTACTAGTGCATGTACTTACTTTTAGTTTGAGTATGGTAAAGGTGTACTAGTGCGTGTACTTTTAGTTTTAATATGAGAGAGATGTACTGATACATGCACTTTCAGTTTGAATTTGAGAGATATGTACTGGTACATGAATTTGAATATGAGATATATGTACACTAGTACATGCACTTTCAATTTGAATATGAGATATATGTACACTAGTTAGTACATGCACTTTCAGTTTGAATTTGAGAGATATGTACTGGTACATGAATTTGAATATGAGATATATGTACTGGTACATGCACTTTCTGTTTGAATATGAGAGATGTACTGTACATGCACTTTCAGTTTGAATATGAGAGAAATGTACTGGTACGTGCACTTTAAGTTTAAATATGGGAGAGATGTACTGGTATGTGCACTTTCAGTTTGTGGGGAGGGGGGAGAGGCGGAAGAAGAAGAGGACAAAGAATATTAAATTTAAATTATTTCCCATGTGTGTTGTAAGAATCCGCTGTGGAAACATGGGTTGGAGTTTGGCTGCCCAGCTAATAGGTCAAGTTGACCTAATGCTGACTGAAGTCGGGTGTATAGGGCAGAGGCGCTGATATTACAGCTGAGATGAAAAATCAGTTTAAGTGTACGAGAGATGTATTGGCACATGACTTTCAGATTGATCATATGAGAATATACTGGTACATTTCAGCTTGCTTATGTCCATGTGTTGTCAAGTTCTGAAAGGGGAGCAAAGAATAAGGACACTTGCCAAGCATGAGTAAAAGGCGGCCAAGGAGGTGTCTGAGTGGAAGATTTGAGGTTCCATCCCATATAGAGTCAAAGTGACCCAAAAGCCATGATAAAGTCTGATGTGTCAGGTCAAAAAATGCAGATATGGCACAATGCACTTTGTTCTCCAGACTATATCTGCTGATATGCAGGAGTTTGAGAATGAATGCAGAAGGAGAAGATTGGGCATACAAGAGATGTACTGATATACTGATCTTGTGAGATATTAGTTTCATTCAGTATAAGTTACATTTGTAGACCTTAATCATATCTTATGATGGTATGAAGAGAGTGATACTGGAGGGAGATGATAGAAGGTAACAGGGGTAAAGGCTCACCAAGACAATGTTGGACAGTAGACGTACAAGAATGCCTGCACATGTCCCTAAAAGAAGTGGAACAACTTGCTCAAAACTGAGGAGGCTTCAATAAATTCACAGGGAAGGCCATGTTTTGGAAAAATACGTCATGTAAAGTCATTTATTATACATTGTAAATATATATGGCCATCAGCAAACCTGTCATGAATTATTGAAAAAATTCAAATTTTTCTGCAGTTATTTAGTCATTTCAGTTCTTTTGACATCCATTGTCAACATGATTGGTTCCCTGAAGCTTGATCTGAGATGTTTTTCTTCTGATTCATGGCTTTTCATAAGTTATTTTAACTTCCAATTTCTATTGAAAGTTGGAAGTCAGCGCCCACTCTCAAGCCTCTTTAGTTACCTCTTGCTACATTCATGATAGATGAAGATTCTTCTTCTTCAACGTACATTCTTAAACTCCTGCTGAATTTCTCTTGTAGCAGGACAATGGTCCTTCTAGATTTCCAGCAGGATGTAGTCCAGAGAATGCAAATGCGTTGTCGACGTTTTATTTGCACCAATGGCCCGACACATCCATCTTCGACGGGATAGATGAAGATAAAACCCAAGAGTGTTGGAGTTTGTTATTCTTGTTCCCTGTGCCATGAGGTGAAGTTGTTTATTTTCAGATTGGTGTTTCTCGCATTCTTTTTTATACATTTTTCAGATCTTTTGCAAATCCCCGATAACTGTGTTTTGACTCAATGTGGTTTTACAATGTCATGAACCGAACAATCTTCTACTCTAGAAGGGACCTTGCAATCTTGAGGCATGCTGCAGACAAACAAACAAAATCAATACCCACGGATGTGTTGCACCAAAAACTACTATTGATAGCTCAATGGTAAATCATGATCACATAGAAGAATAAGGACTCAACAAAAGTCATGTTCTTGATTATAAACCACCATCATGGGATATTCCCATAAGTGCTTCAACCTCCATTCTCAGCAGCTATCCAAGGGTATGCAGACCCACTCAGATGTTGATTGTGACCTTAGGTTCGTTTCGGAGAGGACATGTTTTCTCTTATAGTCTCTGGTGATCCCTATTTCTGTCATTCTTTGCACATTATCATCTCCAGCATTTTCTTCACTCTGTAATAAATCAATGTCAGCCCTTATTATTGGTCACCCCAACTAATAGTTGCTGTAGCTTAATACATGAAGAGTTATCTTCATTCTCGATGACAGGTTGCTGCCATGGGACCTACCTTTTACCCTTGTTAGGTCGGACCTATCTCCATTAAATATTGTGTCACCAAACAGATCCTCACCTGCCAAAGTGTTGCCTCTGATCCCTGCATGACCAGGGCAGTATATCTATGCAATATTTTGGACAACTGAGTTGTTCAGTAATGTGATACATTCTTTTCTTAACCCCATAGCTGCAGAGGTATTCTTAAGGATATGATGAAAAATCACTCCACTTGGCGGAGATCCTCTGTTTCTTAGCTTCCCAGGGAAATAATCCGTCTGGATGCTTATAATAAGCATCCAGATGAATTATTTTCCCTGGGGAACTAAGACGAAGATCTCAGCAAAATAGTGGCAACCCCATTGTATCCTTAAGGATACCTCCACAGCCAAGAGGTTAAAATGCATCTTTCTATCTTATGCAGAATACTTTGAAAGTCTGAGAGTATCACCGTGTAAGTCATATTATAGTCACCGACTAATTGAGTGATACAGTCACCGCTTCTATTTTCATGCTTGATGTTGTAGTGGAGTAGGCAGACTTCTCAATCACATTTCTGCCATTCTTTTAGGCAACAAAATTCCATCCACACTTATTTGTTTCTCTGTTGATTGAGCCATCTTTGTATATGATTGTGTATTACAGTTTTGAGTGCAACAGGACAAGTTTTTGTACCATCACCTCTATCCGTATACCTGTTGATTTCTTAATGCTCTCCCCAGTTATATGTCTACATTTATCAGATACTTTCTTTCTTTGTCCATCTCTACCCATTGACTACCCATCAATGCCATCACTTCTTTCAAAACCTGTCCTCAGTTTCTGCCATCTATGACATTCCACATTGTTTTCATTTTGTATCATCTAGGTGTTAGTGTAATTGGTGTTCATTATTGACTACATTGGGGTATTCTTTACCTGAGCCACTTGATGTGATACCTTAATGCTTGCTGGGCTCATCTAACATCTGATGGCTGTGATTAGGGTATCTTTAATACATTCTAGAATTTCTCGAGGTCATAGTCAATGACAGACAAACATAGTGTTGATAGCTGCGGAAAATGTGACTACAGTTGCATGTCTGCAATAGCTATAACTGTGATAGTATTGATCCCCTACTGTGCTTTCTGAAGCGATAAAGACTATATTAAGTTAATAATGTTACTGTAATACTATAAAAATATCAAGGACTGTTTCCACATTGCGGTCCAAATGGGACCTTTCTCAAGAAACGAAAATAAATGAAAACAACACAGACTTCTTAAAAAATTTTTATGTATGGAGGTGTCTTTCTTTACCAAGACATCTCTGTACATGAAAAGGAAGTAAATATATAAATATTAGGAAAAACATGTTCAATTATGTTTAGAACAGTGCACAAGAAAATCCTACACACTATTAATAGACAAAAATAGTGATAGATGAAATGCCAATAGTTGAGAAGTTATAAGTGTTAAATCAGATCAAGGGAATACTTCACTTCAAGGACCATAACTGGAAATAGAAACACTCAAATAGTGTGTGCGGAAGGTCACCAATAAACAACAGAATTGTATATGGGGGGGGAGGAGAGTAGTTGACAGCATTAGGAGTGGAGGCTGGATTAATGTAGCCAATAATGGCATGCACTCACATACATAAACATATATATATATATATATATATATAAATAACAAACATTTGCAAAATCAAACATAGACATACATTAAATATATGTAAATATCAATAAATACGTTTACATACCTACACATATAATACAGAAATGTGCACACACAAATGTTAGCAAATATATACACACATACATGTATATATTTATACATATAAACACAAAATATATGAGTAATCACAATTCAAAACATACTTGAATTAAAGGTACCCACACAGATATGCACAAGCATGTAAATGCATCAATACACAAGTAAGGATTCACATAAAAATATGTGTACATGTGAGCCCTTATATGCTAACATTTGTGTGTATGTACATTTTTTGTATGCTTGTTTTGTTTCTGAATATGTACGTACGTACATACCTACAAAATGTGTAGGTATGTATATATATATTTATTGTATGTATATGTTTAATTTATTAAATATTTGTTATTAATAATTATTTATATGCATGTATATATATGTGTGTTTTCATACAAATTGTCTCAGAAAAGTTCAACATCAGATGGCAAGACAAGATTCCAGATACCACTGTCCTTGATAGAGCTGATACCACTGTCCAGATACCACTGTCCCAAGCATTGACACGATCCTGATGCAGACACAGATACGTTGGGCAGGTCATTTGGTTCGTATGCCAGACCATCGTCTGCCAAAGATACTTCTCTATGGTGAGCTAGAGAAGGGTATACGATCTCAAGGTGGCCAAAGGAAGCGCTACAAGGACTCGTTAAAGGACTCACTGAAAGCCTTTGAAGTAGACCACGATACATGGGAAGAACTTGCACAAAATAGATCTACATGGCGTTCTAAAATAAAAAAGAGCGCATCATCTTGTGAAAAGAAGAGAAATGCAGCAGCTCAACAGCGGAGAGCAGCTAGAAAGTCACGGCTAGACCAAGATCCGTCTACAGTCGTTATTCCATGTCCAAACTGTCCAAGGACATTTACAGCTCGAATAGGGCTCATTAGCCATCTACGAACTCATAATCAACTAAAATTGAATTTTCAAAAGTGGGTGTAACAAATGGTCATCATCACTTGTGATGGACGAACAACACACTAACACTATATGTGTGTGTTTGTGTATGTATACTGTCAACTACTGCACACCCACACCCCAAATTGTCAACGTTGTTTATTGGTAGTAAACACCTAGTTTACTACCAATATGTCTATGGCAGTTTATCAGTTTCAACATTTTTATTTTTTTTATTACTGTATGTTATTGTTCTGACAAGGGTAATATATTAAAACATCAATTTACAACATGCTCATGTGTAGAAACGTTGCTCTGAGATGGGCATCCTAGACCTGATATCAGAATAATTGAACAATAGAAATGTTAGTCTCAAGAATTGTTAATTTATCCTCTTGAATTCACAAAAAAAGCTAGTGCAGAAATTGTACACTTTCATAGCACTGGTGACATGCATGTTATGTAACACTATTACTCTAACAGTGTTGATATATTTGTTTCCTTATCTTGAAAACACATTAGTGAGTTACTTAAGTGTTCAACATCAGTGGGGGGTAACTGTTTTGGCCAAGGGTCAAATTACTGGTTGCCTGTCTTGAATGGGGCCATTCCTACCGGTCAAAATTCTGAAATTAAAAAAAAAAGATCTTGAAATGAAAATGTTCTGTTCCAAAATCAAAGCTTTTGGTAGATGGTATAGCAAAGCATCTAGTGAATACTATACTGACAAATCTATTTTGTTCAGAACATTGTGCAGCTTGCAACATTAAAGGTTTAACGTAATCATTTCTTCATCACTAACATCGTAGTTTACAGCTTGACTGCTATGACTTCTGATGTGAGATCGGGTGTCAGTGCATATAGTTGTAGCCTGGAGGCACATTAAAATTGTCTTGGTAGACCGGTTGATGCCTATCCCTGCTCTACATATAACGTGTTACATGATATTTCATTGATCGCGTGATCTGCCTCAGAAAATTTTCCATCATATGTGAATTAAGTCATATCTATTGTTAGACATTGTAACCTTGAGCACAGAGCCATTCTCTTTTGGAGTGTGTTTTACATTGACAATAACACTCTCATGTGTTTGAGGTATGTATCATTTTTTTAAAAGCTTTCATGCATAAAATCTTGTGCAATCTCCAACCTTTTGTTTTTAGACACTTGAAAGAGACACTGTCAAGTTCAGCGTCTCTGATACGACAAGATGAGAAACTGCCAAGACATGCTTTCCGCAAATATACTAGTTCCGTCTGTTAAGCTATGCTGCTTGGACATGTTTTTAGGATATGTATTTCCTAATATGTACCTCTAACACGAGAACAGGATGTGCTGTATCATGTTTTGCAGGTTTGCTTCAAAATCTATGCCTTTCAGTCTGACTTTATCACAGCATGTTTAGGTGGATATGACTGTCTACAGAATGGGTAGTCAACTGCACCTCCAACTCTACTTAGCTGTTTGTGATATCTATGACATATATTGTGGCTGTCTTTTACTCCCCTTTCGAGTTTATTGACACTGACAAGGATGCATATAAATGTCTCTACATCACCACCTGCAGCTCATGTAGGTTATCACCAGACATAACTCCCTGTCTAAAACAATTTCAGGGAACAGTGGGTGTTGGAAGAAGCAGAGGGGGATACATACAAGGGATTGATAAGTCTTAATTCTTCACAATTGTCCACACTGCAAACAGAAGAAAATGGAGATCTCTGTGTTGACATATTCTCTGCTGTACCCTAAAATTATAATGGGTTCTAATAATTCTGGGATATAATACCAAAACATTGATTAGACAGATCACAAAATTCGTTTTTGTCTGTAATCAGAATGCACAACATGGAGGTGCCTTAACCTTTAGCACACTGAATTAAAATTACGCAAATTCCGGCCTGGCTTCTTTTTTATCAATTTTGGTGGGTTTTTCGAAAATGCAATAGCTTTTTTTGATTTTAGAGATTTAAAATACTTTTTGTACATGTAAATAAAGAATTGAATGTTACATATATTGGTGTTTTGTGTGTATGTGTGATAGAAGAGGTGTGAGGAATACGTGAAGATGAATAATTTGAAATTTGTTTTTTTTTTAAATCAATAAATATTGTGATGCACCTATACTTGACCAATGTGCATCAAAACTAATAAAACTCTCCTACATAGCTAGGTGCTATTTTATTTATGTTTGTTCAGATCAAAACTAACACAATATGGACTATAAAAACAAATAAAAAACATAGATGTCACTGTCGGTCTAGTCCGTCCAACATTAGACATGGAGATATTTCAATGGGACACAATCCTAATTATATCCAATATCCTAGGCCTATTTGAATGCGATGACATATCTGGATCTAATCTCCGATAGTAACATGTTAATAATATTTCCTGTGAGAACAACTGTAATTCTCAAAAAATCATCATCTTCAGAACAGAATCATTAAACATTATATGAAATATGGTATCGAAATTCAACAATGCATTCTAGCGAACAGACAGTGAAAAATTAAAGCAGGACTTGTCTTACAATGTAAGCAGTAAAGGAATGAACATGGAGGATGTGATATAGTCCTAGCATAGATGACGTGAATCATTTGTCATATAAGCCTAACATCGTGTAGTTCTGTACCGATAAGTCATCTAGCAACAGGTGAATATATTCGCTGCCAGGACTACATTTACAGATGTTTGTCTGCAAATGCACATGCTTGTAGGGTATTAAAGGTTAAGGGTATTATTTATCATCTAGCCCTAGCACAAGAAATTTATCACATGGAATGTATAATCAAATGATGTGTATTCATCTATATCCCACTAACACTTCTTAAAAATACAGAAGTTAAACTCAAAATAAATTTATAAAGCAAAATAATGTTACATTCATTTTGATATTAAATGAAAAGTGTTCTAATGATGTACAGGACTGACTTCATTATATGCAGACTTCCCCACAGGTACACCATCCCTATCAATGATGTGGCATGAGACTAGCCAAGAGTACAACTCCTAGCATGTAACTCCGTAGCTTCAAATGATAATGCTCAGTGATCTCTGAAAGAAATCCACTTTGTAAATAAGATATAGTGAGCCAGATGAAAACTTGTGACCTCATGAGCACAAGGTGAACTGTTTAACCATGATACCATAGACATCCCAAACTGATTAACTGTGGTTTAGGATTATCTACAACATTTGTCTGTTTGCCTTGTTCGGATTGATTTTCTAAATCAATATTGCAATAAAGAAGGCCTGTTCAAACATGAATGTAGTTGAGAGCTGCTATATAAAATAATAATGACTATAAATATAAAAATGACTAGATTTATTCCTTACAAGCACACTGTTAAATAAAACTGTTACTTCAACTTATGTTTAGTTTTCACCGATACATATATAAACATATATCATTTTGAATGTAATTCATTACTATCATCTGTTATTCATAAGTGCTATATTCACATTTTTGTATTTGCCGCCATACCTTTCAGCTTTTACAGATAGATGTTCTGTATTTTGTACGGAATGTAATAGGTTTCATTGAATTATTATGTCACTATTTACCTTTAGTCAAGTATTCTTTACACAGAATTTGAAGTAAAAATACAAAATATTTTATGCTGAAATACAGATCCTTATGGAAGTTGACAGGTATGATTTGCAACTGTTTTATGTCATGTATTGAAAAGTCATATTGAGTGTTTTAAGTATTGGTTTATTTTTATAATTTGCTACATTAGTCTTTTACTGTAACTGTGGAGAAGGTAAGGTAAAGGAATGTCCTATAGCAGCAATCTGCTGTCGAGTGTGAAGACAACTTTTCATGTAAGTCGCAGCAACTAGTAGTTGGAGTAGCCAGTTCCTTTCCTTGCTGTGTTTAGCTTCCCCAACTCATGTGTTAGGTACCCATTTACAACTGGGTTGAATGGAAGAGCAGGTGAAAAATCACAACCCCAATTTTGAGTGTCTGGACGCGGTTTCAAATCTGCTCGCTGTAACCCGTTGACAGTAATTGTGGAGATTAGCATCTTTATTTCTTGCTCCTGTCTAGGAAAAACAACCATATATATACAAAATATAATGTCCTCTGCATACATTTTTAAACTAAATTTGAATGTTTGTAAATAAAGCAATATTGTTATGCTTGCCCTTAACTAGTACTTTGTGATTTCCTTGTGAGTTTTTTATGTTTTTCAGTGATTTGGTATTTTTGAAATGACATTTAGCTGTTATTTTTATCAGTGCTACTAGGGGTGTGCCATAGCTAGAGGAGGCTTAATCCCCAATATAAAACCTTTAAATAAATGAATAATTGTAATTTGGACATTGTCACTTGCTGTCTTCTATTGATCAGTCAGACTGTTGTCATTGTGGTACGTGTATGTATTTTCTGCTCTGTTTATCTATTTACAGCAAACCTCTTGCTCCTGTCAGGTATTTAGATGAGTACTAATCCTTTCTTTATTTCAAATAAAAGATATAATTTGATATCTATCATTATCAATAATGTATGCAACTGTACAACTATATAAATAGGCAGAAAAAACATCTGCAATGTTTTACAGCTCAAACAAAAAAAAAAAGACTGAATTTCTGTGTGTTCAGTGCGTGGTCTTTTAATCAATGTTGAATCAGTTTATTTTTATGATCTGTAAAATTATATATTTTTTTAATGTTTTCTGTTAAATATATATTACAAACTCTATTATATTAATGGCCAAAGATGTAAAAGGGCATTACGTTTGTCTTGTGAGTTTCAGTGGGATTAAACATGTGTTGCCTGAGACCTGAAAGGGGAGCAAAGAGAAGAGATGTGGACCTGTCATGCATGTCATAATAAGTTAATAAGGTGGTTTGGGGATGGTTTTGACTCCCATCCCATATAAAGTTATGACCCAAAGCCATGCTGGAGTAATATCTTCTTTCTTTCGCATTATACCCCTTTATGCCTTGCAGCATCAGGAGTAGAATTCTCTGGAGATGGTCTTTTTGTGTACTTCATATATGTATGTTTGCATTGATTCCATCTCTAATCCATCTTTTGCATGGTCTGCCCCTGGCTTTGTATTCATCATGTCTGTATAGCAATACTTTTTTGTTGGGCACTATCTGATGGTAGGATGGAAGCATGTGAAATTACTTAATCTGTTGTATTCTCATGTAATCCAGGATTGTCATTGTGTTTGTTAGTCTTCTGTTGTTTTCTTTTCTAATTCTGTCTTTTATTGTTACTCTGAGAATTCTGCATAGACAAATCATTTCTGTTGTAATAAGTTTTCTTTTGTCTTATGTTGTTAGTGACCATGTTTGATATTGATAAGCATAGAAATGATGTGATAATCATTATATATAGTGCAGTTTTTTTCCACTGGAGTCATATGTCAGTCTGAAAGGCATAAGATATAGCCAAGCTGTAAATCATGATACATTACATTCCATTCTCTGGACTACATCCTGCTAGCCAGAAGAAAAAAGCAAAACTAAACTTTTGCTAAACTGCACAGAAAACTGAATATCACTTCAACAATAATTTTGAAGGTCAATGACCTGATTGCAGGATAAACAGAAAAATAATGCATATTAACAAATGCAGAAAAAGCGGAAGAATGGAATCTGCGATATACTCGCAGCACAACTCTACTGCTGGGGTAATCATTAATGTGGTTTCAATTTAAAGAGAGAAAGTGTTGTATTACACAGAATATCTGTGTACATGCTGAAAAGTCATAATTTAATTGTGTTGTTTGTGTGTACTTGGATATGTAATGGTGGAACAGAGTTCATAGTTTGTGTAGTACTAATAATAGTTAAGGTTAGCGAGGAATTGAATGAGCTACTGTCTTAGTACACATTTACACATCACTGATATGTTGGAGTAGTAGAATGTTAGCTGAACTTATTGTTTGTTTGAAATCAGTAACTCCTCTTTCTGTCAATCCCATTTTCCAATGTCAAAGATGTTCCTGTTTATAAAGTTTCATGCTTTTGGTAAATAGTAAAGGAAACAGTATATTCCACTTTGTTATGACTAAGAAGATGATAGACCAGCGATATCAAGGATTGTATGAACATGTCTCTTGCCAATGCAGGCCTGCGCTTGCCTGGGACAGAGAGGTGTTCAAAGTATCCATGATCAAAGTATTCTGGAAAGAGTATGTCACTTGATATATATGTGCTGAAACTGTTTATTGTGTGCTTGTTATAGAAGTGAGTAGTTAGTAGCTTGCAGTAGTCATGTTATGGGCGCAATGTCTTGTATAGTTCAATCTCATTTTACTCTTGGATTTTGTTTAAAAAATGTTTAAAACCATACAATTTGATGTCTGCAAGACAAACTGCTTTCATTCTTTAGCATAACATCCTTTTAGCTGGTATTGCATTTTAAACAAAGTGTTCTTTCTCAATGGCTTTCCTTACAGTCTGTTCTAGTAGAAAGCTAAATATGTCATTGATTTTTAGTCTAACTCATGTCACGGTTTCACCATCAGCTGTCAGTCATCATCTGATTGTGTGAATATACTCAGGGGAGTTTGAAGTAACTATGGTCCTGTTTTGTAATGATGATCTTACTACTATTAACTTATATTCTAAAACATGCAAGCTACAAGGAC
Organism: Meghimatium bilineatum; assembly: GCA_034231615.1. Lineage (NCBI taxonomy): Eukaryota > Metazoa > Mollusca > Gastropoda > Stylommatophora > Philomycidae > Meghimatium > Meghimatium bilineatum. The sequence goes on along the minus strand of CM067322.1, from coordinate 45,343,898 downwards.
ATAGTTCATTCATGTTTTCCATTCAGACATTGACCTTCTACATTATTGTTATTATAAATTATTCAGTTGTTTTTTTTCCGGTTTAGTAAAAGTTTAGTATTGCTGCTTCCTTAGTTGTAGATTCTTTTGTGTTCATTCTCAAACTTTTGTTGATTTGTAGGATGTAGTTCAGAGAATGAAATACATTGTGCCATGATTTACAGTTTTGTTGCAATATCTACCCCTTTTGGTCCGAATTCAGTAATGATGTGTCATTTTGACCAGTGGGATGAGATTTTATAGATGAGAATGCTAGATTTTCAGCAGAATGTAGTCCGGAGAACAGAAGTGCGTTTTGTTGCTATTTTATTTGCGCCAGTGTCTGAACTTCAGCGGTTTCTCTGACTTATTTGCTACTTTTCAAATGTTTTAATCTCAGGGAGTTTATGCCATTTTATTTGTAGTCAAAATTGTTAGCATATTCTATTCAGGATATAGCCATCAACACAGCATTTTTTGGTTGTAGTGATTTTTAGGCAGTATAAATTCTTCTCATTACCTGGTAGTTTGCCACTGCTTTCTGAATGGTTCGGATGCACAATTGCTTGCAAAATTTGAACCCAGTACCTTGGCTGTCACAGACACTCTCCATACTATGCCGCAATAGAGCTGGACTTATTTGTAGCAATCTTTGCAAAGTAATCATGTCATTTTTGTATTGTCCTAACAACTAAAACATGACCATAATTCAAGTGTGCTTGCAGGTACTGGTCATAAAGGTCCTTGGACACATTTTAGTATGATCACTTTAAGATTTGTGTTTAATCTGCATGTGTCTTTCTAGCTAGTCTCGTCTGTTCAGCTACTGCATTTCTATTTTTTTTTTCACAAGATGGCAGTGCCTCTTTTTACTGTAGAGTGCCATGTAGCTGTTTTGTGCAGCCTTTTCCAATGTGTCAAAAGCTTCCAGTGAGGTGTTTAGTGAGTCCTTGTAGCATTTGTTTTGGCCACCTTGAGGATGTTTGCCATCTGTATCTTGCCATAAAGAAGCGTGTTTCATACAGTTGGTAGGCATTGATCTGGCTTACATACGACATGACCCGCCAATGAATCTTAGACTAGTATTAGTGTCAATGCCAGAATTACCAGCTCTGCCAAAGACAGTGGTATCTTGATTCTTCCACTTTCCAACAGTAGACCTCAACTGACATTATCCTGTCTTGTTGCATGTTATACTTAACAGCATGCATAGTACAGAAAACATGACTTAAATTTTCTATCAGGAGTTAAAGTTTGAAGTGTACAATGATGTTGATATCTGGAAAAAATGTACAAATGTTACAGTTCATTGTATACTGTTTTTCCTTGTATAAAAATTGAGTGCTTACTCTTGCTGTGCGAGATTTATTGCAACTACACTTTTCTTGCTTGATTATGTCCCTTGTAAATGTGTCTTTATTAGCCTGTTATATTTTAGTTATAATTTACTAGGAGATTGTACTTTATAGTTTCTCTTTTCTTGGTTTGTTGTTTGATTTTATTATTCATAACTGGCTAAACACTCAAGATATGAAGTGTGCAGTCATATTTTTCTGAGCTGCTTTAGTGTTAAATCATTTGCACGCTGACCAGAAGACTCAGTTTTAAATCCACTGGGTTTTGATTAAATATAACACACATGAAGTACCTATGCACAAGGAAGTAGGGTACCATGGATCATGCTCTGGAAAGGTCAAGAAAATGTCATTATTGAACAAATGTGAAAGTTTTGTTTATTTCAAAATCCAGTGAATTTAAAACCTGTGTCTGCTGGTCAGCAGGTAAGTGATTTAACACTTAAGCGGCTCAGAAAAATGTGACTGCACACTTCATATTTGGTGTGTAATTCCTCCGAAACAAGATAGTAAATACACTGAGCTTCTTGTAAGCAAAATTTTAAAGGGAAGTATGGGCAGCTTAATTTGAAAGACTTTGATGGATTTCATCAATTAAATAGCACTATTCATCATTAGTGTTTGTGGCAGTGAGGATAGTTCACCTGTCTGCCAAGCGAAAGATCCAGCGTTCTAATATATTATTTTGGAAGTCTCTAGAATGTGCATCACATAAGTATATTGTTAAGTAAAAATAGCATGATGTCATAAAGCAAAGACTTGTAGATATATACAGATATATTTGTATACCTAGATGTCTGTGTATAAAGTCAACATTCTATTTATCTATCTATACTATCTATCTATACGCTGTGGCCCTTGTTTGCCTTGTGACGTCAGGGGTGGAAGAATTCTCTGGAGATAGCCTTCTTGTGTGCTGTTTGTAAGCTTGTTCCTTTGGCTTCTTTGATTTCTGTGATCCATCTTTTACATGGTCTGCCTCTGGCTTTATAGCCATGATGTCTATGTATCATGGCCATTTGTGGCATGCTATCTGTTGGTAGTCTGGAAACGTGTGAAAACAACTTGATCTGTTGTCTTTTAATGTGTTCCAATAATGCTATTGTTTTGGTTATCTGTTATCGTTTCTAATTCTATCTCTCAATGACACTCTGAGTATTCTTCGTAGACATGTCATTTCTGCTGTCACTATTTTTCTTTTGCCCTGTGCTGTCATTGTCTAGGTTTGGCACTGGTAGTACAGTGATTGAATAATAATAGTCTTGTATAATGTAACTTTAGTGTTTATTATGTTTACATTTTTGTTCTTGAAAATATGTGTCATCTGTCCTAGGATCTGTTATGTTATGTTGCATCTATTTTGTATCTCTTTACAGGTTTTCCCTTCACTCTATATAATACTTTCTAAGTAAGTGAACTGATTTACCTGTTTAAAGTGTTTATTATCGATGGAGATAGAGTAGTTTGTTCAATTTGTCTTTTATGTTATCTTCGTCAGTACTTGTTATTTTACAGATGTGGTCGATATATGTTATAAAAAGTAGAGGGGATAGGACACATCCTTGGCGAACTGATTGAATTTCGAACTTATTGGACACTCCTGCATTTGTTCTTACTGCACATTGGCTATTAGCATAAATGCCCTTGCATATATTGACTAAATGTTATGGTACTCCGTATATTGATAGTGTTTTCCATAGTTGTTGTCTGTCTTCTCTGTTGAAAGCCTTTTCTTGGTCGACAAATATGATGTATAATTCTTTGTTGTTTTCTGTGGCTCTGTCTATTAGTTGTCAACATTAGTGTTACCTGTTATTGCTTACAGATCTGAGAAGGGCACCACTGTCAGCACTTATGGAAAAACCATGTGCTATGACTGGTTCATAATTTGGCTTATTTTTACCTTTACCATCAAGATATTCAGTTATTTGAAAGCCAATTTTGTTTAGTTCAGAAAATATATTCATCAAATTCTGGTTCTTCCACACTGGCTCTATTTTAGCCACATGGATATTTTTTGTGTGCGATTTGAATCATTTAAGAATCAGTATGTTATGCATTACAGAGAACCGGCAATGTTAACTTGTTTTGTCACAGCACACATTCATTTTCTGCAACAATTAAATTTATTTTCATGGTTAACTACTTGAAAACAATTCAGAAAGATTTTCATTTTTTCCCAATACTAAAAGATTTGTAAGCACCACATTTCTTAGAGGTGCATCAATATTAAAATATATATATATTTTTTCCCCTCATCTTGAGATTGTGGTAGAATTCTGAATGATTTATTATTTTTTTGGTCACCTCTTGAGATTTTGAATGATTGTATTTTGTTAATGTGAATAGATCATGTTAATAAAATGTGTCCATATTAAAGACAGCATGTGTAAGTAGCAATGATACCTCCTCAAATGTTATTTTTCTTCCCAGTAACAAAATCCTCTAGATAAGCATTCTATATATTTGTTCACTTCATGAGATTGTACTATTTTCATCTGCTATTTCCATAGCTTACATGAGGTGCTGAATTTATTATGACCTAAATGGCAGTAATTGTTCTGTGAGGTGATTCATGAATAAACCAGAATTGTAAATGATCTTGGCAACATTCCCTCTCATTATTTTCCTGCATGCACAGAACAAGTTGTAGTTTGAGCAGCCTCAGTAGTTTTACGGTTTCCCCATAGAACCTTTTTTTAGTATGTAACCACAAACAAGGCCCAACGTGCATAGAGGATTGACTTAATTCTGCTCGGGTTGCTCTTTATGTACCCTTTCCCCCCCACCCTCCAAACCACCTGCCGATAGTACCACTCATAGCATGTAACTGGTAGTTTCAATCAATAATCTAGAGAAATCTCAGAGAAAATGCTCTTGTAAACAAAATATGTTATAGAACCTTTGACCTGATGAATACAAATGACTTAATTGCTGTGTCACAGAAATTCATATGCAGCATAATTTTATGTATTATGCTTTTTTTTTCCCTTTATCAAACTCTCACTAGATCTCTTGTAGCAGATAATGGTCCTACTAAATTTCCAGAAGAATGTACTCATGGACACAGAAATAGATTGTCGCCATTCTATTTGTGCCAACGATCTGACACATCTGGCTTCGGTATTGTAACTAATATATTCTGTGTGTTACCACTTCAAATGAAGGGTGGACAGCAACCTGAAAGTTAACCACAGCTGTAGGTATCACTATCAATAAAGCTACTGACATTCACTCTAAGCTTTATTTTTGCTCTATTTTATCTCCAGGGGACATATTTTAATAAACCAAGGTTTTTTTGTATTTGATGCACAGCCAATGCACTGTAGAAGAATATTGAGTGTTAAGTCAGTTGTCTTCTTCTCAAGCAGTTTAGAAATCTTTTGACTAAAAAGCTGCTTTCTTGAAAACATACTCCACCAAAGATGGATGTGTCGGGCCATTGGCGCAAATAAAATGGAGACAACACATTTACATTTTCTGGACTACATCCTGCTGGAAATCTAGTTGGACCATTGTCCTTCTACAAGAGAGGAATTTTAAAACAAGAATTTTAAAAAAAATGCATTACATCAGAGCTCCCTGTTGGTGCACCAGTGCTTCTGAGATCTTCCTGTGTAAGAAAGAAATCATTGAAAAATGACTGTTGACTGCTGCAGTTCGATCATGATTGTCCTGCCCATAAAATTGTGTGTTCCATTTCCTCAGTGGTCATTACCATACTTATGTACTTGTTTATTACACAATTTTGTAGTCTAAGGATTGAATGTACTTTAAACATGAGCTATCATCAACAAGTTGATCTTGGAATGATTATTATGTCCCTGTTTAATAATCTAAATCTACTGCCCAGATCATGCAGGAGTCTGTAAGAACTGATGCTTTGGTAGGTAAAGTTATAGTGGAAGGAACAAGGATTAGAAGGGACAGAAGTTAATTAGGGCAGTCATGGATACATTACAAAATTATTATGAATCAGAGGTTGAAAGAGACAATTTAAATGTTCAGAAAATGGTAGAAATTATAGTGACCAGGGTAGAAAGTGTCCTTTCTGGAAAGATCTGCAGAACCACAAGCAACAACTGACTGGGACACTGAGCTTATATACCATTAGATGCCTGTCTGAACAGCAACAGAGCACTTATGGGAATGATACTAGTATCATGATACTAGCTGCTAATGAAGAATCAAGAAAATTCTATCTAATATGACACATTTAGTGAACTAGTACAGTGGAATCCCACTATAGCGCATTCTGTTATTACAAATTTTCCTATATAACAACACCTAAATCTCCAGTTATATTTATTCAATATTGTTTGTACTGTATATAGCAAATTTCTGCTATTACATACATATTGTGTCGGTCCGGACCAAGTTGCTATAGCAGGATTCCACTGTATGTGTTTTCTCTAAGACTTGATTAGATGTAGATATGATATGAAAGAATTTGATGAAAGATTAGATTTTTGATTTAGGAACAGAAGACTACACACATTATTTACACCTGGAAACATCAGTATACCATTTTTGAGTACTCTGTACATTCATGTGCATGAAACCTGCCTATATTTTTCATTTGAACTTTACACTTATAATATTTTGTTAATAATTCATTGAATTTGAATTTAATAATTTATTTAACAATTAATTAGAATGAACTTAAAGACATTTTCTCCATCTTCATTGTCCATGAGAAATGTCTTATTGTGTAGTATACCATTTGTAAGATTTCTTTGATGTGGTGCATAGTGCAGACTCAATAGTTTTGATGTGATGCAGCACCAGTAAAGAAATAAGACAAATTGCCAGTGCTTCAGGCAGCAAACAGAATTTAAAACTAATATTAAAATATTCATCCTGCGACAAGAGAATCGTAATAAATCATTGCAATTATTTTGTTCTGGATTCCTCAAAAATTGATTTCATAGTTTATGATTCCTATAAATTGTTGATTGAAAAATTTGCTATCAACTTTTGTCAATCCTTGCTCACTTGATACACAGATCTGCTAGTGTACATTCTAAGTACTGAGTACTTGTCTTTTTCATGCTCTAGCGTCAAAGTTTACCATAGGAAAATAATAGTATTTTCATACTGTAAAACATAAGATCAATCAGCTTTATAATGAATGCACAGACTATCAGGGATGTAAAACATAAGATCAATCAGCTTTATAATGAATGCACAGACTATCAGGGAAAGGGTATGAAAAAATACAAATACAGTATGCAAGACAGTTCAACATTTCAACCGTAAGGAACTTTAAGGTATTTTTCAAGAAAATACAAGACAAACAGTAAAAGTAATGGCACTTTCACAATAGCTTTAGAGTGCAAACATTTAACAGCAGAGACTACCAAGGTAACAATGATGTACATATACACAAGTGTAGTCATAAAGACTACTACAACATTTGGTCCCACATTTTAAAACAATGCTTGATCAAAGTTGAGTAGTGGCTGATCTGACATATGTCCCATGAACAGTGTTAAATTTATGAGTATAGTTTTACTTGCCCTTCACTTTGTTTCTCTTAAATTTGTACGGCTGTCTTATATGGCACTAGGATAACAGCATGTACAGCAATATATTTGTATGTGTGTGCACATCTTTAGAACTTTGTAATACCATCCACAAAACTCAATCAAAAATTATAATATGTTTGAATAATTGAAGAACTTTGGCTATATGATTTGTGTTATAGACTTCATGGATGTTTTCAGGGTACATATATGCCTTGGATTACCAGAGGTTTCTCTACTGTCACCTGTGCTGTTCAATATCTACACAGAAAAAGTGACAGACATAAAGCCATGGGTAAACACTGACATTCGCAGATGATATCCTCACATACAGAACTGGATCAAGTAGGAAATGGACAGGGATATACATGAAAACCTGCTAAGCATTTCACAGTTGTGTGATGAAGTCTTTTCAAAGTTAAGTCCAATAGAGTCCACTGCAATGTGGTGATCATTGAATAACAAAATAATGAAATACTGTTGCCATCATTGGAATGATGTTGACAGACATAGCAGGCTTAAGTATCTTGGGGTAACATTTGATCGCTGCATATGGGTTTCATGTAGAGAAAACTATATAGAAATTCAAGAGAGGACTCAAAAGCTTTCAAAACAATGGTATCTGCAGACATGGAGCAGCAGCTACTTGCACTTCTGTACAATGAGTTAGTACTCACAGTAATTATGGTTTGGGCATACTGATATTGTCGAAGACACAATGTGAGCAGCTGGAACGCATCCAGAATGAAAGAATGCAAATTGTTCTGGGCTGCACTAGAAACACATGATCAGACTTTTTTCATTAATGTACAGGCATACCATAGCTCAGGCAAAAGTCTATATGCATGTTACATCTGATAATAGGCACCCATTACACAGGAACATTATGGACATCTAGGGGAGGAGATTAGAAAGAGGGATGTCTTGGATGGAACAAACAGAGAGGGCAATTGGGCAGATGACCACTGTCGAAACAATACTCAGATGGGTAGAATAGATTTACATAGCAGCTTTCTAAAAGGGCACCACTACCCTAGATATGGAATGCAGAGTGGTTTAATTGGAATGCAGATCTTGAGATAAAGCAACGGATAGAGGAGAATGAAAGGAGCGAAGATGCAGTCATGTACTCTGATGTGGGCAGAAGTCCAGATGTGACTTCTCTGCTAGAATATGAGCATGGATCATGGCCGAACAGAGTGCAGTGTATGTGACAACAACCTCTAGTATGGAAGGGTAAGCTGTTACAGCAGCCTTATAATGGCTCTTGGAAACCATGCAGAACAGGGCTGTTATTGTGTCATATTCTCAGTCCATGCTTCAGAAGGTCCAAACCGGATGTCTGCACCATGAGTAGGCAGCATACATAAATAAATAGATCTGCCTTTAAGGAACTATTATGGATCTACTGTCCAGGTCATGCTGGAGTGCATGGAAATAAACGAGTTGACACGCTGGCTACAAGAACACTTGCGGTGGGCACTTTGAATATGGCAAAGATGAAATATGGAAAGAAACACTGTATCGCCTATTGGAGAAAGTTCAATGGACAAATCGGTGCTACAGAGACTGAAGGAATTTGAGTACAAATGTGGGACAAATAGAGAAGGTGAAAAAGAGGGGCCAAATTAGACGCGATGAAAAATTAGCGTGCACATTCACTATCTGCTAGAAGGAACTAAGCACAGATGGGTCTGTCCAGATTGCAATAACGTCAGTTCTAAAATAGTTCTGTGTCAGTGACTTTGAAAATAACAACAGGACTATAGCAAAAATATGGACACTGCAAGTAGCAGCCTAAAAAGATCCTAAACATTAAGTAGCTCAATAAGATACGGAATGAAGAAATATGGGAACAAACAGACCAGGCTCACTTGAATGCACTTACTGTATTATAAATGTAAATATGTTGAACACTTACCTCAGACAATCTGGGAACAATATAGTAAGAAGACAACCAATGAGTTGAGAGAAGGAGTCATAATAACACACAGAGGAGAAGATCAATACAGAGATGAAGCTTTCTTAGAGAAAATATCTGCATATGTATAAATGAAGAAAGTTTGTTGTATTCAGGATGCAGCAATCAAACATGCCGTGACTATTTCTAGACAATGTTTATGTTCTAATTGCACATGCATGTTATTAATTTCTGAATGATCCTACAGCTGATTACAAATCTGGTACATATGTATGAGTTGCACTCAATCAAGGTGCTAGACAAACTAAGAATCCTTGTCTTCTTTGCCATTTGTTCATAGGACCACTTTAGTCTCTCTCATAAAGCTGATGGTCTGTCTCAGACATTGCCATATGATTTTACCTTCAGAGAGGCCATATCTCTACTCTTTTCATTAAGATGACAGTCTTGGAATACATTTTCTGCTGTCCGCTTGTCTTCATCCACATCGTAGATGTTTGACCAAGTTTAAACGTGTTGTTCGTGTAATATTCAAGTCTACTGTAATCAGTTCTAAGCTGAAAGATAATAGACCCGATCTCTTGGTAGTGAGTAGAATGCTTCTCTCTGATAATTTTCATGGTACTCTTTAATAATTCTTTGCTGAAACTGTGCTTTATTATTATCAATCCTTGTCATACTGCATCCAAAGATATACATGCACTCAAGGATGCCCAGAGAATTGAGATTAAATTGTCCATCTCCTTCAAGATTTATTAGTTCAATTTTATCATTTACATTTTCTTATATCAGAGAAAGTGTTCCACTTTTCACACAAATATCAAACAGTGGATGGACTTTTATCAATGTCACATTTCAGAAACACAAAAAGGTGAAACATATAGTTTTTACTATATTTCACAATCAATCAATATCTGATTATTTATTTTTTTAAAAGAAACTCTTCAGTGTTAATATAACATTTCATCTCTTATGTTGTTTTCTTACTTAGATTGATGATGTATCACCAAAAGTTATCTTTGTTATTGTATGAAAGAATGTCAACTTTCTCAATAAAATATGAAAGTTATTTTATATTAAACCTGGTACTTTTTTTGTTTATTGGGTTAACATGTCAGAAAGCTCAGTCATTGGGTATTGCAATGAACTGACAAATATGAGAAGTACAAAATTGAAAGCTATGTACAATTGTGGAAAAAATGATATGAACAATTTTAAGTATGTGCTTGAGATATGAGATGCTGGCCCGTGACAAGTTTGTGTCATAGAACAGATAGCATGACCTTACTTAGCTCCAAATGATGATGATTAGGAAATATCCCTTTAACTGTGAGCAGGTAGCCCTTGACTGCCCATAGTCTTTCTGACAAAATCACAGGTTCTCAGCTGAGTAATCTAGGAGACATCGGACTCTTGTAAGGTTTGTTGGCTTGGATGTGTTAGGGGGTTTTATGGATGCATGTTTAGTCCCGAAGGGAGGCATCACAGTGTGGCAGTATCCCAGTATTGTTATATCCTGCCAGCTGTGCAGAATACACTTCTGGGCCAACTATCTCATTATTTTTCTGGCAGATCTGTTGACATATCTGCTGTAATGGCACATCTATCATTTCCTGCAACTTAAAAGTCTGCCACAAAAGAACAATGTTGTCTGCTGTCCTGCATCCCTTCCTCATCTATGGGAATCATCTGATAGAGGACAAAAGTAAGAAATGGAGACAGAATATACAATGACAATTATGAAATATATAATCTTGGAGTATATTAAGAGACAACAGATCAAATGGTTTGCACACATCAGCAGACTACCATCAGACAGCATACCAGAGCAAGCTATGCTACAGAGATACAGTGAAGGCAGACCTAGAGGCCACTGAAATAAGATGGACCACTGAAATAAAAGACACAACAAATTCCACAATATACTCAGCACACACGAGGAACATTTCCAGAAAACTCTTCTACCACTGATGCTGAAAGGCAACAAAGGGTTTAGGGAATAGATAGATAATTATGATTTTTTTGCCAGGTGACTTGTCAGACTATCCTCCCACTTTCTTTGGTCACAGCGTATGACATGCTTGGAAAGAAGACAGTTGCCTTATTCTTTGCACCGTAAACTAGACGTTCAGACATGGGTTGCCACATGGACGAAATCATGTAGATGAAGACAAGCGGACAGTAGATAATTTGTTTAAGGAGACTGCCATCATCATAGAAAGAGAACAGCAGAGACGCGACCCTCCCTGAAAGTAAATTTGTGTGGCAATGTGACAAGTCTTGAAACAGACCATCACCTTTATGAGAGAGATCAAAGTGGTTATATAAACAAACGGCAAATAAAACAATGATTCTTTATTTGTTCAGCACCTTGACTGAGAAGTAGTGAGTACTATGTTATGTACCACATGTGTAATCAGCTGTAGGACCATTCAGAAATCAATAGCAAGCATGTGCAATTGTTTTTACGTAAAATACAGGTTTATATAATCGCTTCTCAGACACAACGGACTATAACTAAAACTAGTGGGTAATGATGTGCACAAAAGAAAACATACAAATTACAATACACAAATCATATTCAACGTTTCAACCAAAAACGTTTTTTTTATTTTTTTACGTTAAGTACAATTGTTGTTGTTACGTTTCATGCAGTTACCTTGTATTGATTGTCGTATTGCAATTAGAACATAAACTATTGTCTATCTTCAGGCGGATGATGATAATAATATCCACACTTGTCATTAAGTGTAGGGGTGGTGACTAAGCTTTAGTTGTCTATCCAAGGCCAGATGTGTCACCTTGGCTGAGTTGAATTCGTATTTGTTCAGGGTTGTCCTGAGGTTATGTATCCATCTTTTACTAGGTCTTCCTCTTGCCTTGTATCCAGATATTCTTATGTTATATGTTCTATTTAGTTGGTTATGGTTCATTCTCATTATGTGTCCAAACCATTTTATTTGTTGTATCTCTATGTATTCTGTGCATGGTTTTATACAGATTCTCCTGACTTTTCATCACTTCTCATTTTGTCTAGTTTGGCCATTCTTGCGGCTTTTCTCAAGTATTTCATCTCACATGTTGTACGTTTTTTCTCTGCTGGACTGCTGTCAGCTCCCGTGTATGGCATCAATAGCGCAGAGTATTGGCATAAAAATAATGTTTATCTTGTATGTATATCTTTGGGTTGAGTAGTAATGGGGATAGCTGGCATGTCACTATGTTTGTTTTCTGCCATCTTGTCGCAAACTCTTTGTCTAATTTTCCATTGTCTGTGAATATACTTCCCAGGTATTTAAAATTCAGAGGTTTGTTTCACTTTAGTTGTATGTTAACTGGATTTGGTGATTTGCTGATTTTCATTACTTCTGTTTTCTGCATATTTATTTAAATGTTTCACCTTACTGCCTATGTGGGTTTATAGAAAGGAGAATGTGCATGTTGTCATGAGTGCATTCATATGATTTTGTAACTACTGTTCCTCTTCGTAGATAAGACATTGATAATAATGAAATAGTAATTCGTTGATTGCTTTATTTAGTTCCTCTTCAGGTTTTTCTCTTACTACTGTACTATTTTACTTTCTTGCCTAAAAAATGGCTACAGCGCAGTTTTGTACATATATACGAGTATATGTAATATATATAAATTATATATAATATATATAAATTAACACGAATGAGAAAACTATGGCAAAGTAGTAATGACGGCACTAAAGTAACCCTTTTAAGATCATGTGTTTTCCCAGTGGCAACATATGGATGCGAGGCTTGAACTTCAAACAAGACAATATCCAAAAGAATAAATTCATTTGAAATGAAACACTCCAGAAAGATTCTCATGAATTATACGAATATCATGAACAGAGAGAAAGAAGAACATTGAAATTTTGAAATTACTGAAACTAAATGAAGGGTGGCTTCTAAATACCATCATAAGAAGGAAGCTACAATATTTTGGACACTTAAAGCGGCATGATGGTATCGAAAGGCTGATTTTAGAGGGCAGAATGCCGGGAAAGAGAAGAAGAGGGAGACCAAGAAGATGATGGATCAGCGACATCGAAGAATGCATGCACATGTATCTGGCCAATGCGGGCATGCTTGCCCGGAATATTGGTTGTGAGCCGATGATATTGCACTTTGGCCAAATCCGTAGTCTTCCCAAACTTAGTGCAATTGCGGAGGAATAAAAGTTCAAATGTCCAGTAACAATTCTAAACAACCTGGGAGGGGGGGGCGCTGCCGACCCCTACCAGGCGCGTCCACAGGTGGCGGATGGTGTTTGCTGCAATTAAGCAGCCGCGGACCAAACCGGTGCTGTTGCCTACCAAGACGGGGCGGGATATCAGTCGGTGCTGATATCCCCACTGAAATACCCCATGTGTCCAGTGACGGGCAGTTTCAAGCGAGAATGAACCGTTAAAAGCTCATGCCGCTGGCGTGGAGTTATCAACACCATGCCAGGAGCGCGTTGGGGAAGGGGGGAATTTTTTTTTTTTCAAAATTGCTGCCTTGCAGTCACCATCGGGAGATGGAAAGGCTACGGGAGACAACCCTGACAGTAAAATAGGAGAAGGCCACTCCCCAAACCTCCGATGTCGTGCGGGCAGTGCTAGGATGTCCAAGAACATGGATAGGAAGACTCCATAACTTCCCTCACCGAAGATGGAACATGTCAGCCTTAAATGGCGTGGGTACCCAGCAATGGAAATGGGACATGTACGAATTATACAGTTAATGACTATGATCGGATTCGTTACACGAAAATGGGCTGCCCCTGTGGTTCATCGCCAGGCAGGAGGAGCTCCGGACCCCCAGCCTCGAATGGGTCCACCAAAAGCTACTGATGATGACTCTGTGTATCGGGGACCCGGGATTAAACAGAGTAGAGCAACCGGCCAAACCAATCATGACAACAAAAACACAATCAAAATCATGCAGTGGAACAGTGAGGGTGTGGCTAAGAAGAAACTAGAACTGCAGAATTTCCTCCAAAAGCAAAAGATTGATGTCTTGTGCATTCAGGAGACATATCTTAATGACAGCAACAGATTCTCCATCAGAGGCTTTGAATGCTTCAGATTAGATATATTAGGCCACAAAGGAGGGATCATCACAATGGTACGAAATAACTACCTACTACAGAAATCGCACGTAACCCAGAGGACTCAGAACATCTCACCATCAAATTACATACAACCACAGAACCAGAATCACAAATTTCTACTGCCCAAACAACAACAAATTACACCTCATGACAATACCTCTCACATCATCAAATCATATTTTAGTTGGAGATTTCAACAGTCATTCCCCAAGCTGGGGTTACTAACTATGGACTTGAGAGGAGAAGAAATAGAAGACTGGATGATAGAAAATAGGCTAATCCTTATAAATGAACATCTATCAGAGCCAACCTTTTACTCCAGACGATGGAAATCTCAGAGCACTCCAGATCTTGCCATTGCAACAGAGGACATCCAACGTGTGACAGAAGAGTAGTGGCACAACAGCTTGGTGGGAGTGACCACAAGCCCGTAATATTAACAATAAAAGGGAACCACAAGACAGAAAAGCAACAACACAAAATCGCTAGCTGGAACTACAAAAATGCTAACTGGGACACTTACCAACGCCTTACAGAGGAAAAACTACTAACACATCTTACAGCAAGAAATATACGAAAGGATGCAAAATTAATAACAGGAATAATCCTGAATGCTGCCAACAACAGTATACCTAGAGGAAGAAGACAAAACTACAAACCCTTCTGGAACAAAAAACTATAGGTTAGGCATGATGAAGCCTCTGCTGCAAGATCCAAGATGGAAACTAGACCAACAGAAACCAATATCATTGAACACAATAGACTGCAAGCAATTTTCAGGAGAGAAAAGCTAAACAACATTAGATCCAGCTGGAAAGAAAAAACAGCAACACTCAACATGGAAAAAGACTCAACAAAAATGTGGAAACTTATCAAGTGTCTCAATGAAGAAAACAACCCCCAAAGTAGTTTCATCATAGAAGACAAGGGGAAGACCTACACTGGCACACAAGCTGCAAATATTCTAGCAGACTCCTATGCTGAAGAAAGCAAAATTAAGATAACTAGAACAAGAACTGCCGAAGTAAGACAGAGACAAAAAACCTTGTAAATAAACACCAACCTTGCCCAGGCACAATGACCTCACCTTTTCACAAATCAGAACTTAACATGGCAATTCAAAATCTAAAAAAGAAGAAATTCCCTGGACCCGATGGAATCACAAAGGAAATGCTCCAACACCTAGGTCATGTGGGTAGAAGCAGAATCCTAGACCTTTTTAATGAATCAAGGGATGCAAGGGATCTTCCCAGAAGAATGGAAAGAGGCAGAAATAATTTCAATTGCCAAAAAGGAAAACCAAAAACCAACAAAACAAGTTAACGCCCTATCAGTCTACTTAGTTGCTTAGGAAAGGTCATGGAAAAAATGGTGAATAACAGACTCTTAAACTACATGGAGGAAAACAGTCTTCTAGATGACTGCGAATCAGGCTTCAGAAAACACAGATGCACTGAGGACCAAATAACATACCTTGCCCAGGAAATAGAAGATGCTTTCCAGAAAAAAATCAAAACTCCTAGCCACCTTCTTTGACCGTACAAAGGCCTTTGACAAAGTCTGGAAAGAGGGGCTATTGCTAAAACTTTCCCAGAAAGGAATCAGAGGCAAAATGTTTTAGTGGATAAAAAGCTTCCTACGAGGCAGACATGCAAGAGTCAAACTCCAGGGAATGAAAAGTAAAATGGTCAACATAACAGAAGGTGTCCTACAGGGAGGAATTCTGTCCCCCACACTCTTCATAGTTTTTATAGACGATCTGCCAAAACTATTCACACCATATGTACATAGAGCTCTCCATGCAGACGATCTTGCTATCTGGACCCTATCAGAATACATTGGAGTTGCAAAAGTTAGAATGCAGGACGCAATAAACAAAGTTGAAGAGTGGGCAAAAACATGGGGTGTTCAAATAAACAAAAGTAAGACCGTCACTACACTATCCACCCTCTCCACAAAGCCTGAAAATTATACTCTCACTCTAGACAATACCCCACTCCCAAAAGAAAACACCCCAGTCTACCTGGGGCTAAAATTTGATAAAAGACTTACTTAGAGATCACACATTGAAGAGACAGAAAATAAAGCCATACGCAGACTACAAATAATGAAAAAACTATCTGGGACAGATAGGGGAGCCAACATAAAAACCATAAGACAAGTCTATGTAGGTCATATTCGTCCAACTCTGGAATATGGACTGACCGCATATGATCCCAAAACTAGAACTCTCAATCGCTACTGGCAAATTATCAACAAATTACAGGGCAGAGCTACAAGCAATCTTGGAAGCATCAAAGGCTCTAGAGGAACGGAGGATCAAAGGAGCTAACATAGTCTTCTTGTGTGACTGCATGTCAGTACTCCAAACCATCCAAAAGGAACCTAAAGATCTCCTAACAAAAACAACTGTAGAACTTCTAAATCAACTATCTGCCAACAATAAAGTTGTGCTGCAGTGGATCCCTGCACACTGTGGAATAGCAGGAAATGAAGGAGCTGACAGATTGGCAAAAGCAGGTGCAAAAAAGGAACAATTCCAGCACAGAATATCACTGACTGAAGCAAAAACCCTCATCAAAGGAAAATACAAACATACATGGAGTCAGAGAACAGGCAGTAACTTTCCACAGGACCCTATTCTAAAGCTAAACAGGTCACAACAAACCACAATTTTTAGACTTCGCACAGGACACTGCAGACTACAAGCACATCTCCACAAAATTAAGGCTGCCCAAACTGACCAATGATCTTGTCAAAGGGGTTTCCAGACTCCAGAACATATTCTGCAGACATGCCCACCCTTTGATGACGTGAGAACCAAAATATGGCCCCAAGAGACAGATCTGAAGGTGAAGCTGTGAGGACCTCCTGCTGACGACTGAATTCATGGAGGCGGCCCAACTTCCTGTATAGACTTATGAGCATAGGAAACTGATCGCAGAAGAAGATGAATTCTAAACAAGAATTTGGTAGCTGGAGTAACACAGGGCAAATATCAAAATGAACAAAAATAGGTATTTAAGTGTTACCAAAATAAGCGATAAAACAAAATAACAGCGAGACACAGATACAGACTAAAAAAGCCTTCATCAGGATAAAAAGGACCACATTAAACAAATCTTACATAGAGACACAAATGCGGTAGATAGGAAGGAAAAAATGGAAGAAGGACAATAGCGAATGAACAACGGAGGAAGCAAAGATAAGGCAGCGTGATTGGAAAAAGATAAAATACTTATCTCGATAGTAGTCGGCGGTGAAAAAGGGGTATGAGCCATGAGATGCCGGGTTAAATAGCAAACAGTAGCCAGTTTCCACCCGTTGAAGGACACGGAGACGACAAAGACATCATTGGGCGATTAGAGGGAATACAATCGAAGGCCAAATCAACAAGGACAGTGAGTTAAGAGAACACGCAACAAACAAGAACACAAGCGTAGGGCAGGAGCGTAGAAGTCAAAATGAGGATGGAGGCAGGTATCAATATACATAACTCGAACAACTTGGCATAGAAACAGATAAAAAGAGATGAAAAAGATGAGTGGGCTGAGAGAAGGAAGGAGAATAAAAAGAGGTGAGAAAGAAGTGAAAGTAGCAGATTGACGTGGGTCCTTAACTAAACCGGAGATACTTCACACTAGTAAGGAATGCGGAGGTGGGCGGGGACACCAAGTGACGCAGGGAGGGCACAGTTGGAGAAGGGGAGACATCATGGAAAAGCGTGTCGAGAGAAGGTATAAAAATAGCTGATATTGAAAGATGATAAAAAAGCACGCAATGTAAGTGGAGAATAAAGGTACAGGAAACGAAGACTGTGGCAGAATGATGCACTCGGAACTACAACCACAGCATGTGAAATGTAGGAAAACACAAAGGGGGGGGGGGGGAGCGGTTTGTCAGGTCGTCCCAGATGACTAATTTGTGTCATGGGACCACCATATCGTGGTTAGTGGGGGTCGGTGTGACAGAAGTCCAGTTGAAATATAACGGAAGATAGACCAAAGTAAAAACCGTAAAGACAAGTACCTTTTATGCCAGGTGTTGGGAAATGTAAACGGTCGCATAAACCGAAGATGATATAAGGATGAGTCAGCGGCACGTCGCAACCATTATGTTGGTATTGCTCAGCTATAAGGAACAACGATCAATGGACAGAACCTTGAACCACCAATACACGATCCCTTAGTGGTGGGGGGGGGGGGGGGGTAAGTCGATGTAAGTCATACAGCCTCCATATGCTAGGTTACTGTAGGCGTAACCGATCCCACACGGCCAAGGAAAACCAGCCAAAAAGCAATTCAGAGCAAAGGTAGGCCCACAACTGATAGTGTTGCTAGAAGGGGCGCTCATGGGTCACTGTGATTGGCAAATCGGAAAAAACGATGAAAAACATAGATGAGAACAGAGAAAGTAGGACGAGGAGTCGTAAAGAGAAGAGTTGAGGGAGGCATGGATGGATCAAATCATAGGAAGAAATGATGGAGTATGATGGTGAGGGATGCAGATGAACCAACCAAACGACTCGCCAAACCGCAACAGACTGTTGTGACTGGCAATCACTCTACCACTTGTACTAACCATTAAAACCCCAGCCAAATTTTCCACCACGACAGACCTTTGAACAAATCATTATCTCTAGAGTTATCGGCTATCATTTGATTAATTTCGACATTTGTTATTCCACTGTCCCACTCTCTGCCCAATGAAGTTGGTCATTGTCATAATCAATCAGAGGTCGTTCCTTTCACTTTAGTAAGGTCCAGACTTTCGTAACATAGCTTATTATATGTGTATCATGTGCATTCCACGACATGCTACGCTATTCAGCGGAGACACGACGATTGCGCAATCTTACCATCAGACGAAGAAATAATATTGGTCTTTTGTGCACCCCTTGTGGTAAGGTATGTTTCTTTCAACCACTAATTAGGTTCTTTTTTGTACCCCTTGAAGTAAGATATGTTTTTTCAACCACTAATTATGGTCTTTTGTGTATCCCTTGTGATAAGGTATGTTTCTTTCAACCGCTCATTAGGGTCTTTTTGTACTCCTTGTAGTAAGATGTTTCTTTCAACCGTGGAAGAGAGGAAAATATGGTTATTTCAGGGCATTTTGACCATCGAAAGTAATGAAATTTGTGATTCAGCAATGCACACACTTTTAAGTGTTGTTTATTAATAATTACGGTAGAAAAGTTCACCGTATTACATTTACAAGCATTCTCCAAATCAATCATTACTGGAATGGTCATTTCCCAAGGGAAATGATATCCGTCGTGAACATCATATGAAAAGTTGCAGTGTTATGACATGTCGCTTTTCCTGACCGATATCTACCCATAGGATGTTTGCAGCCAACCATCGATGCGGAGACGGCATCTGATGGGATTATTAGCTACCTATTATGTCAGGAAGGATGTATTATCTTTAAAACTGATATATTACTTCTCTGGCCACTATCTTCCACTGTAACTTGTCATATACGTTTTGCAGAGCAATAATGCGCTAACTACCGAGTCTTTTTTTCTTTCTCTGTTGAACATCTGCGATCATATTAGATTGTCAGGCCTGTCGTCATGGCCAAGACAACTGCCGTCCCCATTAGCTTGCCTCATATATTTTGTGGAGCAATGATACAGTGACTACTGTATAATTTATGGATTCTCACTTGGTCTGTGTTTTTACTTATTTATTTGGCTATTTAGACCCAATCAGAATACATAGGAGTGCAAATGTGATAATGCAGGAGGCAATAAACAAAATTGAAGAGTGGGAAAAGCCTGCGGTGTTCAAATAAAAAAACAAAACAAGACTGCTACCACACTATTCACCGTCTCTACAAAAACTGAAAATTATACCCTCGTATGGCACTTAGAAAATGGTACTTACATAAAACACAGGTTTTTATAATAGCATCACTCAGACAAGACGGACTATCACTGAAACTAATGGTAATGATGTGCACACAAGAAAACATACTAATTACAATACACAAAACATATTCAAAGTTTCAACCAAAAGGTCTTTATCAAGATGAGCACAAAAAATCAAAAGAAGACGAATGGAAATTATCAGAACACACAAACGTATCCAATGGAGATATGGAAATGAGATGCCGGAAGGACAGGAAGTGCATACAAAATGTAAATATATGTGGAAACGAAACGAACAAAGAATGACGAAAATGACGGAACAAAATGAATAAAGACAAAGAACACACCAACCCACTAGACAAAAGAGTGGTCGGAATTTAGTCCAAAAGGCTTGAGGGTACCCAATTCAGAAATAAGAGCGCACCTAGATCTATCATCGGTGGTGCAGGATCTGATGACAGTGACCTGAATATCAAGAGCACCATAATGACAAACGCCGATGAAGTGTGTGGCCACAGGAGTAGGTGTTCTGTGCTTGATGACATGAAGATGGTTACAAAAGCGATTGCTCAATCTTAAACCGGTTTCCACGATGTACTGCTTGAAGCAGCGTTTACATATGATCACGTAAATAATATTACGGGATTCACATGTAAAGGCCTCATCGATGGAGAAAGTGGCCTTGGGAAATGAAATGAAGCGCATCTGAACAACATAAGGACATGTATAGCAACGGCCACCTAGACAATAGCCATTGCAAAAAGAAAACAACCCGATATACTGGGACTAACATTTGACGTAGACCTCCATCAAAATAATAAAAAAATAGAAACTGTCAATACTGCATTTTCCCCATTAAGGAGTTGCAGGGAAGCTTCGGGTAGCTTGTGTCTTACACGGAGGAGCATATATTGATGAAACAAACAAAAAAGGCTCACGAAGAATAGGCTACAATAAAAAAACTATCTGGGGCAGATTGGGAAGCCGACATAAAAACCACAAGAGTTTTTGTAGGTCATATTCGTCCAACTCCGGAATACGGATTGAGCACATATGCAACAGCAGCAAATACTAATCTTTAGAAGCTGGACAAAATTCAGAATGCAGGTCTCCGAATTATTGATGATGATGTTCCTCCTTCGCAAGCGAAGATGAGCATGGTATGAAAAACATTAAATGCGATGGAAAAAAAAAGAAAAATAAATAAATATATCTTCTTCTTTCTGTCCTCATGTACCTTTCGGTGTTGAGGGGAGAGTGAGTGTACGGTCTTTTGCCCTTCTATTTGCCTCCTCTGCTGTTATATTTCCGAGTGTCTCTAATACACTATCTTTCCACCTTTTACGAGGGCGTCAATAGGTCTCCTGTTTTCGTCTCGTTTGTTAAGTGTTTTTTGGATAATACTTTGCTCTTTCTGTCTGGTTATGTGGCCGTACCATTTAACTTGTTGTTTCTGTATGTATTCTATTGTTGGCTTGATACCTAATTGTTTCCTTGGTGCTTCATTCCTGATTTTGTCTCTCAAGCTAACTCCAATCATACGTCTCACACATTTCATTTCAGTGGTGTTAATCTTATGTATTGTTCTAGAATCTAATGTCCAAGTTTGACACTGATAACACAATGTTGGTAAGAAAATGGTGTTGAAAAGCGCTTTCTTTGTTTCTAGTGTAATATCCTTGTTTCTTAGTAAAGGTGTTAATTGACCAATGATCTGACAGGCCTTGTTACATCTTGCGTTTATTTCTGCTTCTTAATAAATATATAATAATTAAATTTGGTAATTAAATAATTTGGTTTGTAAATTATTACTGGAGGACTAAAGAATACACCCACAACGACAATGGAAGCAACAGCAGGTCTACACACTCTATCAGACCGCAGGGATGAGAAAATACAATAACGGATGAAAAATTGAAACGCCTTAAACATCACCCTATGTATGTCAAAACAAATTTCTTCTTCTTCTTCTTTCGTTCACTTGAAACATGTCTATATCTGTAATTCTGTCTCCTTAATAAAACTCACTGTCTTTTGTAGTTCATACAGTGTCCCATAGAGTTTTGATTCCAGTGTTGTTTCCTCTGGCCAATATGTCTGCCAAAGGCAAAGGTACCAAACAGTCTTGCTATAATCATAGGGGCATATCACTTTTGTCTATAGCTGGTAAAATTCTCGCTCGTGTCATACTCAACAGATTAAATAATTCTCTACTAAACGAGCTACTCCCAGAGAGTCAGTGCGGTTTTCGTGCAGGTCGTGGTACAGTTGATATGATATTCTCTGCACGACAAATTCAGGAAAAGTCACAAGAGCAACATAGTGAACTCTTAGCAACATTTGTGGACTTAACTAAAGCATTCGATACCGTTAACAGAGAAGGACTGTGGAAGGTGCTTACAAAGTTCGGATGCCCCCCAAAACTTGTCACTGTGATACGACAATTTCATGACGGTATGATGGCTAGTGTTATCTGCGACGGAGGAGTATCTCCTGCATTCCCTGTCACAAATGGTGTAAAGCAGGGATGTGTGCTGTCCCCTACTCTTTTCAGCCTGTTATTTACAGCCATGTTAACGGAAACACACCATAGTAATGAAACAGCAGGCATAATGATCAATTACAGAACGGATGGTGGTCTTTTCAATTTACGTCGTCTAAAAGCAAACACGAAAACTAAATCTAGTACTGTTAGAGAATTACTTTATGCTGACGACTGTGCATTGTATGCTGACTCTGTCGTAAACATGCAGAGCACCATAGACCGCTTCTCAAAGGCCTGCAACAACTTTGGTCTCACTATTAACACCAAAAAAACAGAAGTCATGCACCAAGCAACATCAAATAGCCAACATACTGCTACTTCCATCATCGTCAATAAGGAAAAACTGCAGGTAGTCGACAATTTTACTTACCTTGGAAGCACTCTCTCTCGCGATGTCAACATTGATGTGGAAATTAACAAGAGACTGGCAAAAGCTAGTGCTGTATTTGGCGGGTTACGCAAAAATGTATGGGACAGAAGAGGTATAAGAACAACCACCAAACTACAAGTATATCATGCTGCTGTTATACCAACCTTACTATACGCCTGCGAAACGTGGACAGTGTATGCTAGACATGCAAGAAAGTTAAATCATTTCCATCTTACCTGCCTACGTAAATTACTAAACATCCATTGGTGGGACAAAGTACCAGACTACGAGGTCTTGGAAAAATCAACCTCAATAAGCATCCACACAATACTTATGAAGGCGCAGGCACGCTGGGCAGGCCATCTTGTGCGTATGGAGAACTCGCGATTGCCAAAACAAATATATTATGGAGAACTCAAGGCAGGATTTCGAAAAGCTGGTGGACAGAAAAAGCGTTTCAAAGACACGCTAAAGTCATCCTTGAAACATCTTAACATTGACGTAGGCGCTTGGGAGAGCCTCGCTCAGGATAGAACGGCTTGGCGTTACAGCATTAGAACGGGAGCACTAGCGGCAGAAGAATTCAGACAAGAAACTGCAAGACAGAAGCGGACACGTAGAAAAGAAAAAACATCTCAACCTCACACAGATACCTTCTATTGTTGTCAATTCTGTAAAAGAACATTTTGTGCGCGCATTGGACTTGCTAGTCATTTAAAAACGCACTATTAACTTTATTATTTTATTATTTATTGTTATTATTATTATGGTTGAGTTTTTGGTCATCGTCGATCACGACGGACGAACATCATCATGTCTGCCTCAGCGTTTCATGCTCAGAACACTCTTGAAGTATATGTTTGGCACTCTGTGCTGCCTGTCCACATGTACACATGGCTGTGTTGCCAATCTTGAACTTTGTATACATGTGACTGCGGAGTCGGTTGTGTCCTGTTCTGAGACGTAGAATTATAACTTGTTCTGGTCTGTTCATAATATGATAGTCATCTTGTGTTGGTGTTTGTGGCTTTCTTAATGACTTGATCATCTGTTTTTTCTGATGGTAGGTGATTGGTATATCTGGTTGGTCTTCGGCAGCACCTTCCTTAGCCAGTGTCAAAACAAATGAACTAACAAACAAAAATCCGACTATGTAGACTTCTACTACTCTCAAGGTAAAAACTCGTGATAACCACGACATCCACTAATCCAGTTGATCAATGTCTTCATTTTTTTAATTTTCTTGTTCGTCCATCACAAGTGATGATGACCATTTGTTACATCCACTTTTGAAAATTCAATTTTAGTTATGTCCTTGATTATGAGTTCGTAGATGGCTAATGAGCCCTATTCGAGCTGTAAATGTCCTTGGACAGTTTGGGCATGGAATGACGACTGTAGACGGATCTTGGACTATTCGTACTTTCTAGCTGCTCTCCGCTGTTGAGCTGCTGCATTTCTCTTCTTTTCACAAGATGATGTGCTCTTTTTTTAATTTTAGAACGCCATGTAGATCTATTTTGTACAAGTTCTTCCCATGTATCGTGGTCTATTTCAAAGGATTTCAGTGAGTTCTTTAACGAGTCCTTGTAGCGCTTCCTTTATCCACCTTGAGATCGTATACCCTTCTCTAGCTCACCATAGAGAAGTATCTTTGACAGACGATGGTCTGGCATACGCACCAAATGACCTGCCCAACGAATATGTGTCTGCATCAGGATCGTGTCAATGCTTGGGATACCAGCTCTATCAAGGACAGTGGTATCTGGAATCAAATACCATATCAAAATCAATAAAATGTCTTCATAGATGGATCATCAGAGGATGCAAGAAAGGGGGAGCTAGAATTCAAATACCAAACACCCAAACAATAGAAAACTCTCAACAGGTACTGTCAAATAATCAACAAAATACAGGGAAGGCTAAAATTTTAGAAGCATTAAAGGCACGAGAGGAACAGAAACTCAAAGGAGCAATCATGGTTTTCTTGAGTGACTGCATTTCAATTCTGCAGACCATCCAAAATGAATCTAAATATCTATTAAAAAAAACAACAAATACACTGTCAACTAACAAAAAAGTAGTGCTTCAACCTTACCAATGTCCATGTCAAAGGTTCCCCATACTCCAGAACACATTATACAAACATGTCTACTTTTTTGCGACTTGGGAACTAAAACCTGTTCCAAGACCTGATGTGAAGCTGTGGTGTAACTGTGAGGACCTTCTGCTAATGATTTAAATCATGAAGTTAACCCTTCTGCCTGTATAGCTTTTTGATCACAGAAGAAGATAAAAAAAAAAGTAAAACCCTTCCATAGGCACAGGGAGAATGGACCGTCTAATTGCATGGGATAAGTTTGCTGATAGCGGAACATATCGAATGAGGTAGATGTAGGTGGCCCAAGTCCAACTTCATACTACCGTTTCCCACCCAAGAAACTGCCACCCCAAGAATGTGTTTTTGAATGTAAATTCTAAGGGCCCCGTGGGTGATAAATTGTCATGGCTAAGAATTGATATACTCGTCTCCTGGTGACAGAGTGAAAGGCTGCTGCAGGCAAAGGGAGTCAACCCGCATCAAAGGCATGCTGGAAACTGATGTACTACGCCTATGGGGCGCAAATTGAATCGCATTGCAATGCACATCATCCACCCCGGCTGAAATCGTATGAAAATTATTGCTGGTTATTTGAGAGCGAATGCAAACTAGCAACCGACTTTACGAAACGAAACTAACAACAGATTAATAATAATTTTAAACCATCAAAAATTACCATCACAAATGATGTCCACAATAGATTATTAACGACTTTAGTGTCATCACATCACGACCGCAATGGATTATCAATAATGAATCTATCACCAAACAATGTCCGCAAATGTGTCACTAAACAATGTCCGCAATAGATTATCCATGATTAATGTGTCACAAAACAACATTTACAATAGACTATCAATGATTATTGTGTCGCCAAACATAGTCAGCAAAAGATTATCAATGGCTTCAGTGTCACCAAACAATGTCTACAATAAATTAACAACTTTATTAAAGTGTGTTGGTTGAATTAAAGATTATTAATCTATTAATCGAAGTCTACTATGGCTATATCATGGTACACAACGATTTAAAATATCCAAACTGAGGTTGTGTCACAAAGACCTCCAATGAGTATAGCAAACAAACAGCATGACAGATGGGCCCTATATAGGCCCTACCCTCAACACAATCAACTAGTAAATCATGGAAGTTTCGCCCCCTTC
This sequence comes from Meghimatium bilineatum, assembly GCA_034231615.1. NCBI lineage: Eukaryota > Metazoa > Mollusca > Gastropoda > Stylommatophora > Philomycidae > Meghimatium > Meghimatium bilineatum. The sequence goes on along the minus strand of CM067322.1, from coordinate 45,317,916 downwards.
TGCATCATAAATGAATTGCATTAATCTGACTCACAATGACCTTAGATACCACCAGTCAAGCCGCTAGTTTATGAGTAACTATTAGGCTACACGTGACCTGTAATATTTTATGCGGAAACACATTAACACGTTGCCCACATACCTACGCCCACAAATGTTGCACTGTAGTTAACGTAATTCAGATGAAGAGAACGCTTATATTACTACAATCATTCTCTGCCTTGTTCTAAATGAGCACACGCCAACACTAGCGTTTGTACTTCAACACTTTTAATGTGTGTGCTACTTTAGCGGTTTATTACAAACTTCGTATTTTCTTAGCATTTGTTCAAAGAAGAAGTGTTTGTAGCAGCTTACTATTAGAAGAAAAGATATCTACATAATTAGAGCGGTCAGACAAGTGAATAAGGTAAGAAAATAGATCTATATGTTTGAGCGGTCATGCAAGTGAATAGTATAAATCGATATAATGCGGTCAGTCTAGTGAACAGTGTAAGAAAATATATCTACACAACTAGAGCTGTCAAGTAAGTGAATAAGGTAAGGACATGTCTACTAAAGTTTAGAAATGCATTTTAGAGTAGCCGATTTACAGTGGAAGTTGAGATTACAGCTTGTAGTTCTCAAAGCGGTATACCAATTCCCCAGCCGCACAATGTTGATCTATCTATTGCATTTTCTCTACTTTTGCTATAAAGAGCTGCACGATTGAACGAGGATCGGTTTTCTGGCAGTGGAAAGTTTGTTTGCTTGATATTCAGTAATGTTATGACGTCTCATAACGTTAATAACTCCTTCAATCCACTTTCTTCGTGGTCTTCCACAATTGTTTCCATTTTCAAGGTTTCCCTTGCTGCTGGTCAAAAAAGGTTAATTCTCATTAAGTGGCCAAACCATTCCAGTCCCTGTTTTTCAATAAAATTGACCACCGACGTTGTTCCAATAGTTCGTGTAATCTCTTCATTACTCACATGGTCTATTTTTGCTTTGTTTGCTCCTTTTTTTAGATATCTCATTTCACAAGCGGTAAGCGCTCTCTCTCTCTTGCTCTTTGTTAGAACCATGTTTGACATTGATAACACACTATAGGTATGCAAATTGAAAATATGATTTGCCTTTTGATTTCCATCGATATCAACCTAGTGTTGATGGTTACCGAAAATTGTGAAGATAACAATGCACCCCATTCAGGCTATACTCCATCAGTCACTGTGTGTACTTTGTGACGGCAGCCAATGAAAATCACGGAAAAAGTAAAACGGTAGAAGGATGATTCATAATTTTGATAACATATTTTATAATGAAGATGGTCACCTGTTAGCATACATGTCTTATTTGATCTAAAGTCGATCATGGTTAGAAAACGTATATACTGTAAGCCATGTAAGACAACTACCAGACAAAATTTAACGAAATTAAAACTCCCACAATGTATATTTACAACTGTTCCCATGGCGTAGCAAATCCTAAACAATATCATTGTATGTAGGCCTATATATCTAGAAAGTAGTTGATGATGCCAGACGAATATGCATTCCATTAGCCAGTGCTCAACGATTAGCCAGAAACGTATAAATATAGCATGACTTGTAGTCATATGACTAGATAAACTACATCGTTACTGATTAGATGGCTTTCTCTAGTTAATATAACATAATCTTTGGCTTGCATACCAGATACGCTTAACCGGGTGTAGCTATGACCGGGCTCCGGTAGAAGACATATTCGCTAAATTAAGTTAGATCCATTTAGTTACGTATTTTGATTATTGTTTATATTTTAGTTGGTTACTATTTATATACGTGGAATCGCCTTGGCTATTTTTGGCATGCGATTCCAATTAGGTCTATATAAATAGTAACCAACTAAAATTCAAACAATAATTAAAACACGTAACGAATTGTGTTATCTTAATTTAGAGAAATAGGTCTTCTATAACAATCGACAGTCTCGGGGTAATAAACCCATAGCGCATGCGCTACGCGCATTGCATAATTATAAATGGCACATTACACATATGTGCTAATAATAAAAAAAAGAAAGCCTGGCTACACAAAACGTATTCAGTATTCATTTTTTCAGGAATTCAAATAACATTAATTTATATGACCTTATTACACAGATGGTCTTCAAGACCGTCTTATCAACAATATGTCAAAATTTCCAGTCCAAAAAAACATGTTCTGATTCGCGGGGAGTCTTCCAGCTTTTTAAAGGGCTTGCTTGTTAGTCACCTCTTACGACATGCGTTGGAGGTCGCAATTGTACTATGTACAATTGTACTTTGTTCCTTTATAGGCACCAGCAACACACAAGGGAGCAGTAGCTATATAGTGGTAACAATAAAGCAAGCCTTTACCAGATGGAATTAATCGATCAAAGCCTGTCTTTTCATAACTAAATCCGTCGATCCATGGGCGATTTAGTTTGCTGCAGAATATGCATGAGAAAATTCCAACGCTGAACTTTTGTACCTGACGTCTGAACCATTGTTCTTTAGCTCTGCTCAGTATTGAAAAGTCATGTCTTAGTACATCTATCATGGTTGTTTTACACGTGACACGATCTTCTGTCAGCTTTTCCCAACAGTAAGAAGCTTTGACAAAAGCATTTATTGATGATGTGCATACAATTTTATATCGCAACATTATGTTTCCTCTTCTTCAACACCTAGTTGATGTTACCTTTTTATAACGTCATTCATTGGGGTGATTATAAAGGACGTGGGCGAGGCCGCGTATTTTCAAAGAGGAAAGTAACCATAGAAACGAAACTCTCAAATGAATAACAGAAAAGGGTGTGGTCGTAGTGAAACGGCATGTGCTTTGCTTTTGTCATCTTGAATAGCAGCGAATGATAACAATGTTATAATGATAACAGCGAGCTGTATCAGAACAACTTTCGGCTTGACACATCTACAGCAGTGGGACTATTGCTTTTGGAACACTTTGATCTAGTGGATAAGACAAAAGTATATCTTCAAACATCCTTAGCAAATACATTCCCAGCAGGAAGAGGTTTACCTTAAAAAACGGTCATTCGCCAGTTTTCGTGTGTAAATCCCTCTTTTTTAAAATAAGAAATTGGATGACCTCTTTTAAAAAAAAATAATTCCAGTGGTGGTGTCTTATCCAGGTCCAAAAATCCCAGTACTAAAAACCATGTTATGACTCGTTAGGGAGTCTTCAGGCGTACTAAAGGGCTTGCTTGTTAGTCACCTCTTACGACATGCGTGGGAGGTCGCAATTGTTCTATTCTTTGTTCCTTTATAGGCATCAGCAACACACAAGGGAGCAGTAGCTCTATAGTATTAACAATACAACACAATGAAAATAATTGTATTTGAAATTCTCTGACACTGGGTCAAACTGTTTCTCTTGTTGACTTGCTAGCTAGCGGCTGTACAATAAAAAGCACTTAACATAAGTAGTCGGAGAGCTGGGATTGTATTCAGACACTTCATGTAGAGCATAGGTTCCCAAACGTTTTCGGGCCACTGTTCACTTGACAAGACAAAAATGTTGTAGCACTCCCCCACCCTTCTCACTATATCAGTTTTCGATGTTCCATTTGATATTGTTGACGTAAATAGCAACTAATGATTCTGCCGTTAAATTATGGAAAACGTAGTAGCCAATATTCGCGTAATCTTGAACACAGTTCAAGCTACTGGTTATTGCTATCCAATCAGTTATTGCCCATATGTAAAGATTGTGAAGTGTAAGCTCGATTAATAGTATGCACAATATCACACAAAAGTTTCATCCTCATCAGGTGCCATGCCGACTGGCGTAGGTGATCATAAGTAATAATCCATAATAGCTAGTCTAGAACACACATATTTTAATTTAATTTTTAAATTTTCGCATTAAAAAAAACTGACCTTTTTTTGTACCAACATATCAGCAAGACAAAATAAATAAATAAATTGGGTTTGATAGAATGTACACGATATTTTTTCTTTGGTCTATATTAGCAAGGTGTTATCTTGCTAAAGAGAATAAACAAATAGTAGACAAATAAAAGCAATATGAGTATATAATAAATATGAATAAAGACAGAAAAACAACTATTGATTTACTATTTTTAAAACAAGATTACAATATTCATTATTGCTTAATGAAAAACTGGAATTCTTTTATCTGTGGTCATAGATTATTTGTTTGTATATATATGCATGAATATATTTCGAACAGAAGATTTTTTTAGCACATCATAGAGAAAAGTGTTTATAATAAAATGTGAAAGACTTTAAATTAAAACAAAGGTTTGTTTTTTAAAAAAAAGAAATTAATCAAAGGCCGTATCTTCGGGAAAATAGATTGTATTCAATTTATATTTATTTTTTCGTTATATTGATCACTAGTATTTTCGATAACAATAAAATCATACGGTATTTCCCAACACTTTACAAAGTCGTTTAATTAATATTGTCATATCAGTGCTTACATGACTATAGTAAATATGGATGAGAATTTGTGCATCTTATTTGAAGATACAAATGAAGTTAGCATTTTCTCTGATTGTTTGTCTCTGTAATTTGAAGTGGTTTTGAGCTAAATAAAAACAATCAACATTATTATGTCTTCCTCTAACATAATAATCTTCACTATTGTTTTGTTTTTCTAAAAGTAAAGCATTTAAACTCATTAAATTTGTATTTGGGGATTTAAGTTCTTTAGGATCTTGAACCTCTTTTTTCCGCCGACGACGGATGTGTCGGGCCATTGGCGAAAATAAAACGGCGACACAACGCATTTCCATTTTCTGGACTACATCCTGCTGGAAATCTAGCAGGACCATGGTCGTGCTAGATCCAGTGGGAGTTTGAAAATGAACGCAGAAGAAGAAGAAGGAGAAGAACCTCTTTTGTAGTTTAATAAAAATAACATTTAATGGGCAAAGTCACGAGTAATTTATTGTGCCATTTGTAAAGTTTCCCTGCTTCTTGTAAAATTTAATGAGGAGAAATATATTTATTCATACAGTATTCTTCGTGATTATGAAATATATAAAATAAATTTGAAATAATTTCTTTTGGTAGGTTGTGTTCAAATCATGTTTTAATTATCGTGTATTCTGGCTGAAATAAAGATTCTCCAAAGACTTTAAGATTATCATCATCAAGTCACCCTTGTTTCAAAAGTAGATATAAAAGAAGATTTCTTTTCCCACATCCAGATTTTCCAACTATAAGACCTCTAATGCTTTTTGGTAAGAACGGATTATTTTTGTGTGTCTTTTTGATAAGTTTTCATTCTATGATAAAAATCTGTAATATCCATTTAAAGGGATAAAACAATACAAAGTTTGAGAATCCTTGTTATCATTTATTAATTAAATTAGTATAAAAATAAATAAATAAATCAAGTCCTTGTTCAAACACATTATTTTCTTGTTTCAATTAAAATTTTTGTAAATTGATTTATTTTATTATTAAAATAGTATGAAGTATTAAATTAATTCTTTTCTTTCCAATATTCGATTTCCGCCACAGGCAGTTGTGCATCCGGACCGCTCAGAAAGCAATGGCAAACTACTGAACGTATTTATATTGAGTAGAAAACCACCACAGCCATCAAATGGGTTGATAGCTAAGTCATGTAAAGGATATGCCACCAATTATATTTTCCCCAATATTTGTACTGTAATAAAAATCAGGAGTGTAAAATATTTCTTTAAATATTCTTCTGTATAAATAATATAACTTTCATTTTTTGTAACTATAAATCCATAAATTTTTATATTTATATTTTTTAATTATATATATATATTTATTATATACTATATAATAAATACTTCAATATTATAGGGTAGTAGTTGTTTCCATGCAGTTCCAGGTTGTTACAATGGTTTAAATATGAAAATTAGGAATGCATATTAAGAGATTGCCTTACATCTTACTGTAATAATTAAAACACCGTTAAATATATTACAAAAATATATAGTAAAATCACGAAATTTTTATATATCTATTATAAATTAAATATTTCTATATAATTTATTTCGTCTATAACGAAATACGGACCCCTAGGCCGCCTGAACGCCCCAAATTGCTTTTGCACAGACTATCGCCCCCTAGAAGGCTTCAGCGTCCACTTTGGGAATCTATGATTTAGACAGAAACGCCTAGACAAAAACAATGGATGCGTCACCATAAAGCGTTGCACACACATCCCTTACGTATACACTCTCTCTCTCTCTCTCTCTCTATATATATATATATATATATATATATATATATATATATATATATATATGCTTAAACGTAGAGTGCGATGATTTTCTCAATGCAGACTACGTTAATTTTATCATGGGTTAAATGATACTAAGAAAAAGTATAAAGTTTTAATGACATGAACCGCGACCGACTGTGAGTATATTTTTTCAGCATATTTCATATGCGCCAAACCACAAATACACTCACATTCCGTTCTTTAAAAATATGGTCATTTCGACATAATTGTAAAGTAACTTATAAAACTTCCAATCCTGGGCTTGGGGGCTACTTACCCCTACCAGCTTCGTCAACATGTGGCGGATAGTGGAAAAGCCTCTAGATATAGAGATCAGCTGCGATATAAGCCATAATTTCTCTAGACGTTAAGCAATCGCAGACCAATTCGGTGTTGCAGTATCCAGGACGGGGCGAGATATCAGATGGCGCTGAAGTACCCCAGGAGTCCAGCGACGATAAACATATAGTATGAGATAAGGTCATGTAGTTGGTGTGAGATTACTGACACTAGCCATATACGTGGCTATATCTATGATTCCTTCTGTCATTAAGTATGTATTTATGATTCCTTCTGTCCTAAATCTGTATTTATAATTCCTTTTGTCATAAGGAGTGTCGCCCGTGTGTTGCCGGGGCCCGAAAGGGGAGCAAAGAATAGCAACACTGTTTACCTTCCACGCATGTCGTAAAAGGCGACTAAGGAGGTTATGGGATGGAGTTAG